>CM010620.1:25677129-26026144 GCA_003430845.1 Xanthoceras sorbifolium | reverse complement strand
TGAATAAAATGTTTATATGATAAAATGTTACAAATTAAATAAAATGCTTATGAAAGAATTGAAAACTTAATTTTGTATGCTTTATTGATTGAATTTAGATGTTTTTATAAAACTGTTTGTATATGACTTATTTCAAGAAGAAAGTTAAAGATTGAAATGTTTTTATATAATCGTGGTGGAATATTGATGAAAATTGATATGTTTTTATTATGAAATGATATTTGATTTTGATACTTGAGTTAAGTGTACACCCACTAGGCATTATTGCTTAGCGCGTTGATTGTATCACGCGCAGGTATCAGAGAGACATGGAGAAACAAAGGATAGAAAAGAAGTAACAGCAGATTGAAGGTCCAGAGTCACAGTTTCTTTTGAGTAGTTACAATTGAATATTATTTGTATATTGTATCTAGTGAAGTATGCATATACAGAACTTTGTAATTCGACATGTATATATATGTATTGTAATATGTGTTTTATGATTTATATTCTTTGCAAATGTTTGTAAATACTAATTATATATGTTTTGTTTGAAAATGATTGGAAGTCGCACTAAACGGCAGAGTGCGCAGTGATTTGAAAATGTGGATATAGAAGTGTTGAAAGTATATTGTTTTATATTGTTTCATTGAAAACAGGTTTTTGGGAAATCTGAAAAATAGAGGAAACTCTGCCGAAATTTTTAAAAATAATGATTTGATGGGCTCACTAGAATTATATTTTAAGTTATAAATTGAAACGATTTTAAATGGTTTGAAATATATAAAGTGAATTTAGAAAGTTTTGAAAACCCGGTAGCGCTCCCTGGGTCGATCCAGTCGGGTCGAGTCAAGGGGTGTTACAAAGGATATGAGCACTATCGGGAAAATCCGGTATATTTTTCTATCCAAAGTAGTTACTATTCACTAATACTATGATTGAAGTAAATAGAACTTCAAACACACCCGACAGAATAATAGAGAGAAACTGAAGTAGATATCAAATAAAATACTAAAGCAGAAAAATAAGAACACCAGAAATTTAACGAAGTTCGGTACAAATGTTACCTATATCACCGGATGTTGCCGACCACTTCCACTATCTTCAAATTGGATGAACTCCAAAAATATTACAACTAATTTTGGCAAGATTGAGCTAATCAATCACCATTGCAAGAGAGGAAGAAATACAAATATTTTTGGGATAATTCAAAGTGGAGGAAGGAGGCTTTATTTATAGCCTAAAATGCAACCCTCACCATTGTTTCTTAATCTATGTGAGATTCTCACAAAGGCTCTAAGGAGCCATACACACAACAAATCTCCACCTTGGTGACTTAGTGATTTTCAAACAATTTCTTCAATCTGTTGATCAGCGACGCCAGTGCCAACTCAAATTTGCAGGATATTAATCAAGTTCAAACAATGTTTGAACTTGATCGCTGTCACCACCTTGGTCATCATATGTGCGGGATTCTCTGCGGTATTGATCGTCTGAATTAGTACTCCACATTCTTCAATAATCTTTCGCACAAAATGATAACGAACGTCAATGTGCTTTGTACGTGCATGATAGACTTGGTTCTTTGCTAAGTGAATAGCACTCTGATTATCACAATACACCTTGATGTGCTTCTAACCAACTCCCAAATCTTTAAGCAAACCTTGTAACCAAATAGCTTCCTTCACAGCTTCTGTAATTGCCATATACTCTGCCTCTATAATAGACAAACAACTGTGGACTGTAAGGTTGACTTTCTAATGACTGGTGCTCTAGCAAGAATAAATACATAACTAGTAGTTGACCGACTTTTATCTAAATCTCCCGCGTAGTTAGAATCACAATATCCAACTGCACATTGACCAGCTATATCTTCGTGCTTAAATACTAAACCAACATATATAGTATTTAGTATGTACCGTAGAATCCATTTCACAGCTAGCCAATGTCCTTTACCAAGATCATGCATGTACCTGCTTACAGCTCCAACTGCATGTGAAATGTCAGGTCTCGTACACACCATTGCATACATTAAGCTACCAACCGCATTAGCATACGAAACTTTTGTCATGTATTCTCATTCTTCATCATTCTTAGGAGATAATTGAGCACTAAGCTTGAAAGGAGGAGCAAATGGGGTGCTTACAGGTTTTGTGTAACATCCCGGATTTCGGGGTAATGAATTTTGATATATGTGAAAATAAATTTTACTATTTGAGGGAGTATAAATTTTACTATTTCCAGCGGATCAGATTGAATAGTGAAAAATGAAAAAGTGAAAACTGTACCAGAGAGCATCGCGACCTGGTCACCGCGACCACAGGTCGCGATAGCTCGCTCGCGGTGAAAAACGCAATTTCGAGCAGTGAGCATCGCGACCAGTCACAGCGACCACAGGTCACGGATGGCTTGCTCGCGATGGAAAATGGAAAAAATCTAGCAGTGAGCGTCGCGACTGGCCACCGCGACCACAGGGGGCGCGATGGACTGCTCGCGATGAAACTGTCAAAATTTGGCAGTGAGCAACGCGATCCCTCGCGCGACCAAGGCGCTTGCGACGAAGGCGGTGCGAAAATTCCAGTGAGTATCGCGACTAGTAGCCCGACCACAGGTCGCGGTAGCGAAAAAAAAAAAAAAAAAAAAAGAAGAAACTTCTCGCAGAAGCGAGAGAAGAAAGAGAGACAGCAAGAAGAGAGAGATAAGAGCCGAGAAAAGAGAGAAAAGAGAAGAAAAAGAAGCAAAGAGAGAAAAGAGAGAAGAAGAATAAGAATAAGAAGAGAAAAGAGAAAAGAAAGAAAAAGGAAAAAAGAGATCGTGGAACCGCGATTTCTCGAACAAAAAACGGTACCGAGGTTGGTGTACTTTTGTTTCGGAATCTTTACGAAAAATATTTCATTATCGTTTACGTTATTGTTTTCGTTTTCGTTTTTTGTTTTCGTTTCGATTTCGATTTCGTTAAATGTGTTCGATTTCGATTTCGTTTAAATGTTTTTCGATTTCGATTTCGTTAAATATTTTCAATTTCGATTTTCGATGTGTAAAAATTGATGATTGATATACTTATGGTTGATTTTCGGAAAGATTTTATACTAGATCGTAATTGTTTGTGGTTCGAATATTTCGATTTCGTATTAAATAGCTGATTCGATATTTATATGATTATTGTTGATGCGTTTGAAGAATATCGTGTAAAATTTTAGATTGACTGAGTAAATATTGATTTGTAACTGATTGTGAAAATCGTTTATCGAAACGGCCCTAGGATACGTAGACATAGAAATGGATATAGGAGGTTGGTATACCAGCTGGGTTTTACTGAGCAGTACTGCGCCGATACTGATTGATTGATACTGATGATTCTGATGTACCTCCTCTTGGATTCGTCCAGAGGCTGGGAGATACGTACCTCCTCAGGATTCGTCCTGGGGGTTGGGAGTTAATGTACCTTCCCAAGGATTCGTTCCTGGGATAGGGAGCTATGTACCTCTCTAGGTTCCGTACCCACGGTCCTAAAGTTGGGAGACACGTACCTCCTCAGGATTCGTCCTGGGGGTTGAGAGCTTGACCCATATTCCAGTCCTAATATGTTTAGTATTCTAGCGGGCCAGAATTGATTGGAATTGAAAAGTGAACCGAATGATTCTGGTGATAGCATTCGTATATTGACTGCAGTATTGAAATTAAAGTGATTGAAATTGTTTAATGCTATGATTTTTGAAATTTAATCGTTTTGAAATGGAATGGAATATATATTGTGGTTTATTTCTTCTTAACAAATATTTATTTGTGGTTCATTTAATTGAGTTTATAGTTTATAGTACACCCACTAAGCTATATGCTTAGCGCGTTAGTTTTGTTTCTAACGCGTAGGTACCAGGAATCCGGACGAAGCTAAAGACTGAAGGAAGAAAGAGTTGCAGACCGAGTCACAGGATTTGTACAGTTGGGTAGCTATATTTTGTTATGTGTATATATAATCTGGAAGCATGCATATACAGGGAATTTGTAAATACGTTTTGTAAAATGTTTTGTAATTAATTAGTTTATGATTTATGTCCCTTATTATTAAAAATGTTTGTAACTATTAAAGTCTGTTTTGTTTTATTTTACAAACTGTTTTGAAATTCGCACTAAACGGCAGAGTGCGCAACTGTTTGAAACTGTATAGAAGTGTTTGTGAAAAATGTGAATTTTGAATTGAATTGTGTGAAAACAGGTTTTTGGAAAGTCCGAAAAATAAACGGTACTCTGCCGAATTTTCGTGTGAAAAGTTTATTTATTGTTATGGGCTCACTTGAAAAGGATTTCTAAACTGTTTTATGGGCTCACAATGATTTTAAAATGTAAAATGAAGTTTTGAAAAGATTTGAAAGTCCGTGTAGCGCTCCCCGGGTCGGTCCGGCCGGGTCGGGTCGGGGGGGTGCCACATTTTGTATGTTTTATCCATACCAAAAAATTGTAGCACCTTCTTCAAATATTGACTCTGCGTCAAACAAAGCTTGCCTTTCTACTGTCTCTGCTTATCCCCATGCCGAGAATCTTCTTGGCTTCTCCTAGATCTTTCATCTCGAACTCCTGATTCAATTGAGCCTTTAACCTTTCAATTTCTTATTAGCTCTTTGATGCGATCAATATATCATCGACATACAATAGGAGATATATGAAAGACTTATCTTGTAGCTTACGAAAATACACACAATGATCATGCGTGCTTTTAGTGTACTTTTGCTGCAGCATAAACTGATCAAATCGCTTGTACTACTGCCTCAGAGATTGCTTCAATCCATACAACGATTTGTTCAGCTTGCAAACCCAAATCTCTTACTAGCAACCTTGAATCCTTCTGGTTGAGACACATAGATTTCCTCCTTCAAGTTGCCGTGTAGGAACGCAGTCTTTACATCGAGTTGAACTAGTTTCAAATCCAATTGTGCTACCAAGGCCGACAAAATTTTAATGGTGGAATATTTCACAACTGGAGAAAATACCTCATTATAGTCAATTCCCTCCTTCTGAGCGTAACCCTTAGCTACCAACCTTGCCTTGTAGCGAATACCATCTTGGTTAGGAATCCTTCTTTCTTCGCATACACCAATTTGTATCCAATTGCCTTTTTGCCTTCAGGTAGTTTTGCCAATTGCCACGTATTATTCTTCTAAAGAGATTTCATTTCTTCATCCATGGCTTCCTTCCACTTTCAACTTCAGAACTTCTGATTGCTTCTTAATATGTGGATAGAACATCGTCATATGCAATTGAAAGTGCATAGGCCACCATATTTTTAAATTGGGCAGGTAAGTCTTCCATATCCTGGTATCGAGCAAGGATCTTGACATTTTGTCATCGTGGTCTATCAACTGGAATTTTTCCTTGTTGCTGTGGAGGTTCTTGGGTTGAAACCTCTTCGTGTGATTCATCTTCTACCAACGGAGAATCAACTTCTATTTTATTTCCACCAACTTGGTTAATGATTCTACTTTCAAGCTCCACCTACTTCGGAGTTTGCTCCACCTGCTGCGAAGTTCCATCGGTCTTCTCAGTTACCTTTCTTAACATGGCAGATTCGTCAAAGGTAACATCCCTGCTGAAGACTATCTTTCTTGTTTCAGGGCACTATAAACGATATCCCTTAGAACCAGAGGCGATCCCCATAAAAGTAGCTTTCTTAGCTTTTGGATCCAATTTCGATTCCGTGACATGGTAGTATGCAGCAGAACCAAACATATGTAAGGAATCATAATCTGTTGCAGGTTTTTCGGACCATACCTCTATAGGCGTTTTGCCTTTAAGTGCAGACGATGGCAGATGGTTGATGAGATGACACGCATACGTCACAGCCTCACCCTAAAACTGCTTGCCCAACCCAACATTAGACATATACACCGAACCTTCTCCAGCAAAGTCCGGTTCATACGTTCTGAACTCTGTTTTGTTGTGGTGTTTTTCGAACAGTGAAGTGTCGCACGATGCCTTCATCTTCACAAACTCTCATAAATGGGTCATTTGTGTACTCAGTCCCATTATCAGACCTCAGTCACTTGATCTTTCTACCGGTCTGAGTCTCAATCATCTTCTTCCACTTAAGAAAAATTCCCAGCACTTTATCCTTCCTCTTCATGAGATACACTTAAACTCTTCTTGAGAAGTCGTCGACAAATGTGACATAATAATATTTGCCACTCATAGATGAAGTCCTTGTTGGTCCCTATACATCAATATAAATATAATCCAAGATACCTTTCGTATTATGGAGTGCAGTGCCAAAGTTCACTCTTTTATTCTTTTTCAGAACACAATACTCACAGAAATCCAACTTGCCGGTTCTTGCACCTTTCAATAAGCCTTGCTTTATCAGAATCTGCAAAGTCTTTTCACTAGCATGTCCCAAACACATATGCCACAGCTTGTTAATTTTTGAATCTTTCTCCTCTTCAGAGACTGCTACTGCTGTTATCCCAATAACTGTACTACCAAGGTAGTAGTACAAGCTATTCTTCCGAACGCCTTTCATTACCACAAGTGCTCCAAAAGTAACTTTCAATATCCCATTTTGCATGGTCACGGTGGAGCCTTTATATTCCAAGACTCTTAAAGAGATAAGATTCTTCTTCATATCTGGAACATAACGAACGTCCATCAGAACTCTGGTTGAACCATCTTGATACTTCAACCGAATTGTACCAATCCTTAAAATTTTGCATGGACTATCGTTGCCCATGAAAACATCTCCACCATTTAGTTTCTCAAGGCTAGAGAACCACTTCCTGTTGGGAGACATATGGAAGGTACATGCTGAATCCGAAATTCAATCATCAGAATGAGATGTCATTGATGATCCAACAAGTGCAAAATCTGAATCATTACTGCTTTTAGCTACACATGCACCAGACGATACATCTTTTCCTTTCTTCTGCAGCTTCGGACAGTCTTTCTTCCAATGATATTTTTCATGATAAAAGGCACATTTATCTTTACCAAGTCTTCCTTTTGAACGAAATATTCCTCTCTTCCCTTTCTTTTATGTTTATGGACGCCCTCTTACTATCAGTGCCTCTGCTACTTCATTTTTGCTTTCTTTTTTATCTTTCTTTCTAATTTCATAACTATACAAAGTAGTACAAACTTTATCAAAAGACACTTTATCCTTTTCAATGAGTAAGCTTGTAATAAGGTGATCGAACTCATCAGAAAGGGAGGCTAATAACATTAAAGCTAAATCTTTATCTTTGAAAGTTTCATCCAAATTTAACAAATCTGCTACTAATTGATTAAAAGCAGTAATGTGGTCGTTTATTGTGGTATTGGGAAGGTAATCAAATCGGAACAACTTCTTCTTCAAATAGAGGCGATTCTGACCGTTCTTCTTCATGAACTTGTTCTCCAACGTCTTCCACAACTTACTTGCGGATGTCTCCTTCATGAAGGCATACTTCTATTCTCTTGAGAGACACAAATGAATTGTACCACATGCCAAGTGGTTGATATTTTCCACTTGGTTTCTTCTGCTCCATTTGGTTTCCCTACTTCAATGACGATGTCTAGACCTTGCTGAAAGAGAGCATCTAGAACTTTGCCTTGCCACATACCAAAATGACTGGTTCCATCAAACTTCTCTACCTTGAACCTCGTATTCATCACAGATGTCTTGCCTAGTATAGATGACGTGGATGGCTTGGAGGATGACTAGCCTTTGAGTGAGATAGACTTCTCTTCTGCCATTTCTTTAAGCTGCTAAACTCAAAACTGCAACATTATTGTATTTGTGAACATTACTCGTATACTGAAATAGTGTACGTAATTGTGAATAGTACACTAGGTAAGTTGCTAGGAAAGAGAGGTGGGTTACAACGGATAAACTTAAGTACCAAGTTTTCCTTAGCCAGAACCTTTCCTAGACATGCACTTTCCACACCACTACATTGACTTCTAGCAACCACAAACTCAAGAACAATTCTTTTATGATGTGGAAGATCAGACAATGCTGCAACTACAGAGTATACTAAGAATTTCTTAGAGCATTTGATACCTTAACAGCTTAGAACACAACGATGGCTCTGATATCAATTGTTAAGAAAACTGAGTATATTTTCTCTATCCAAAGTAGTTACTATTCACTAATACTATGATTGAAGTGAATAGAACTTCAAACACACCCGACAAATAATAGAGAGAAACTGAAACAAATATCAAACAAAATACTAAAGCAGAAAAATAAGAACATCAGAAATTTAACGAGATTCGGTACAAATGTTACCTACGTCTCCGGGCGTCGCTGACCACTTCCACTATCTTCAAATTGGATGAACTCCAAAAATATTACAACTAATTTGGGCAACATTGAGCTAATTAATCACCCTTGCAAGAGAGGAAGAAATATAAATATTTTTGGGATAATACAAAGTGGAGGAGGGAGGCTTTATTTATAGACTAAAATGCAAACCTCACCATGGTTTCTTAATCCACGAGGGATTCTCACAAAGGCTCTAAGGAGCCATATACACAACAAGCACAATGGTTATGTGAGACTCAGTATTTATACACAAATGTATATGGTTGGTGGGTATTACACACATCTCACTATTCTAAAAACTTATGAAATTTCCAAGATACCCTCGTTATATATTTAATTTATTTATTTTTAAAAATTAATATATAATTAAACAATAGATGGTGGCCATGGTTGCAAATGACAATAAATCAAATTGGTGTTAGATCGACATACTCTATACTCGTAACCGGTTTTGGGCAGGGTGCTTCATACCCGACTTGTGCCCGAACAAGTTTTTAATTTCCACTCCAAAACCGAACCCAGTTGGGCCAAGGTGATCTATATCCAACTCGAACTGGCCAATTTTATTATATATTTTTTTTAAAAAAGTTCAACCCACTAATTAAACAAATTTTCATATGCAATTGAAATTAAAGTAAAACTAAATATTAACACATATAAAATTAAATTTAATAGTACATAAGTTACACGATATTTAAGTTCAACAAACCATACAACACTGAAGTTCAATAAACCTTAAATTCCAATATAAGGTACAAAAATGACATAAAATTCATTTGTTTCTTACCACATTAGCAATATATATAACTTATTAATCTCGTAACATGAATTTGTCAAGTTGTATAAGTTGGTCACATGGTACAGAGCAGCACTACACTCTCCTTTTATTCGGGTAGTAGTATTATATTGTTTTCTTTAGGCTATACAATTTTACGAATGATAAGTCTGTGATATTAATTTCAATGCGTTTATGTCTTGCCATATATATGTCTCTACTTTGATTTGATAAATGAGTTGAAAATGACAGTACAAAGGGATCTTTCTTAGAGTTACATAAAATGAGGAAAAAAATAGATAGAGAACAATGAAAAGAAAAACACAAGGAATTGTTTAATTGGTTGATGATGTTGAGAATGTAAATTCTGTATATTGATTGTAAGAACAATGTACAATAGAGGTGGCCATATATAGGCAATGTACAAGAAATGGACTAAGCCCAATGGGCTAATACAGGACTAAGCCCAATGGGCTAATACTAAACTAAAGCTATATACTAACATCCCCCCTCAAACTCGAGGTGGCAATGAGGAAGCCAACTGGAGTTTGGATATAAGATCTCGAAGACGACCAGGCGGGTGAGACTTGGTAAAAGTATCAGTAGGCTGGTCAGCAGAGGAGATGGAGAACAACTTTAGAATGCCTTTCTTGAGATGCTGACGAGTGATGTGGCAGTCGATCTCAATGTGCTTGGTGCGTTCATGGAAGACATCATTATGAGCAATGTAGATAGCACTACGATTGTCACAATAAATAGGAGTGGCAGTGAGCTGTGGAGCATCCATATCAGCCAAGAGCCAACGAAGCCAGATAAGTTCGCAGGTGGTGCCGGCAAGGGCACGATACTCAGCCTCGGTACTGGAACGGGAAACAACATCCTGCTTTTTGCTATGCCATGAGATAAGAGAAGTACTCAACATGAAACAAAAACCTGTGATAGAACATCGATCAGTCGGATCACCTGCCCAATCCGCATCTGAATAAGCATGAAGCTCGAGAGAAGACCGAGAGGAGTAGTTTAGACCATGATAAAGAGTGCCCTTGACATATCGGAGAATCTGAAGAACTGCAGCATAGTGGACAGAACGAGGGGTATCCATGAACTTACTAACCATACCTACAGCATGCGAAATATCTGGACGCGTAACAGTGAGATAGATCAGACTACCAACCAACTGACGATGGCAAGTAGCATCGGATATAGGTTCACCATCCAAGGGTGTGAGCTTTGCATTGTATTCCAAGGGAGTGGAAACAGTCTTATTGTCGGTGATACCGGCCTTAGTGAGAAGATCAGAGGCATATTTAGCTTGAGAAAGATAGTATCCATCGGAGGATGAGGTAACTTCAAGCCCAAGAAAATAACTGAGAGTGCCCAGATCTTTCATCTCAAAATGCTGACTAAGGAAGCGCTGAAGAGAGCGGATACCTGCAGAATCATCTCCAGTAATAATCATATCATCAACATAAAGAAGAATAAGAGTGATACCAGCAGAAGATTGTCGGATGAAGAGAGCAGTGTCATGAGGACTCGAAGTGAAACCCTGCTGAGCAACAACTGAGCTAAATTTTTCAAACCAAGCTCGAGGAGCCCGCTTGAGGCCATAAAGAGCACGGCGAAGACGACAAATGTAACACCTCCCGACCTGAATCCGCTAGGACCGAATCAGGGAGTGCTACCGTATACGGAAAACAAATTTCAAAACAGGAACTTTAAGTAATGATCCGAATAAATATTTAAATTATGGTCCAAAAAGATTTTCTGAAAATTTCGCCAGAGTTTCCTCTGTTTTTCTGACTTTCCAAAACCTGTTTTCACAACTCATAAAATCCACACTTCTATAATCTCAAATCAAATTGTGCACCCTTCCATATCCAGTGCGACTTACCAAAACAAATTATATTAAAATACTTTTAAAAATTCAACTTCAAAAACATTAAAATCCATGGGCCCAAATATTACAAAACATACATAAAAACTAAATACCATTTCAAATATTTATAAAAACATTCTTATCCATGCATGTCGATATAATATATATAAAACATCAAATATGTAGTGGGCTACCAAAAATGCAGGAGTGATGTGACTCTGATCACTATCCCAGCAGCTTCTACTCTTTCTGATCCTTGTCCCCTTCAACAATTCTTTTACCTGCGTGTGAGAAAACTCAACACGCTAAGCATATAGCTTAGTGGGTGTACAGAAAACTATATTTCCACTTTAAATCAACATCAAAAATATACTGACAAATAAATAATTAATTTGGGGCTCAAATCAAATCACAATACAAGTCAAAGCATGTATATATCATATCTCATTTCTAATTTCATGTCAGGCTCCTGATACACTAAACATACTTTTCGGACTGGATTACGGGCTGTACAGATATCAGAGTTGGATACCAACGGGTGAGCCACTGCGTATCCCATATACATATCAGATTTATATACCAACGGGTGAGCCGCTGCGTATCCCAGATCAAATTTCCCAACCCGTAAAGGGTGGTAACTCTATCATAACATATAGGCGTAGTACTACTCAGAGAACCCAATTGACATGTCAATCTTCTATATCCATATCTATGTCTACATATATCAGAGCCAAATCATTTTTCGAAGATCATATAATTCGTTCAGAACAGAATCGTCAATTTAAATTCTAAAATTATATCCAAATCAGTATACACATTTTCGGAATTCGAATCGCATCAAAATACATATACAAGCAAATTACAAAATCGTTTCCGAAAATATTTCTGAATCCAGAAATCATTTCAAATCACATTTAAAATCACGTGCAATTATATATCATAAATCCATAGTAAATCCAAATGCCCCGAAATCGCTTTTCGATACAAATCGCAAAACAATATATACCAATCGTTTTTAACCATATTTTCCGTAATAATACTCTAATCAAATCATATCGGAAATCAATCAGAATATTTTTCATAAATAATATTACGGATCCAAATTATAATTCATATAAACGTAATCCAAATCATCACAAAATCAATTTCAAACAATAAATCATAATCAATATAACTCAAATAGACTAAAAACAATATAATATAACTATTCGGAAATATTCTGAAAAATCTGAAAATTCGAAAACTAGTGTACACCGAACCTGGAATTTTCCTAAAACCTTCTCTATCCTCTTCCTTCTCTCGATCAATAAAATCTACACGAAAATACAATTATTTAATTTATATACAGCGGACATATAATTCAATTAACCTCAAAATAATATCTTACACTTAAACCGAGTCCGTAAATGGGTTCGAAATCAAATTCTAAGTTCAGAAGGTCGGAAACTTACCCCCGCCGTACGTGGCGGCCGGCGGCGACTTTCTGAAAACTTTCCGGCGACCTCCAAAAATGGTCGGGTTTTGTTCGCCTCGTCTCCCTCGTCAATATTTATAACTGTGGCCGGAGTGGGAAATGGCTAGAATCGCCGGAATCGGAGGATTTCCGAATTGACAAATCCCTCACTTTCTCCACCAAATCGGAGACTCAAACGGCCATGAAAATCTTCAAAGTTGGTATCAATAGATTCTATGTCGCAAGGGCTTTCTATTGATACCAAGATCGACTGAAACGGAGGTCTGAGTTGGTCGAAAATTGAAGTTGAAATTGGAAGAAAATAAGAAAAAAATGGAGAAAGAGAGCAAAAATGGTGTCACGCGATGAAGAAGAAGACTATATATAGATCTGCAAATTACCATTTTGTCTCTCAACTTTTGTAAGTTACAATTTTAATCGATAGCTTTAAAATATATCTTTTAAGTCCTCACCAATTCGTCAAAAATTTAAAAAATATTTCAAATACGCCCTTAGTAATAAATGAAAAATAGATTGTAAAAAGTGAGATTTTACATTCTAGCAATTTAAATCGCATACTTAACTGTCGCATACTTAAAAATAATTATTAATAATACTTTTCATAATTACGAAAATTAGGGGCGTTACAACAAACTTGTCTGCCGGAGTGTGGATAGCCAGGGGGTGGTTGCATGTACACTTCTTCTTGAAGATCTCCATTTAGAAAAGCATTCTTCACATCCATTTGATAAAGAGGCCAACGGCGAACAGCAGCCACAACAATAAGACATCTGACAGATGTAAGGCGAGCAACAGGAGCAAAAGTTTCCTCATAGTCAATGCCATATTCCTGAGTAAAGCCTCTGGCAACTAGGCGAGCCTTGTATCGTTCAACAGATCCATCGGCCTTGGTCTTAATCTTATAAATCCATCGACAACCTACTACAGACTGACCAAGAGGCAAGTCAACCATATCCCAAGTGTGATTCTTTTGAAGAGCATCTAGTTCTTCATTCATAGCTTGCTGTCAAAGAGGGTCAGTATGAGTCTCACGATAGGTGTGAGGTTCATAGAGGGTGGCAAGAGCAAAAGAGCAGTGATAATCAGAGAGATAGGGGGGAGGAATGCTTACCCGAGTGGAACGACGGAGTTCAGGATCAACAAGAGACTCAGGAGAGGGTGGTGCCACAAGATCCAAGACAGGCAGGTCAGATGCCGGGGAGAGAGCTGGAGATGAGTCGTCTGGAGAGGCAGCCGATGTCGAAGAATCCTTCACAAGTTCAGAATAGAGAGGGATAAAAAGATCAGTAAAAATGGGAGACTCAAAGGAAGAGGACGCAGGAAACTGTTGAAGACTCGTGAAAGAACGATGTTCCCAAAACTCAACATGACGAGATACACGAAGACGATGAGAAATGGGATCATAGCAGCGAAACCCCTTTTGAGATACACCATAACCAAGAAAACAACAGAGACGAGCACGAGGCTGGAGCTTTGTGCGTTTATGAGGAGGAAGAGAGACAAAGCAAACACAACTAAAAACCCGAAGAGATGAGTAGTCAGGGGATTGACCATAGAGAAGCTCAAATGGTGATTTGTTTTGTATGGTTGGTGAAGGAATACGATTAATGGTGTATACAGCAGTGAGTGCGGCTTCACCCCAGAAGCGCTCAGGAAGAGAGGCAGAAATGAGAAAGGTGCGAACAACATCAAGAATGTGACGATGTTTTCGTTCTGCACGACCATTTTGTTGAGAGGTGTAAGGACAAGATCGCTGAGTAAGAGTCCCATGACTATCTAAAAAGGATGGGAAAGATTTATCATTATATTCTTGAGCATTATCTGATCGAAGGACTTTGACGGTGTGATTGAACTGTG
The DNA here is from genome assembly GCA_003430845.1 of Xanthoceras sorbifolium. Taxonomy (NCBI): domain Eukaryota; kingdom Viridiplantae; phylum Streptophyta; class Magnoliopsida; order Sapindales; family Sapindaceae; genus Xanthoceras; species Xanthoceras sorbifolium. The sequence goes on along the minus strand of CM010620.1, from coordinate 26,011,893 downwards.
TGTGAACCATTTTATGGAATGTTTGGTAAATAGACACAAGTTCAGACCTATGATGAAGCAGATAAATCCAAGTATATCAAGAAAAATCATCCACAAATATGACAAAATATCTAGATCCCCCCTCAGTAGGAATAGGAGAAGGACCCCAAATATCAGAATGTATAAGATCAAAAGGTGCTGAAGAAAAAGAGACACTATTATTAAAGGGCAATTTTGTTTGTTTACCAAAATGACATGAAGTACAATCAAATTTTTGAAACTGAATTGAACCTAAATAACCTTGAGAGGCTAACAACTGAAGACGGGATAAGGATGGATGACCAAGACGAGCATGCCATAGATCAGGTGAAGGGGTGGTAGTGGTAGCAGCAGCCGAAGGAACTTGTGAAGGAATCTTCAAGTCATGAACCTCAAACATACGACCAACCTTACGGCCTGTCCTAAGCACTTGACCCGTCTGGGGATCCTGCACATACACACCATGATTAGTAAATATAAGATCTATACCTAATTCATAAAGTTGACCAACAAAAAGCAAATTGAGAGACAACTTTGGGATATGAAAAGTGTCACTAAGAGACAAATCATAAGATGAGATTTTTCCTTTATGACGAACAGTCATAGGAGTTCCATCAGCAGTGTAAATAGTGATAGGGTGTTCTAAGGGTGCCTTATCAGAAAATTGAGATTTATCAGGAGTCATATGGTTACAACATGCAGTATCAAAAAACCAAGGTTGTTTACCTGAGGTGACAGAAAGGGCAGTGGAAGTTCGGGATAAAACCTGTTGAATTACTGCCTCAATATCAGCCGTAGTAAGGGAGGATTCCAAAGATGGACCAGTAAGAGCTGATGGAGATAAAGGACATACAGCAGCTGCCTGAGGAATAGAAGCTTTATTCTGCTTTTGCAGAAATTTCTGCAATTTGCAACAAACTGAGATGACATGGCCTTTAGCACTGCAAAACTCGCAGCGAGTACCTTTGGAAGACTGAGAGGTGGGACGCCCAGAGTGTATACGCGGAGAAGCAGTGAATGCAGCAATGGGAGGTTGTGGAGATGGTGTAGCCAATACATGATCAGAGGATGACATGTGATGAATAGTGTAACGTCCGGGGCGCTCTACGGCTCTTGCCTGACCCGTTACTCACAGGTACTGTCCGCTTTGGGTCGCTACAGCGTTTTACCCCTCACGGCTTTCTTTCGCCTCCCTCATCAGGATTCGAACTTGTAACTTATCCATAAGTACTAATCCTTATCAAGTTGAGTACCAATTGAGCTAGTAGCTCAATTGGTACTCAACTTGATAAGAATTGGTACTTATGGACAAGTACCAAGTTCGAATCCTAATGAGGGAGGCGAAAGAAAACTGTGAGGGTATTGCCCAAAGCGGACAGTACCTATGAGTGACGTTGGCTGGGGGTAGACGATAGGGTCAAACCTGGGACGTTACAATAAAAGGTGCCTTTTATTGTAACATCCCAGGTTTGACCCTATCGTCTACCCCCAGCCAATGTCACCCATAGGTACTGTCCGCTTTGGGCAATACCCTCACGGTTTTCTTTCGCCTCCCTCATCAGGATTCGAACTTGGTACTTGTCCATAAGTACCAATTCTTATCAAGTTGAGTACCAATTGAGCTACTAGCTCAATTGGTACTCAACTTGATAAGAATTGGTACTTATGGACAAGTACCAAGTTCGAATCCTGATGAGGGAGGCGAAAGAAAACCGTGAGGGTATTGCCCAAAGCGAACAGTACCTATGGGTGACATTGGCTGGGGGTAGACGATAGGGTCAAACCTGGGATGTTACAATAGGCCGACGGTTCTCTTCAAAAATGAGCTCCTTGACTGCAGCATCAAGAGAAGGAGTAGGAGACCGGCTAAGCAGAGATGCTCTAGTAGGCTCAAAATCTTCACGTAATCCCATCATAAAATGCATAAATTTACGATGATCTCGATATTTGACAAAGAGCTCAATGTCCTTAGAACACACTAGTGGAGGATCTACAACAGAGAGTTGTTCCCATATAGTAGAAGTCTGAGAATAAAATTCAGAAATAGACTGACCTGTCTCTTAACGCATTTGATAAAGCCTTGATTCAATGTGGAACTCCAAGCTTGAATCATTAGTGCAATTATAACGATCGGCTAGAAATGTTTAAGCAACCGTAGCAGTTTCAAGTCGAGGAAGAAGATTATGAATGGAGGGAATGGAAGTATTGATAAATCAAGACAAGATCTTACACTGAATACTTTCCCATTCCTCCAGACGATCTTCATAATCATCCACTGTAATAGCACTCTTCGAAGCATCGGCAGCAGCTGTGGCGGTGGACGGATGGCTTGGTACTGGCTTAGGGATTGAACCAGTCACATATCTCCATAGTTTACGACCCTTGAGAAAGACAATCATATTCCAAGACCATGCATGATAGCCAGTGGGTCCATCCAATATAATGTTGATAGGACGAATGATATCTCGTTCGTTTTGTTGAGCCATAATGAAGAAAAAATACCGAAAAATGGAGACCTCAAATGGAGAAACGGAGCCCAAAATGAGAATCTATGCGAAAAACTGAGCAAGATAGACCTTTTTTTTTTTTTTCTTTTTTTACGTGGCAGAGGCGCTGACGTGGCAGTAGGGCTGACGTGGCAGGGCAGAAATAATAATTTCACCAATCTGAGGGGTTAAATGGTAATTTACCAAACTAAAACAATTTCAATCAAATGAAATTGGTAGCAGCACCTCTGTTTCAAAATTTTAACCTCTGGTTCTGTGGGTTTGAAGGTGGCAGCGGCACAGGGTCGGGGGCACAAGGGCATGAAGATCGGCGATAGCTCACCGGAGAAGCGAAAACGGCGATGGCGATGGGCGATGCAAGCATGCGGCGCAGCTCCAAATGGCGATGAGGAGCTGCGAAAGGGAGCAGCAGCTGCAGCGGAGCGGTGTTGACATGGAGATGGTGTATCCGATGGCAAAAGGGAGCAGCAGCTGCAGCAGGCAGATCCGATGGCGCCGGTGAACGAAGAAAGTCAGCAGCAGCGGCGAAGGAAAAATAGAACCAGCAGCGGGTTGGCGAGAAAAGTCGCGAATGGCGAAAACGACGTCGCAGGAAGAGAGGAAGTGTTGCTGCTCGAACTCAACGAAGACGACGATGGATTCTTAGTCGCCAAAAATCCGAGCTTCTTCAACGTCAGTAACAGCAGCAACGATGAACAACCAAGTTCTTAGTCGCCGAAAATCTGGCCAGCGAGCGGCTGTGCTGGTTTATTCGAGCAGCGAGCGGATCTGGGCAGCGAGTGGCTGTGCTGGTTGATTCGACGCGGATCGAACCAACGCGGATCGAGCGAGCGGCTGTGCTGGTGGATCGAGCGAGCGGCGGTGCTGGTGGATCCGTGTAGATGAAGATCTGTGGGTGACGGCGGTCACTCTCTTCTGACAGTGAGTACTGGATGAAGACGAGGGCAGCGGAATATTCGCCGGAAATCCACAATAACCAGAAAATCAAAAACAAAGCTCTGATACCATGTTGAGAATGTAAATTCTGTATATTGATTGTAAGAACAATGTACAATAGAGGTGGCCATATATAGGCAATGTACAAGAAATGGACTAAGCCCAATGGACTAATACTAAACTAAAGCTATATACAAACAGATGATAATAGAAGACAAAAGTTGATGATGAGCATGGGTCCTGATCATGCCAGTGCTTCCACTGTATATATGGATGGACCTGCAAAATATCAAATAGGGATTGGTGTGATTCACCATTCACTTTTTTCATCGTTTCAATATGCCTCAAGATGTTCGAACTTTCTTTATCATCAACAATCGACCAACAGATGTGATCCATGCATGCATGTATCCTTCCCTACCACTCTCCTGAATTTTCATTATCAAAACTGGGCCCAGCTTTACTTTTTAAATTTCAAATATGCCAAAACTCATAATCTCAATTTTTTAGTGTTCAAGTCAGCCTCATGAAATTATAAAAATATATTTTTAGCGACATAATAGTTTGATTGTTTTTAACCACACGGAAGATGTAATGTCTAAAATTGTCCAACATAAAATACATCATTCTCATACCTAACATGAAATACACCTAACGATATCCTATGAGAAATACCTTCAATCATGCCCAACGTAAAATATATCATAAGGTTTAACTGACAAAATGAACCTTATGTGCTCTCGCTGTGATTTTTGCAACAAAAAATTTATTTCTTGTTCATATTTTGACATATTTCTCTTCGGATTTGTGCGGTTTTCCAGTTATGAAGAATGGGGAGTTGATGAACTGATTGTGGAAGACTCATGGAAAAGGCAAGTGGGTGGCAACTGATCAGTTTTCACAAGGTTCGTGAAAACGAGAAATGCTAGCCATATTTGTGACTGAGACAGTTGTGTTGGTAATTGCACGAGAGAGAAAGTGAATGGGTCTATATAGCAATTTATGCTGTAACATTTCGGTAACTGACCGTTTGAACGAAACTGTCGAAATTTACGTGTGCTTAAGAACCTATATAATTAAAAATCTTGAAGCCAAGCCTGAAATTTCAAGATATGTTTGTAAAACTTGTCTCATTTGATCTTTTATAGACCAAAAGCAATAGGCATCTCTTGTTTTGTTATAGATTTGAATCAGAAGAAACTTTTTATTGTGGTATGATGATCATGTGCAATACACTAAAGGGTGAGTTTAATTTTTATTTTTAAATTTGATTAATTATCTAGCTTGAATTTTAATAAATATAAAATATCTGGTTAAATTACAGGTTTTGTGTAAAGACTTACAGATATCCATGAAAATAAGAGTAATAGACGTTATCCCCCGTGTGTTTTCAGTATTAGAACTTTTTTCCCCTACCATTAAAAAATTAATTTTTTAACAGTAAAAAATTGTGTAAAGACCAAAATATCCTTCTATTATTAATTGAAAGAAAGAAAAATACACATTTACCCCTAAAAATATTTAAATAAAAATTAAAATATGGGTTAAATAAGTAAATGACTAAAAAAATTATATTAAAACTTATTTAATAAATATTTAAACTAAAATAATAAAAATCTAATCATCTTTTCTCCATTATTATCATCACCATACAAATTATAGAGAGAAAGGAATGAAGAAAATGAAAGAAAGAGAGGGAGAGTGAGATAGAAGGAGAGAGAAGATAGAGGGGCGAGAAAGTGAAAGAAATAATGAAAGAAAAGATAGAGGGGAGAGAAAGTGAAAGAAATAGTGGAAAGTGATTTTTTTTATTCTTTTAATATTTTAATAAAATTTTTTATTATTTTATTTTTTAACTCTTTTAATAAAGATTTTTTATATCATTTCATTTACCAATTTACCCTTCAAATAATTTTTTAAACAGTTTGATAATGGTAGGGGAAAAAGTATATTACTGAAATACAGGAGGGAAAACGTCTAATCTACTAAACATTAGGGGGAAAATATAAATTACCCTGAAAATAATCTTCATGATTCTGAGGATGTTACTTGTTGACCTAAAGTCTAATGACTTATGTTCTTATATTCTTCTGCCAATGACTTGAGTCTGAGTCTGTCTGGGAACTTGAAGAAGAAAACAAAAGCTAAATCTAATATTGGGACCCGTTAAGGATTCAAAAATTTAACAAAGAAAAGTTATATTTATTCTTTTAAAACATAAAAATCATATTTGATGTATTAAAATAGGATTATGATCCTCTCCTAACTTAAGCTTTTTTTAATTTAATGGTTAAGATTTTGTGTAAAAGTTTAGAAAAAATTTAGGTTAGGAGAGGATCCTAATCTATTAAAAGAATAAATATAAATTATTTATTTAAATTTTTAATCACCTTAAGGGTATACATAATAACATGACCCTTGTTTAAAATGTAATAATAGAAAATTCTTGAATGTGGTATCTCAAATTGAAATAGTTCTCCTCTACGGGCGGAGGAGGAGATCATACAATCTTTTTTCATTTCCTTTGATTTTCTCTTATCTCCTCCAATGGAGGAGGAGACAACGACAGACGAGATCCCATCTGATAGAGGTCACCTCTATATATCTATTGCCACAATGAAGGAGAAATATTGCCACCATAAATTAAAAACGCGAGGTGCACATTATTTAATTAAAAGTAGATGTAATTATTAAGATACATTAAATTTCATGTTTATAAATGATACTAGTTGTATCAAAGGGTCTCGTTCAAATATATATAAACATGGATTTCAACGTTCAATTAAAAAAATGAAGAGTAAACTTCACAAATTTTGAAGATTGTTGACTACCAGTTTAATTAACGGCCACTTTAATGGGCCATGGAAAATCATCATTTTATACCAAAAATGATTAAAACTAAATTAGCTTCTAAACAGCCTCAAATATTTTTATTATTATGAATCTACCGCAATTGAGAAAATTAAAAAGAAAAATGAAAAGATGAATAACTCCACCAGTGGTGGAATCCTCTCCATAGTTGATGGAGTCTCCTCCACAAACTAGAGATTAGATCTCATGGAGGAGATCTATTGCGATAGAGATAGATCTCCTCCAGGAGATCTCTCGAGATTTAATCTCCGAGTCGTCGAGCAGGAGGGACTTCTGGCGTTGGCTGGCGAAGTTCTTCATCTTTTAATTTTTTAATTTTTATAATTAGTTAATTAAATTTATATATTTGTTATGTTAAAATAAAATATGAGGAGCATTTTTTGACTTTTCACTCCGTAATGTTAGTAAAAAATTATTTATAACCATAGTCAATAATTTTTAGGTGAGATTTGTATAATAAAAATTAGAGATAAATATGCGTGTAATTTCACCTAAAATTAAGACTAATTGTGCGATTTTCCCAATAAACTAATAATATATACACATGCATATTCTTAAATCTAGATAGCCATATATGAAAAATATTATAACAATAAACTAGTAATTATAATAAATAACAAATAAATAAAAAGATAAATAGTGGCTTCTTGTTACTCGCACATTAGATTGGTAATAAAATATAAACTTAGTTTATTTCGAGTGAAATTCGAACCTCCAAAATATTAACTTATTGGAATAGAATTATATTTTTTATTATTAATAGTAACCGTGAAGGTGTCAAATTAAAAAAAAAAAAATCTTTTAAATATTTTTAATACTTTGATGAATTTTTTTTTATCGACATCGATATTTACTTACTTGACTAGCATACATGCATGCATACTTCTTGTCAAGTTGTCATTAATTTTAGATAGCTGACAAGTAAGGAAATGATTCATTTTAGCCATGGCAAATTATATATCAAGCATTTAAGAGATGATTAAAACGTTAGACTTAACTTTTTTTTTTTTTTCAAATATTAGACCTAACTAATTAATATTTGACTTCCCACACACATATATACAATTTTATAGAAATCATAGTTGAAAACTATCTCCTTGAAGGATTCACTCTTTTAGAGAGAGAGAGAGAGAGAAAGTGGATAGATAATTGAGGGATCCTCTTAAAATGTACTCTCTAAATACTTTTTTTTTTGCTAAATTTAGATGTAATAAATTAATATTTGACATTTTTTTTAGTTTAATATGAAATAGAGTTGTGCAAGTGAGGACCCTCAAATTTGAAGAAAACCCCTTGAACACAGTGTGACGAGTATTTGAACACAAAACCTCTAATAATACATATCATAAGATAATTATATTATATTGTCAAATAAATATATATATATAACAAAATAGCTTCTAATTGATGTAATTAATTAGATTAAATTTAGTTAGATTCCTCTTCTTTTTATATCAAATTCAATACAATTGATATTATTTTCTTTAATATTTCTCCTCATTATACACACATTAACATAACCTATAATTAATTAGTTGAGTTCACTTTAACATATGTTAGATATATATAATAGTAATGCTACACATCCTACCCAGATTTCACATTTTCAATTTCAACACAAATGGCAGCAGACGTGACAATTGATGAATAGATTCACATAGCAAGTGAGATAAATTATTATTAATGTGAATTCATTCATCTATTGTCATCTCAACTGCCATGTGTGTTTAGATGAAAAATGTAAAATTTAGGATGGAATGTGTAGTGTGTATATATATATATATTTATATATATATATATATATATTTATATATATATATATTTATATATATATAACATCAAGGAGCGTTGCATATAGTTGGACAATATATTGATTGTCAAGTCTGAATCAGTATTGTTCCGCTACGCAAACAGAGACTCAGGGGTCAAGCAATCTCGGTGAACATAAGAATCACATTACTTTGCATATTCCGTAACTATATAATTACAAAATCATCATGGCAACACACAGAAGCCCACCACGTTAAAAGCAAATAGTGATTTTTGCTGTATTATTTCCCAGTAGGATTTGAAAAAGTTGAAAAAGACCTCCAAGAAGAAGGTGTATGGTAGCTTCACAAAATAATTCAATTGATATTTCTTGAAAAGATCTAGATAATATACGCCCTAGATATCTGAAAATTATTTTCATGGACATTTAGAAGAAAAGTAAACGAACAATTTTCTGGCCACCATTGTTCTGCACACCCCAGTTGAGCTTTAATCATCAACTTAGTTTCTCTATTTAAAGGACTCATGCATACTCACTTTCTACAAACAAAGCAAATCATCTTCTAATCCAATTTTTTCATCATCATCTTATTTTCGACTTATATTTTTTTTCTTGTTTAGAATAAAAAATGTCTTGGTTTTCAATTGTTTTCTTCATTGGTGCCATGTTTGGGGCATGCACTGCTCAGTTATGCCCCACATTCTACGCTACCTCATGCCCGAATGTATCGAGCATTGTGCGCGATGTGGTCCGGCAGGCTCGCCAAAGTGATGCTCGACTTGGTGCCAAAATCATCCGTGTTCACTTCCATGATTGCTTTGTCAATGTAATTACCTCATCTTAATATATATTTCTCTTGCAAAAGTGTGTCACATATATATGCACCATGTAATTAGCATCTAATCTATTTCGACACATGAGTGTGTGCGCTACTTCAAATTCTAATTAAAAGTAGACACACCTCGTCAGTTATGGACATCGGGCGTGCATGTATATGATGACATCGTGCATGTATACTTCACAATATGATGTATTTTGTTTCTATAATTTGTAGGGCTGTGATGGATCGGTTTTACTAGACGATGCAGATGGCATACAGACCGAGCGAAGTGCAATTCCCAACCAGTCATTAAGTGGACTTGATGTGGTTGATAACATCAAAACTGCTCTGGAGAGTGTTTGTCCTGGTGTTGTCTCCTGTGCTGATATCTTGGCCCTTGCCTCTGAAATTTTGGTCTCTTTGGTATCTTCCTTTCTAGGATCCTTCTCCATTTAAAGACGGCACTGAAATTTTTTTTTAGGACCTTTGTTTTCCAACGTTGTGGAATCAATTCTATAACGTTATAAAATTAGACATTCAGTTTCGTAACGTTACATAATCGGTTCCAAAATACCATGAGACAAAGATCCCTTTTTTAGGACTGTCCTCACTAGATAATTCACTATAAAAATAATGACCTTTTACTACGGAGGAAATATATTGTAATCTATAGGTAAAAGGTGTTACAATACTGTTGTGGTCAGAAGTTTTAACGCGAGTAATAACTGTTGCTAAAACCTTTTTACCGTAGAATATTCATAGCAAAAGAATTCAAATTTGAGGTAAAAAATTTAAAAATTTTAGTATTCCACAGTAAAAAATTATATATATGTATATATATTAACGATTATATGATTTCCTTTTAGAAACAACAATAAAAGTAAATGAACACGTTGTTTTGCAGGATGGAGGTCCAACATGGGAAGTGCAACTAGGAAGAAGAGACAGCAGAACTGCAAATCTAGCAGGAACCTCAGCTATTCCACTTGCTAATGATGGTTTCACATTGGTCCAACAAAAGTTCACAGATCAAGGACTTGATTCCACTGATTTAGTCGCTTTATCAGGTAATTAATTAATTTAATTTCTAATTAAATCATATAAAAATTCAATTTCCTCATAAGATGTTGACCTAAAAGCCTCAATTATAATACTTAAAATAATTTCACATCCCAGTTATTTTAATTATTTATACAAAGTCATGTTGACATTGAACCAATAGACTTGTTGACCAATTCTAAAATATTAAAAAAAAGAAATAAAAATGAGTAGGGAATTCTATAAGGGAATTGTTTTGCTGACCTTATTTGTAATGGTTAAATCTTTCTTCGAAAAAAAAAAAACTATACTATTATATAGTGGTACCGTGTAGTAACAAAATCCTTGTATTTTTCATAGGTGCACACACCTTTGGAAAAGCTCAATGCGTGACATTCCGCAACCGTCTATACAATTTTGATGGCAATGGAAACCCCGATCCAACCATAGATGCAACATACTTGCAAACCCTTCGCCAGAATTGTCCTCAAAACTCTGGTAATAGCACCAGAAGTGATCTTGATCCCACCACTCCTAACGGATTCGACAGCAACTACTTCACGAATCTCCAAAACAACCGCGGCCTTCTCCAATCCGATCAAGAATTGTTCTCTACCTCTGGTGCCGATACTGTCGCCATTGTTAACCGGTTTGCTGGTAGCCAGACTCAGTTCTTTGACACCTTTGGTGATTCCATGATCAAGATGGGAAATATTAGGACATTGACAGGAACCAACGGTGAGATCAGGACCAATTGCAGAAGGATCAATTAAAAATGTTTGATTGGAATGTTTATGATGAGAGAATGTTTAAGTGTTTATATATAATTTGGCTCACAAGAGCGACTGTCGCTACTAATTTTGTAAGTTTGAAAATTCTGGTTTAGGGGTTTTCTTTTTATGTCAAGAAATGTAGTAATAAGAGCAAATGCAAGGTTTTGCCAATTTATTATATACCAATGACATTATGGAAGTTTATTGAGTCAATATATATATATATATATATATATATATATATATATATATATATATATATATATATTCTCGTGTGCATGTATGTGCACGCGCTCATGCTATGTGTGCGTGTGTGTGAAATATAATTAATTCCATAGAGTTCGTAGAAAGTGTGAGTTGCATAATTTAATAATGGATTATGGTTAATTCCTTTTGCAAAGAATTCAAATAGAAACAATATTATACCGACTACCTAATCTTAAATTATAAATTTTTTGTACAAAGAATTAAGTTCTCCACAATAAATATTAACTTTTGAGAGGACTGATTTATAATTCATAAGAGCCCTTTTGGTAATAAATTCCTAATAGGCTCAAAAGGAAGAAATTATATAATTTACTACGATCAAGTTTTAACTGATACTTAACATATGAGGTTGATCAAGTGGTTTATCCATATTCATTTCAATAAGATTGTGATTTAAAACAAAAGTTTACCAGTTATTTGCATATTAGATTTAGAGTAAAAGCCAACTTTTAAGCTTAATAAAAATCTACTGTAATTTTTCTTTTTTTAAAGAATAAATCAAAAGTTAAATTAATTAAGTGATACGAATTTATAATTGATCTAAGGCGTCAGCCATATAGCAATGTTTGAAAGGTTCATGAATGTGAAATTTATCCAAATATAATAATTAACTATGACTAAGTAAACTGAATAAATACGTTATATTCACATAAAATGAGAATGAAAATGGCAAGTCACACTTTTTTTGTGTTTTAATTCTTGATGGGAAATGTTAGAGAATTTTGTTACAGCTATATATAACTGACGTGACAGCTTGATTGTCTGACGATGGAGTGACTGACAAAGTTCTTGAGGCTTATACTTGATCTGTAAATCATGCTCAAGATTAGTAACGTCAGTGCTGCTTCATTGATCTGTAAACTCACTTGGTCAACACAAGTGTTTGATAGGTTCTAAGAGAGAACCTAATTAACAAGTGCTTGATAAATCCTGAAATAGCTTCAACTTGCACTAATGCTCTGCTGATTGTGCTGATGCTTGACTTGAGTGAACAGATATACCTAGATAATTTGGATATATTTTGTTTCTGTTCAGATATTTGTTTGGAAAGTTTCGCCAACCATAACTTAATAGTTTGGTTCCATCAATATCACGAGCTAAAAGCCATATCCAGTAAAATACAATCTCTCTCCTTTTTTCAAATAATCAACTCGACATGGTTCAAATATACGGCTGCTGATTTAGAATAAAAACTGCATTCCGTGCTGAAACTTTAAGAGAAAATGTGATGATCATTATTTAAAAGATTAAATGATCTTTAATCATTTTTATAATTTGCTCCAATATCTTAATAAGTAAAATGATTTGTAATCTCATTTTCGACATTATAATATATTACAAAATGCAGATCAATTAGGTTGAATAAGAATATAAACAGTATGTGAAGTACTGAGAGAATTAAAACATGAGTAACAACATAATTGGCGAAAAATCTCAGTGTAAGGATATATATCATTCACCTAAAGGTAAAACATCATGAATATATCATGAGAAATGTGTAATTTAGATGTTGGTAGGTCACAGGCGCTCTTCATGTGTTAATTGTTTTAAATGTTCATGGGGTTTAAAATAATAGCATATATTTATTTATCACTTGTATCAATATATATATATATATATATATATAGAGAGAGAATAAATTATTTATAAATTATAAATTATTGTGTATATCATAGATTTTATGTTTTTGAAATTGATATCATTTTTAAGAAAAAAATACATATTTGATGTGTTGCTGTAAATAAGTAGTACATGAAATGTTAAAATTACGATTATATATCAAGCATTGACAATAGAATTGATTGTGCTATACAGAATTGCTATTTTTTCTTTTGATTTTATCAGAGCATAGCTGAAAAGAAAGGTGTTTGAGGAAAGTATGAAACTGTTCGATGAAATGACTACAAGAAAACCTCCATTAACAAGCTTTTAAGCTTTACGAAACCAAAGAAGAAAATGTCCAGATTCATTGAATTAATTACAATCTACTAATTTATATACACATTTCGTGCACACACAATTTACATGTTCTAACTATCCTAAAATTGCGGGCAGTCAATCATCCTAACTACTGCCGCAGCAGCAACAAGCTGATTATTTAGCTAAAGCACACTAACTCTTCAACCTCCCGTGCACCTTTGATCATCGACTTGTCTGTAAAGGATAAAGGTCAATGGCCAGCTGATCAAGTTCAAGGTGGGTCATCAGCACCATCTGATATCTCTCTATCTGCTGGTGTATGGAAAGCGCACACAGGCCTTGCCTACTTGAAGCCATCAGATCATCAAGTGTGCGTTGCAAGGAAATGTCATCAAGCATGCACAGATGATCATCAAGCATGGACAACTGATCATCATACATCAAGATTTGCCAGGCTGCCAAGTTAGTTACAATTAGTGAGCTGACTGGACAGCTGATGCGGAGTTAGTTAGGGTCATGCGAAACGTGTGGGATGTCACATATTTTGCATGCTGTTTAATTCTATTGAATTTGATGCTTGTATATATATATATATATATATATATATACACACTTTCCATGGTGCTTTGTCTTTTCTCATCTCTAGATGTTTGAGCTCAATATCAAGTGTTTGATATTTTTGCTTGTGTTCTTGCATCTTCACATGGTATCAGAGCTGCTGACAAACGTTCATGGCTTCCACTTCCTCTTCTGATTATGTTATTAACTTGAACAACTCGAGATCTACACCAATACCTACAGCTATGGATCTCACTTCTATAGCCAAAACACTAAGCTTCAATCTCTCCATCAAACTACATTGGAGCAACTATATATATTCACCGGAAGACTCAACTTCTTCCAACAATCAGAGCTCTGGATCTTGAAGGTTTCATATCCAGCTCAACTACAATTCAAGCTACGTTCATCTGTGAAGGATACAACTTGTGATGCTCTTGAACAACAATGAGAGGCAGCACATAATCAGCCTACTGCAAGAGAGAAAACTGCAGTTCAACATCACTTAAAGTCAGGTGCCTTGCTGAGTAAGTCTAGCCATTTTCTCGAGTGTGCAGGTCATGCAGGAGCTGCAGATTATCACGGCCTCAGTGCACCTCAATGCCATGTTGATCATCAAATCATTAGAAGAACAAATTGCAAAAAACTAAGAAGAATAAAATCAGCCTTGGAAGTTAGTTAAACGGTTTTGTTAGTTAAGTTGGTAGCTGTAAGTTGCTAGGTTGTTACAGCAAGTTGCAGCTGAGTTTGTTAGTGATTTATTCTAGTGATTAGCTAGTGATCATATATATATATATATATATATATATAGTTAGTTAGTTAGTTAGTTAAGTGTATTTTCAATTACAAGAAATGAAATCGAGAGCTTCTTCTTCCTCTCAAAATACGCCATTAATGGCTGCTCGAAATCTCCATTTGTGCTCTAGTGTAATTTCATCAAACATCTAGTTAATTCCATCAAACACCTTTGCTACTTTCTTAATCTTTTCATCATCCAGATCTAGACTGCAAATGTAAGGCAGCATGATCAGGTTTTTGACAAAGTTAAAAGTACAGCCTTTGATTATTCCATCTACCATTCCTATTACCTCTTTCCCTGCCTCTAGTGTGACCTATAAATTGACCGCCACCTCTTTGATTTTGACCTCCATCAGAATGAGACACAAAATTTACAGAAGCAGATGACATATCAACTTGAGGTATTAATTGTTTTATGCGTTGCTCATGAAGCATGAGTAAGTATTGAACATCTTATAAGAACATGGTTTTAGATTGAGAAGAAACTAGGACAACCACAATATTATATTCATGTCCTAAACCATTTAATACACTTAGAAGAAGATCATAGTCCGTTATTGTGTGTCTTGTGATTTTAGGAGCATCATCTACAACTTTTATCTTCAACACAAAATCAATTATAGACATAGATCATTTCTTAAAAGTCTGCGGCTGTTGTTTAAGTTGTAAAACTCCCCCCATTAATTGTTGAGCATATAGCGTCTCAAGTATTTGCCAAGTTTCAAGAGGTTTTAGATTTGTTTACCTTACCAAGAACTCCCTCACTTATGGCGGATAGCAACCAGCAAAGTAAGAGTTGATCAGCTATTTTTTAGAATCTGTATACATGATTGATCTGAATTGTTTTGACAACTCCATTGTCATCTAGAACCTCTGTATATTGTTGTGGAGGAGATCATATCTTTGAGTTCCAAAGCTCTAGTTGCAGAAATCATTTGAGCTTTCTAGTTGACATAATTGAGCTTATCAAGTTTGAGAGGAAGGTTGAAGTTCATAATCTTTGCCAGCAACTAAAAATCCACGGTAGGTTTATACTGCAAGAGGAAGTTTGGATCGATTTGTTGAGTATATGAAGAGCTTGAAGACACGTCGAGATGAGTCAAATTAGCTATGATACCATGTAAAATGTGATAAGCTAAAATGAGATAGAGCAAAGTGTTTGGTAGAAACACTCAAATGTTCGATCAAATGCTCAGTGTGAAATCAGAGAAGCTGATCACGAAGCTTCTTGAGATTCATCAATGAAGGTTACTTGAGAGAATCTCTGATAAATTTAGAGGAACGTTAGTTAATGATTTCATAAATAATTAGCTAGTACAATCCACTTGTTTATATACAAAACTTAGACTCAATCATGGTTGTTGATCTCTAACAAACTCTAACAAACTTTGATAACTGTTTATTTCTAACTAAATTTCCAGATAATAATAACTGCCTCTTCAAACCATGCAAACGTGTGACACCACACTAATGACAGATCAGCTATTGGCTGATAATTTATTAGCTGTTAGCTGATGATATGATGATTGCTCAGCTGGAATCAATAGCAGATCATAATAGCCACCTTACCATATTAGGATGTTCTCTAGACTTCACTGGAATATCACAACGCTGAACTCGAGCCAAGCTACATTGCATGGTAGGTGACATAGAACCAGCAGCAGCTTAATATGCTGACTGCTTGGTCTATTTGATGAAACTGTAAGCTGCTGCTGTTATTGAAGAGGAACCAGCAGCAGCTTTGGTTGCGGCAGTGATGTTGATAGCAGTATCTGTAGTATTCCTTGCAAGTTCATCACTTTTTTTTTATCTTGTTTAAATAATTTGATATATTAATATATTTTCGGGTCCTCTTGTGCATTGGTTAAGGACAATATGTCGAAACCTGCCAAAATTAAATATTACATGAGCGGCACTCCCATTAATCGAAATCTACTCCAGCAAGTACGGGCAAGAAATCTCCCCACACATTATGATGATTATGTATAGTACTCAAACCCCACACTACAAGTAAATTCAGAACAAACTGATACAATGAGATTTATTCCACGAAATAATACAAAGACTTGATATCATAACAAACCAGGACCTCTTTATTGTTAAATTCAAAAACATTTCCATCACATAATAGAACACATACATCATACAACAGAATACAAAAACACCATCACAATCCGGACCCAAGTTTGCAAGTGGGGCTGAGCAGATCGATGAAACAAGCAATGATGTATTGCAGATGCGCCATATGATTTGGTTAATTATATAGGAACATGATCTACAAGCAATGATGCAATATGAGCTTGCATCTGTTTCCCAACATGCGTGAAGTTATCATCGATCGCCATCGTAAATAACATGTGTCATTCTCGTAAAATCAAGAATAATCTTAATCAGAGATCTGGGCAGTTGAGTGAGATTGAGACATTCTTCATTAATATCCTTCCTGGAATCATCAATTTGCTTATTCAATTCTTCATATGCCTCTTGCTTTGATACTCCGTATTCTTTCATGTAACATTCAACACTTGAGGGTATGTGGCTTGATCTTTGTCGCTCAAACTGCATGCGCACATATATTTACCGTCATTGTCTCTTATAGAGATATTGATTTTCATTATGTGTGGTCTCGTTTACACAACAAAATATTTAGAGTGCATGGCGTGTTCCGCGCCCGAAAAAAGTAAATTAAGGGATAATAGCACCAACTTCTTTCAAGTATAGATCTCCTTGCCCTCAATTTGAACTTTTGTCTAAGATAACATAAGCCTCCAAAAAAATTAGAATAAGCTCAGGGGAAATTATAAATAGTGCATTTAACCCATAAATTAAGCACGTAATGAAGTATAAGAAATGAAAAGAGCATAGTATTGATACTTTATGTGATATGACGTCTTTGAGGACCCTTAACATTAATTCAGAAACTGTAATAAGTCTAGGTCTACTCAACGCCCAATGTAAGACTTGTTTTGTTACGAAGCAATCAAAGGTAGCAAAAGCCATAATTATAGTCTAGGCGTAATCAACTGATACTAGAGCTACACGCATGTACTCCTCAAATGATGAAAATCGATTATCTCGGAGCCATTTGGACTCTTCATAATAGGCACCAGTCACCATTTTTACCTACGCACATGTAAAACTTAATCAATTAATATATGTTAAATTAGCAATTAATCAATTAATTTTTATTAATTCTATGAAAAAAACAATAACAGCAAACTAGCAAAAGGTGATTATGCATACTGCTTCTTTCCCATATTGAATTCGAAATAAGCATCCTTTTTTGGCCAACTCTTCCTCAATTTCATCGAAATGATCCAATATCGCTTTATAAAATAACGACATGTATTCTGGAAGTTGGTCCATGCAATTCACATCCCACCTGAAAATCAAAAAGTACTATTTAAGTTAATTTCAAAATTAATTAAGAAAATAATTAAGTTCATCGATTGATTAAAAAGAAGTATAAAAAGGTACCTTTCAACCATTTCGATAAAGAGCTCGAGTTCATTGGGAGTGCCATATGCATCATAGATATCATCTAAAATGGTTAATATAACTGCTCATTTGACAAGTATTCTTCTGCTAACTGCGTAATAGGGCTCGTTATACATTCCAAGAATCCAAAAATAACATTCAACCAATCTGTTTCTTGCAAAAGGTAACTTTCCAACAAAATCTGAATTCTTCCACCATTTGAAATAAATACTAGTTAATATAACTAAAATAATTTATGTCAGCTGCATGGAAATTACTTATAAAATTAAAACCAACAATTTATAAGTTTTATCCCTCGAATTAGTATTTAAACTCTTATATTCTTATAGTTTTAGTTTATGAGTAATACTGAGCCAAAACTGAGTGTGTATCTATATACCCATATCTTGCTTTATAAATTTTCAATGTAAGATTTATCTCACCTTCTAGAAGATTCACATGTGGGTTATGTATAGGAAATTCAAAAAAGAAAATAAAAAGATAGGAAATTTTACAATTCAAAAAATGCATTGAGGATTTAAAATTATACTCACACAGAAAGTTGGCAGAGTTCTTGCTTGTGCAAGGATTGAAGTAGATTGAAATCCAATTTTGCAAGCCTTAGTAATGCTTGGTTATGCGAAGGCTGATCTTGGTAGATAGAGAAGAAACGCCTAGACTCAATCCTCTCAATAGCCTTGTGTATAGGCCACTTTAGAACATGAGTTATTTGTACTGCAAGAGGATTGCCTAAACGCGTGGCCATGGACTGAAGATGAGCTTTGCAAGTATATCTTCTCCATGGCCCTTAAGCTGTGCTGCTTCATATAGGCTCAATATTCCTAAGACATCACTTGTCAAGCACTCTTTGAAATTGCCAATTTCATCTATGAATATGTTGAATATATTTGATATATATACATCGTCGAATCAAATTAACAATCAAAAGGAATTATATAATGACATTCAAATGATGCTGAGTTTTAAAAAAAGTTTAGAAAGAGCTTTTTGAAAAAGCCTAAAATTTGAGCTTTTCTCGTTAAACGTAAACTATTTGTTATTTTTATAATTATCCAAAAGCTCTACTGGACTAACAATTAAATAATAATAATAAAAAAATTTGACCAATAATGAAACTTTTGACTTACCATTGAAAACATGATGGCCATGTTGTCTTAAAAGTAAAAAACTAAGAGCAGTTGTGCAAATATCATATGGATGATAAATATCGTGATAATAAGTGTCATAGATGTGTTGCAATACTTGTTCGATCTCTATTTCAAAGTGGCGTTTCACCCCTAGACGCTCAACAATATCGACAAGGTTAATCTGCTATGATAAAGAATGGTTAACAATAGCCAATAACTTCATTCTCACTTGTTCCTTGAGTTCTTCAATTTCTTCTTCTTGACGGACATGATCAATCTATATATATTTAATTAACAAATAAATAATTATAAAATAAATATTGTAAATAAATAATTGTGCATGAGATGCAGTTACTACCTCGTCTTCTTTAGAATTGTAATTGAGAAAACAGTCACCTCAGATGTCTGGTGGAAAATGTGCTGTCGGACGCACTACTCCATCTTTGTCGGAAACCTGTGAGACTTGGCTGGTAGACATATTGATTCTTCTTAAAGAGCACTAAGTCAAGAGATTTTATGTAGTGTATTAGCTGTAAGGATGTAACATCCCAAATTTCGAGTCATTAATTTTATGATTTCCCGATGGACCAAATTGAACGATCGAAAACGATGCACGAAGAGAAGATTGAAAAACTGAGACAGTGAGTATCGCGACCACAGATCGTGATGAGCTGCTCGCGATGAAGAATGGTGATTCTTGGCAGTTAGCACCGCGACCAGTCACCGCGACCACAGATCGCGATGACTGGCTCGCGATGTAAAAGTGAAATCCTGGCAGTGAGCATCGCGACCACCATCGCGACCAGGGTACCGCGATGGGTGATCGCGATGAAGGCGGTGTAGTTGCTCCAGAGAGCAACGCGACCAGGTCACTGCGACCACAGGTCGCAACGCCCAAAGTTTTATAAAAAAATAAAATAAATCATTGCATAAATCTCCAGAAAAACAGAAAGGGGGAAAAGAAAGAGAGATCGAGAAAAGAAAAGAGAGAAGAAGAAGAAGAAGAAGAAGAAGAAGAAGAAGAGAGAGAAGAAAAGAAGAAGAAGAGAAAAGAAAGAAGAAGAAAGGAAGAAGAAAGGAAGGAGAAAGAAAAGGAAAAGAAGAAAGAAAAAGGAAAGAGAAAGGGAAAAGAAAATCTAGAAGAAAAATCGTACGAGAAACAGCAATCCAGGTTGGTGTACACTTATTCTGAAAATTTTACGGTTTCAGTATGCATTTTAATATGAACTTTCCAATTTTTGAATATTTTGATATATACAAATATGTTTATTGTTTATTAAATTGACTATTATGTTTTACTCGTGATTCGATTTTCGATTTCGAATGATTATATGAAAGGAAAGTATTTGAGAATATCGTATAAATTATGAATATTGTTTGAAAAGTTTTGATATAAAATTATGAATGATGTGTTATGAATATTGTTTGAAACTGTTGATTAATTGATAAATATATATATATATATATATATATATAATGAATTTCTGACTATTGCATCTCGCGGGGCAAACCTGGTATAATCCAGTTTAGGCGAATCCCGGAGATAGATATTGTACTGATGATATTGATGACTGTTGCATCTCGCGGGGCAAACCTGGTATAATCCAGTTTAGGCGAATCCCGGAGATAGCCATTTCACTGTATCCGTGATTGCTGCATCTCGCGGGGTAAACCTGGAAAGGTCCAGTTTAGGCGAATCCCGGAGATAGCCATTGTACTGATAGTGATGATTGCTGCATCTCGCGGGGTAAACCTGGCTGAGTCCAGTTTAGGCGAATCCCGGAGACAGCCAGTGCATTGTATCCCTGACTGTTATATCTCGCGGGGCAAACCTGGTATAATCCAGTTTAGGCGAATCCCGGAGATGGATATTGTACTGACATTCCTGACAGGTACATCTCGCGGGGCAAACCTGGCTTGGTCCAGTTTAGGCGAATCCCGGAGATGAACGTTACACTGATGTACAGATATAGAAATGTATGTTGAGTGTACGGGCAAATTAAAGAATGAAAGTGAATAAAATGTTTATATGAATAAAATGTTACAAATTAAATAAAATGCTTATGAAAGAATTGAAAACTTAATTTTGTATGCTTTATTGATTGAATTTAGATGTTTTTATAAAACTGTTTGTATATGACTTATTTCAAGAAGAAAGTTAAAGATTGAAATGTTTTTATTATGAAATGATATTTGATTTTGATACTTGAGTTAAGTTTACACCCACTAGGCATTATTGCTTAGCGCGTTGATTGTATCACGCGCAGGTATCAGAGAGACATGGAGAAACAAAGGATAGAAAAGAAGTAACAGCAGATTGAAGGTCCAGAGTCACAGTTTCTTTTGAGTAGTTACAATTGAATATTATTTGTATATTGTATCTAGTGAAGCATGCATATACAGAACTTTGTAATTCGACATGTATATATATGTATTGTAATATGTGTTTTATGATTTATATTCTTTGCAAATGTTTGTAAATACTAATTATATATGTTTTGTTTGAAAATGATTGGAAGTCGCACTAAACGGCAGAGTGCGCAGTGATTTGAAAATGTGGATATAGAAGTGTTGAAAGTATATTGTTTTATATTGTTTCATTGAAAACGGGTTTTTGGGAAATCCGAAAAAATAGAGGAAACTCTGCCGAAATTTTTAAAAATAATGATTTGATGGGCTCACTAGAATTATATTTTAAGTTATAAATTGAAACGATTTTAAATGGTTTGAAATATATAAAGTGAATTTAGAAAGTTTTGAAAACCCGGTAGCGCTCCCTGGGTCGATCCAATCGGGTCGGGTCAGGGGGTGTTACATTTAGTGGTATCAGAGCGCGGTTTAGGCGTTTCTGGACCAAAAGAGTCTGTATATGCATGCATTAAAGAAAGATACTCAACGGAATGTGTGACTCTAATTTGCGGACCTTTGTTCTGTCTTATATAGGATAAAAGAAATGGAAGGAAGTGATGATAGACTCGAGAGTCCCGCCAGCGTGGCTGGGGGAGTATATAGAGAATCAGAAAGTTCTAGAGCGGCTGGACCAGAAGTTCAAGGTCAGCCAGTATTTATGCAGCAAATGGCTGAGTTCTTTCAGAATGTGGCTTGAATAGCGCCACGAAGATCAGCCATAGAGCGACTGGTTAGATACAGTCCGACTGATTTTCATAGTAGAAAAGATGAGGATGCATCTGTAGCGGAATACTGGTTTGAGAGAACTGATAGAATCTTAGAGCAGATGCACTGTACACCTGAAGAAAGATTGGAGTGTGCAGTATCCTTATTACAGGAGGATGCCTACCAATGGTGGACATCCGTTATACAGTCAGTGCGACCAGAAGACAGGACTTGGGAATTGTTTCAGAAGGAATTTCGAAGAAAGTATGTTGGTCGCATTTATTTGGATAATATGAAGCGAGAATTTACTAATCTGAGGCAGAGACAAATGACAGTGACTGAATATGAAAGAGAATTTGTCAGGTTAAGTAAATATGCAAGAGATATGGTAGCTACCGACGCGGACAAGTGTAGAAGATTTGAAGATGGGCTGAATGATTATATCCGCCTACAGGTTGCTGCATTTGAGTTTGAAGATTTCACTAGACTTGTCTCTACAGCTCTAAATGTAGAAAGAATTAAGAAAGAAGAACAGGCCAGACGAGACAGAGGACAACAGAGAACAAGAGCAAGGCCATCAAATTCATTTCAGCCACAGAGTAAGAAACTTAAGGAACCCCAGTCTAGTGATTCGATACAGGTACGGAGGCCCATACTCACAGTTAAGCCGGGACAGTCTGCAACCTCAATAGTTAAGATCCCTGGGAGTACAGCTAGGGAATCAGCCCCGGCATTGTGTGAACAATGTGGAAAAAGACATCCTGGAGAATGCCGAAGGATCACAGGAGCCTGTTTTAAATGTGGATCCTATGATCATTTTCAGAAAGAATGCCCACAGGTTAAACCTATTCCTGTTCAGCAATCAGAGAGATCAGCTCCTACAACTTCTAGAGGTAGGAGGTCAAGTCAAACAGGAACTGAAGGAGGTAGACATAGAGGGGTGTTAAAATCAATGGCAAAATCAGATAAATGAGCTCCTGTACAAACCTATGGTATTAGAGCTCAAGAAGACAAGGAATGTACCTGACGCGATAACTTGTATGATGTTTAGTGTTTTGAGATTAATGTTATTGTATTGAGATATATCAGTATTAATATATTTGTTTATGAAGTTGAACCAACTGAATATGAAGTAGTAGCTAGTCATGTTTTCGATTACAATATGATTGTAAAGAGAGTATATAAAATATATATATAAAGATTTGCTAATTAAGATGTAGGAATATGACTTGTCAAATGAGTTGTTGGCAATGATAATTATGAGAATTGAAATGAAATGAGGTATAACTGTATATGAGTGAGATAACGGATTAGAATTGAGTGTTACGTAAGCATGAATATACACCCACTGTATGTGATTTTCTGGACGTGTTTCCGGAAGAACTCTCCGAAATACTATCAGACAGAGAGAAAAGTGGAACTTGTGATTGATGTGATACCAATTGCCATCCCCGTATTGATTAGAGTATTAGGCAGAATGAAGAAAGGTGAAGATCATAAAGGAAAGATTGAAAACTGCATCTGAATATCTGAAGTCATATGTAGATTGAAAAGAAAAGACATTACATATGAGATCGGTAATACAGATATAGTTTAAAAATGTGAGAAGTTACATATGAAAATGAAGAGATTATAAGGTAGTAATCTCTACAGTTGTTTGAATACGGTAAATTTTGAGGACGAAATTTCTTAAGAAGGGAAGAATTGTAACATCTCAAATTTCGAGTTATTAATTTTATGATTTCCCAATGGACCAAATTGAACGATTGAAAACGATGCACGAAGAGAAGATTGAAAAACTGAGACAGTGAGTATCGCGACCTGGCCATCGCGACCACAGATCGCGATGAGCTGCTCGCGATAAAGAATGGTGATTCTTGGCAGTGAGCATCGCGACCAGTCACCGCGACCACAGATCGCGATGATTGGCTCGCGATGCAAAAGTGAAATCCTGGCAGTGAACATCGCGACCACCATCACGACCAAGGTACCGCGATGGGTGATCGCGATGAAGGCGGTGTAGTAGCTCCAGAGAGCAACGCGACCAGGTCACCGCGACCACAGGTCGCGACGCCCAAAATTTTATAAAAGAAAAAATAAATCATCGTAGAAATCTCCAGAAAAACAGAAAGGGGGAAAAGAAAGAGAGAGCGAGAAAAGAAAAGAGAGAAGAAGAAGAAGAAGAAAAGAAGAAGAGAGAGAAGAAAAGAAGAAGAAGAGAAAAGAAAGAAGAAGAAAGGAAGAAGAAATGAAGGAGAAAGAAAAGGAAAAGAAGAGAGAAAAAGGAAAGAGAAAGGGAAAAGGAAATCCAGAAGAAAAACCATACGAGAAACAGCAATCCAGGTTGGTGTACACTTATTCTGAAAATGTTACGGTTTCAGTATGCATTTTAATATGAACTTTCCAATTTTTGAATATTTTGATATATACAAATATATTTATTGTTTATTAAATTGACTATTATGTTTTACTCGTGATTCGATTTTCGATTTAGAATGATTATATGAAAGGAAAGTATTTGAGAATATCGTATAAATTATGAATATTGTTTGGAAAGTTTTGATATGAAATTATGAATGATGTGTTATGAATATTGTTTGAAACTGTTGATTAATTGATAAATATATATATATATATATATATATATATATATATATATATATATATATATATATATATAATGAATTTCTGACTATTGCATCTCGCGGGGCAAACCTGGTATAATCCAGTTTAGGCGAATCCCAGAGATAGATATTGTACTGATGATATTGATGACTGTTGCATCTCGCGGGGCAAACCTGGTATAATCCAGTTTAGGCGAATCCCGGAGATAGCCATTTCACTGTATCCGTGATTGCTGCATCTCGCGGGACAAACCTGGCAAGGTCCAGTTTAGGCGAATCCCGGAGATAGCCATTGTACTGATAGTGATGATTGCTGCATCTCGCGGGGCAAACCTGGCTGAGTCCAGTTTAGGCGAATCCCGGAGACAGCCAGTGCATTGTATCCCTGACTGTTATATCTCGCGGGGCAAACCTGGTATAATCCAGTTTAGGCGAATCCCGGAGATGGATATTGTACTGACATTCCTGACAGGTACATCTCGCGGGGCAAACCTGGTTTGGTCCAGTTTAGGCGAATCCCGGAGATGAACGTTACACTGATGTACAGATATAGAAATGTATGCTGAGTGTACGGGCAAATTAAAGAATGAAAGTGAATAAAATGTTACAAATTAAATAAAATGCTTATGAAAGAATTGAAAACTTAATTTTGTATGCTTTATTGATTGAATTTAGATGTTTTTATAAAACTGTTTGTATATGACTTATTTCAAGAAGAAAGTTAAAGATTGAAATGTTTTTATATAATCGTAGTGGAATATTGATGAAAATTGATATGTTTTTATTATGAAATGATATTTGATTTTGATACTTGAGTTAAGTGTACACCCACTAGGCATTATTGCTTAGCGCGTTGATTGTATCACGCGCAGGTATCAGAGAGACATGGAGAAACAAAGGATAGAAAAGAAGTAACAGCAGATTGAAGGTCCAGAGTCACAGTTTCTTTTGAGTAGTTACAATTGAATATTATTTGTATATTGTATCTAGTGAAGCATGCATATACAGAACTTTGTAATTCGACATGTATATATATGTATTGTAATATGTGTTTTATGATTTATATTCTTTGCAAATGTTTGTAAATACTAATTATATATGTTTTGTTTGAAAATGATTGGAAGTCGCACTAAACGGCAGAGTGCGCAGTGATTTGAAAATGTTGATATAGAAGTGTTGAAAGTATATTGTTTTATATTGTTTAATTGAAAACAGGTTTTTGGGAAATCGGAAAAATAGAGGAAACTCTGCCGAAATTTTTAAAAATAATGATTTGATGGGCTCACTAGAATTATATTTTAAGTTATAAATTGAAACGATTTTAAATGGTTTGAAATATATAAAGTGAATTTAGAAAGTTTTGAAAACCCGGTAGCGCTCCCTGGGTCGATCCAGTCGGGTCGAGTCAGGGGGTGTTACAAAGGATATGAGCACTATCGGGAAAATCCGGTATATTTTCTCTATCCAAAGTAGTTACTATTCACTAATACTATGATTGAAGTAAATAGAACTTCAAACACACCCGACAGAATAATAGAGAGAAACTGAAGTCGATATCAAATAAAATACTAAAGCAGAAAAATAAGAACACCAGAAATTTAACGAAGTTCGGTACAAATGTTATCTATATCACCGGATGTTGCTGACCACTTCCACTATCTTCAAATTGGATGAACTCCAAAAATATTACAACTAATTTTGGCAAGATTGAGCTAATCAATCACCATTGCAAGAGAGGAAGAAATACAAATATTTTTGGGATAATTCAAAGTGGAGGAAGGAGGCTTTATTTATAGCCTAAAATGCAACCCTCACCATTGTTTCTTAATCTATGTGAGATTCTCACAAAGGCTCTAAGGAGCCATACACACAACAAATCTCCACCTTGGTGACTTAGTGATTTTCAAACAATTTCTTCAATCTGTTGATCAGCGACGCCAGTGCCAATTCAAATTTGCAGGATATTAATCAAGTTCAAATAATGTTTGAACTTGATCGCTGTCACCACCTTGGTCATCATATGTGCGGGATTCTCTGCGGTATTGATTGTCTGAATTAGTACTTCACATTCTTCAATAATCTTTCGCACAAAATGATAACGAACGTCAATGTGCTTTGTACGTGCATGATAGACTTGGTTCTTTGCTAAGTGAATAGCACTCTGATTATCACAATACACCTTGATGTGCTTCTAACCAACTCCCAAATCTTTAAGCAAACCTTGTAACCAAATAGCTTCCTTCACAGCTTCTGTAATTGCCATATACTCTGCCTCTATAATAGACAAACAACTGTGGACTGTAAGGTTGACTTTCTAATGACTGGTGCTCTAGCAAGAATAAATACATAACTAGTAGTTGACCGACTTTTGTCTAAATCTCCCGCGTAGTTAGAATCACAATATCCAACTGCACATTGACCAGCTATATCTTCGTGCTTAAATACTAAACCAACATCTATAGTATTTAGTATGTACCGTAGAATCCATTTCACAGCTAGCCAATGTCCTTTACCAAGATCATGCATGTACCTGCTTACAGCTCCAACTGCATGTGAAATGTCAGGTCTCGTACACACCATTGCATACATTAAGCTACCAACCGCATTAGCATACGAAACTTTTGTCATGTATTCTCATTCTTCATCATTCTTAGGAGATAATTGAGCACTAAGCTTGAAAGGAGGAGCAAATGAGGTGCTTACAGGTTTTGTATGTTTATCCATACCAAAACATTGTAGCACCTTCTTCAAATATTGACTCTGCGTCAAACAAAGCTTGCCTTTCTTACTGTCTCTGCTTATCCCCATGCCGAGAATCTTCTTGGCTTCTTCTAGATCTTTCCTCTCGAACTCCTGATTCAATTGAGCCTTTAACCTTTCAATTTCTTATTAGCTCTTTGATGCGATCAATATATCATCGACATACAATAGGAGATATATGAAAGACTTATCTTGTAGCTTACGAAAATACACACAATGATCATGCGTGCTTTTAGTGTACTTTTGCTGCAGCATAAACTGATCAAATCGCTTGTACTACTGCCTCAGAGATTGCTTCAATCCATACAACGATTTGTTCAGCTTGCAAACCCAAATCTCTTTACTAGCAACCTTGAATCCTTCTGGTTGAGACACATAGATTTCCTCCTTCAAGTTGCCGTGTAGGAACGCAGTCTTTACATCGAGTTGAACTAGTTTCAAATCCAATTGTGCTACCAAGGCCGACAAAATTTTAATGGTGGAATATTTCACAACTGGAGAAAATACCTCATTATAGTCAATTCCCTCCTTCTGAGCGTAACCCTTAGCTACCAACCTTGCCTTGTAGCGAATACCATCTTGGTTAGGAAATCCTTCTTTCTTCGCATACACCAATTTGTATCCAATTGCCTTTTTGCCTTCAGGTAGTTTTGCCAATTGCCACGTATTATTCTTCTAAAGAGATTTCATTTCTTCATCCATGGCTTCCCTTCACTTTTCAACTTCAGAACTTCTGATTGCTTCTTAATATGTGGATAGAACATCATCATATGCAATTGAAAGTGCATAGGCCACCATATTTTTAAATTGGGCAGGTAAGTCTTCCATATCCTGGTATCGAGCAAGGATCTTGACATTTTGTCATCGTGGTCTATCAACTGGAATTTTTCCTTGTTGCTGTGGAGGTTCTTGGGTTGAAACCTCTTCGTGTGATTCATCTTCTACCAACGGAGAATCAACTTCTATTTTATTTCCACCAACTTGGTTAATGATTCTACTTTCAAGCTCCACCTACTTCGGAGTTTGCTCCACCTGCTGCGAAGTTCCATCGGTCTTCTCAGTTACCTTTCTTAACATGACAGATTCGTCAAAGGTAACATCCCTGCTGAAGACTATCTTTCTTGTTTCAGGGCACTATAAACGATATCCCTTAGAACCAGAGGCGATCCCCATAAAAGTAGCTTTCTTAGCTTTTGGATCCAATTTCGATTCCGTGACATGGTAGTATGCAGCAGAACCAAACATATGTAAGGAATCATAATCTGTTGCAGGTTTTTCGGACCATACCTCTATAGGCGTTTTGCCTTTAAGTGCAGACGACGGCAGATGGTTGATGAGATGACACGCATACGTCACAGCCTCACCCCAAAACTGCTTGCCCAACCCAACATTGGACAATATACACCGAACCTTCTCCAGCAAAGTCCGGTTCATACGTTCTGAACTCTATTCTGTTGTGGTGTTTTTCGAACAGTGAAGTGTCGCACGATGCCTTCATCTTCACAAACTCTCATAAATGGGTCATTTGTGTACTCAGTCCCATTATCAGACCTCAGTCACTTGATCTTTCTACCGGTCTGAGTCTCAATCATCTTCTTCCACTTAAGAAAAATTCCCAGCACTTTATCCTTCCTCTTCATGAGATACACTTAAACTCTTCTTGAGAAGTCGTCGACAAATGTGACATAATAATATTTGCCACTCATAGATGAAGTCCTTGTTGGTCCCTATACATCAATATAAATATAATCCAAGATACCTTTCGTATTATGGAGTGCAGTGCCAAAGTTCACTCTTTTATTCTTTTTCAGAACACAATACTCACAGAAATCCAACTTGCCGGTTCTTGCACCTTTCAATAAGCCTTGCTTTATCAGAATCTGCAAAGTCTTTTCACTAGCATGTCCCAAACACATATGCCACAGCTTGTTAATTTTTGAATCTTTCTCCTCTTCAGAGACTGCTACTGCTGTTATCCCAATAACTGTACTACCAAGGTAGTAGTACAAGCTATTCTTCCGAACGCCTTTCATTGCCACAAGTGCTCCAAAAGTAACTTTCAATATCCCATTTTGCATGGTCACGGTGGAGCCTTTATATTCCAAGACTCTTAAAGAGATAAGATTCTTCTTCATATCTGGAACATAACGAACGTCCATCAGAACCTTGGTTGAACCATCTTGATACTTCAACCGAATTGTACCAATCCTTAAAATTTTGCATGGACTATCGTTGCTCATGAAAACATCTCCACCATTTAGTTTCTCAAGGCTAGAGAACCACTTCCTGTTGGGAGACATATGGAAGGTACATGCTGAATCCGAAATTCAATCATCAGAATGAGATGTCATTGATGATCCAACAAGTGCAAAATCTGAATCGTTACTGCTTTTAGCTATACATGCACCAGACAATACATCTTTTCCTTTCTTCTGCAGCTTCGGACAGTCTTTCTTCCAATGATATTTTTCGTGATAAAAGGCACATTTATCTTTACCAAGTCTTCCTTTTGAACGAGATATTCCTCTCTTCCCTTTCTTTTGTGTTTATGGACGCCCTCTTACTATCAGTGCCTCTGCTACTTCATTTTTGCTTTCTTTTTTATCTTTCTTTCTAATTTCATAACTATACAAAGTAGTACAAACTTTATCAAAAGACACTTTATCCTTTTCAATGAGTAAGCTTGTAATAAGGTGATCGAACTCATCAGAAAGGGAGGCTAATAACATTAAAGCTAAATCTTTATCTTTGAAAGTTTCATCCAAATTTAACAAATCTGCTACTAATTGATTAAAAGCAGTAATGTGGTCGTTTATTGTGGTATCGGGAAGGTAATCAAATCGGAACAACTTCTTCTTCAAATAGAGGCGATTCTGACCGTTCTTCTTCATGAACTTATTCTCCAACGTCTTCCACAACTTACTTGCGGAT
Source organism: Xanthoceras sorbifolium (assembly GCA_003430845.1). Taxonomy (NCBI): domain Eukaryota; kingdom Viridiplantae; phylum Streptophyta; class Magnoliopsida; order Sapindales; family Sapindaceae; genus Xanthoceras; species Xanthoceras sorbifolium. Next base: position 25,981,562 of record CM010620.1, on the reverse strand, counting down.
GTCTCCTTCATGAAGGCATACTTCTATTCTCTTAAGAGACACAAATGAATTGTACCACATGCCAAGTGGTTGATATTTTTCCACTCGGTTTCTTCTGCTCCATTTGGTTTCCTTACTTCAATGACGATGTCTAGACCTTGCTGAAAGAGAGCATCTAGAACTTTGCCTTGCCACATACCAAAATGACTGGTTCCATCAAACTTCTCTACCTTGAACCTCGTATTCATCACAGATGTCTTGCCTAGTATAGATGACGTGGATGGCTTGGAGGATGACTAGCCTTTGAGTGAGATAGACTTCTCTTCTGCCATTTCTTTAAGCTGCTAAACTCAAAAACTGCAACATTATTGTATTTGTGAACATTACTCGTATACTGAAATAGTGTAGGTAATTGTGAATAGTACACTAGGTAAGTTGCCAGGAAAGAGAGGTGGGTTACAACGGATAAACTTAAGTACCAAGTTTTCCTTAGCCAGAACCTTTCCTAGACATGCACTTTCCACACCACTACATTGACTTCTAGCAACCACAAACTCAAGAACAATTCTTTTATGATGTGGAAGATCAGACAATGCTGCAACCACAGAGTATACTAAGAATTTCTTAGAGCATCTGATACCTTAACAGCTTAGAACACAACGATGGCTCTGATATCAATTGTTAGGAAAACTGAGTATATTTTCTCTATCCAAAGTAGTTACTATTCACTAATACTATGATTGAAGTGAATAGAACTTCAAACACACCCAACAAAATAATAGAGAGAAACTGAAGCAGATATCAAACAAAATACTAAAGCAGAAAAATAAGAACATCAGAAATTTAACGAGATTCGGTACAAATGTTACCTACGTCTCCGGGCGTCACTGACCACTTCCACTATCTTCAAATTGGATGAACTCCAAAAATATTACAACTAATTTGGGCAACATTGAGCTAATTAATCACCCTTGCAAGAGAGGAAGAAATATAAATATTTTTGGGATAATACAAAGTGGAGGAGGGAGGCTTTATTTATAGACTAAAATGCAAACCTCACCATGGTTTCTTAATCCACGAGGGATTCTCACAAAGGCTCTAAGGAGCCATATACACAACAAGCACAATGGTTATGTGAGACTCAGTATTTATACACAAATGTATATGGTTGGTGGGTATTACACACATCTCACTATTCTAAAAACTTATGAAATTTCCAAGATACCCTCGTTATATATTTTAATTTATTTATTTTTAAAAATTAATATATAATTAAACAATAGATGGTGGCCATGGTTGCGAATGACAATAAATCAAATTGGTGTTAGATCGACATACTCTATACTCGTAACCAGTTTTGGGCAGGGTGCTTCATACCCGACTTGTGCCCGAACAAGTTTTTAATTTCCACTCCAAAACCGAACCCAGTTGGGCCAAGGTGATCTATATCCAACTCGAACTGGCCAATTTTATTATATATTTTTTTAAAAAAAAGTTCAACCCACTAATTAAACAAATTTTCATATGCAATTGAAATTAAAGTAAAACTAAATATTAACACATATAAAATTAAATTTAATAGTACATAAGTTACACGATATTTAAGTTCAACAAACCATACAACACTGAAGTTCAATAAACCTTAAATTCCAATATAAGGTACAAAAATGACATAAAATTCATTTGTTTCTTACAACATTAGCAATATATATAACTTATTAATCTTGTAACATGAATTTGTCAAGTTATATAAGTTGGTCACATGGTACAGAGCAGCACTACACTCTCCTTTTATTCGGGTAGTAGTATTATATTGTTTTCTTTAGGCTATACAATTTTACGAATGATAAGTCTGTGATATTAATTTCAATGCGTTTATGTCTTGCCATATATATGTCTCTACTTTGATTTGATAAATGAGTTGAAAATGACAGTACAAAGGGATCTTTCTTAGAGTTACATAAAATGAGGAAAAAAAAAAGATAGAGAACAATGAAAAGAAAAACACAAGGAATATGTTTAATTGGTTGATGATGTTGAGAATGTAAATTCTGTATATTGATTGTAAGAACAATGTACAATAGAGGTGGCCATATATAGGCAATGTACAAGAAATGGACTAAGCCCAATGGGCTAATACAGGACTAAGCCCAATGGGCTAATACTAAACTAAAGCTATATACTAACATCCCCCCTCAAACTCGAGGTGGCAATGAGGAAGCCAACTGGAGTTTGGATATAAGATCTCGAAGACGACCAGGCGGGTGAGACTTGGTAAAAGTATCAGTAGGCTGGTCAGCAGAGGAGATGGATAACAACTTTAGAATGCCTTTCTTGAGATGCTGACGAGTGATGTGGCAGTCGATCTCAATGTGCTTGGTGCGTTCATGGAAGACATCATTATGAGCAATGTAGATAGCACTACGATTGTCACAATAAATAGGAGTGGCAGTGGGCTGTGGAGCATCCATATCAGCCAAGAGCCAATGAAGCCAGATAAGTTCGCAGGTGGTGTCGGCAAGGGCACGATACTCAGCCTCGGTACTGGAACGGGAAACAACATCCTGCTTTTTGCTACGCCATGAGATAAGAGAAGTACTCAACATGAAACAAAAACCTGTGATAGAACATCGATCAGTCGGATCACCTGCCCAATCCGCATCTGAATAAGCATGAAGCTCGAGAGAAGACCGAGAGGAGTAGTTTAGACCATGATAAAGAGTGCCCTTGACATATCGGAGAATCCGAAGAACTGCAGCATAGTGGACAGAACGAGGGGTATCCATGAACTTACTAACCATACCTACAGCATGCGAAATATCTGGACGCGTAACAGTGAGATAGATCAGACTACCAACCAACTGACGATAGCGAGTAGCATCGGATATAGGTTCACCATCCAAGGGTGTGAGCTTTGCATTGTATTCCAAGGGAGTGGAAACAGTCTTATTGGCGGTGATACCAGCCTTAGTCAGAAGATCAGAGGCATATTTAGCTTGAGAAAGATAGTATCCATCGGAGGATGAGGTAACTTCAAGCCCAAGAAAATAACTGAGAGTGCCCAGATCTTTCATCTCAAAATGCTGACTAAGGAAGCGCTGAAGAGAGCGGATACCTGCAGAATCATCTCCAGTAATAATCATATCATCAACATAAAGAAGAATAAGAGTGATACCAGCAGAAGATCGTTGGATGAAGAGAGCAGTGTCATGAGGACTCGAAGTGAAACCCTGCTGAGCAACAACTGAGCTAAATTTTTCAAACCAAGCTCGAGGAGCCTGCTTGAGGCCATAAAGAGCACGGCGAAGACGACAAATGTAACACCTCCCGACCCGAATCCGCTCGGACCAAATCAGGGAGAGCTACCGTATACGGAAAACAAATTTCAAAACAGGAACTTTAAGTAATGATCCGAATAAATATTTAAATTATGGTCCAAAAAGATTTTCTGAAAATTTCACCAGAGTTTCCTCTGTTTTTCTGACTTTCCAAAACCTGTTTTCACAACTCATAAAATCCACACTTCTATAATCTCAAATCAAATTGTGCACCCTTCCATATCCAGTGCGACTTACCAAAACAAATTATATTAAAATACTTTTAAAAATTCAACTTCAAAAACATTAAAATCCATGGGCCCAAATATTACAAAACATACATAAAAACTAAATACCATTTCAAATATTTACAAAAACATTCTTATCCATGCATGCCGATATAATATATATAAAACATCAAATATGTAGTGAGCTACCAAAAATGCAGGAGTGATGTGACTCTGATCACTATCCCAGCAGCTTCTACTCTTTCTGATCCTTGTCCCCTTCAACAATTCTTTTACCTGCGTGTGAGAAAACTCAACACGCGAAGCATATAACTTAGTGGGTGTACAGAAAACTATATTTCCACTTTAAATCAACATCAAAAATATACTGACAAATAAATAATTAATTTGGGGCTCAAATCAAATCACAATACAAGTCAAAGCATGTATATATCATATCTCATTTCTAATTTCATGTCAGGCTCCTGATACACTAAACATACTTTTCGGACTGGATTACGGGCTGTACAGATATCAGAGTTGGATACCAACGGGTGAGCCACTGCGTATCCCATATACATATCAGAGTTGGATACCAACGGGTGAGCCGCTGCGTATCCCAGATCAAATTTTCCAACCCGTAAAGGGTGGTAACTCTATCATAACATATAGGCGTAGTACTACTCAGAGAACCCAATTGACATGTCAATCTTCTATATCCATATCTATGTCTACATATATCAGAGCCAAATCATTTTTCGAAGATCATATAATTCGTTCAGAACAGAATCGTCAATTTAAATTCTAAAATTATATCGAAATCAGTATACACATTTTCGGAATTCGAATCGCATCAAAATACATATACAAGCAAATTACAAAATCGTTTCCAAAAATATTTATGAATCCAGAAATCATTTCAAATCACATTTAAAATCACGTGCAATTATATATCATAAATCCATAGTAAATCCAAATGCCCCGAAATCGCTTTTCGATACAAATCGCAAAACAATATATACCAATCGTTTTTAACCATATTTTCCGTAATAATACTCTAATCAAATCATATCGGAAATCAATCAGAATATTTTTCATAAATAATATTACGAATCCAAATTATAATTCATATAAACGTAATCCAAATCATCACAAAATCAATTTCAAACAATAAATCATAATCAATATAACTCAAATAGACTAAAAACAATATAATATAACTATTCGGAAATATTCTGAAAAATCTGAAAATTCAAAAACTAGTGTACACCGAACCTGGAATTTTCCTAAAACCTTCTCTATCCTCTTCCTTCTCCCGATCAATAAAATCTACACGAAAATACAATTATTTAATTTATATACAGCGGACATATAATTCAATTAACCTCAAAATAATATCCTACACTTAAACCGAGTCCGTAAATGGGTTCGAAATCAAATTCTAAGTTCAGAAGGTCGGAAACTTACCCCCGCCGTACGTGGCGGCCGGCGGCGACTTTCTGAAAACTTTCCGGCGACCTCCAAAAATGGTCGGGTTTTGTTCGCATCGTCTCTCTCGTCAATATTTATAACTGTGGCCGGAGTGGGAAATGGCTAGAATCGGAGGATTTCCGAATTGACAAATCCCTCACTTTCTCCACCAAATCGGAGACTCAAACGGTCATGAAAATCTTCAAAATTGGTATCAATAGATTCTATGTCGCAAGGGCTTTCTATTGATACCAAGATCGACTGAAACGGAGGTCTGAGTTGGTCGGAAATTGAAGTTGAAATTGGAAGAAAAATAAGAAAAAAATGGAGAAAGAGAGCAAAAATGGTGTTGCGCGATGAAGAAGAAGACTATATATAGATCTGCAAATTACCATTTTGTCTCTCAACTTTTGTAAGTTACAATTTTAATCGATAGCTTTAAAATATATCTTTTAAGTCCTCACCAATTCGTCAAAAATTTAAAAAATATTTCAAATACGCCCTTAGTAATAAATGAAAAATAGATTGTAAAAAGTGAGATTTTACATTCTAGCAATTTAAATCACATACTTAACTGTCGCATACTTAAAAATAATTATTAATAATACTTTTCATAATTACGAAAAATTAGGGGCGTTACAACAAACTTGTCTGCCGGAGTGTGGATAGCCAGGGGGTGGTTGCATGTACACTTCTTCTTGAAGATCTCCATTTAGAAAAGCATTCTTCACATCCATTTGATAAAGAGGCCAACGGCGAACAGCGGCCACAACAATAAGACATCTAACAGATGTAAGGCGAGCAACAGGAGCAAAAGTTTCCTCATAGTCAATGCCATATTCCTGAGTAAAGCCTCTGGCAATTAGGCGAGCCTTGTATCGTTCAACAGATCCATCGGCCTTGGTCTTAATCTTATAAATCCATCGACAACCTACTACAGACTGACCAAGAGGCAAGTCAACCATATCCCAAGTGTGATTCTTTTGAAGAGCATCTAGTTCTTCATTCATAGCTTGCTGTCAAAGAGGGTCAGTATGAGTCTCACGATAGGTGTGAGGTTCATAGAGGGTGGCAAGAGCAAAAGAGCAGTGATAATTAGAGAGATAGGGGGGAGGAATGCTTACCCGAGTGGAACGACGGAGTTCAGGATCAACAAGAGACTCAGGAGAGGGTGGTGCCACAGGATCCAAGACAGGCAGGTCAGATGCCGGGGAGAGAGCTGGAGATGAGTCGTCTGGAAAGGCAGCCGATGTCGAAGAATCCTTCACAAGTTCAGGATAGAGAGGGATAAAAAGATCAGTAAAAATGGGAGACTCGAAGGAAGAGGACGCAGGAAACTGTTGAAGACTCGTGAAAGAACGATGTTCCCAAAACTCAACATGACGAGATACACGAAGACGATGAGAAATGGGATCATAGCAGCGAAACCCCTTTTGAGATACACCATAACCAAGAAAACAACAGAGACGAGCACGAGGCTGGAGCTTTGTGCGTTTATGAGGAGGAAGAGAGACAAAGCAAACACAACTAAAAACCCGAAGAGATGAGTAGTCAGGGGATTGACCATAAAGAAGCTCAAATGGTGATTTGTTTTGTATGGTTGGTGAAGGAATACGATTAATGGTGTACACAGCAGTGAGTGCGGCTTCACCCCAGAAGCGCTCAGGAAGAGAGGCAGAAATGAGAAGGGTGCGAACAACATCAAGAATGTGACGATGTTTTCGTTCTGCACGACCATTTTGTTGAGAGGTGTAAGGACAAGATCGCTGAGTAAGAGTCCCATGACTATCTAAAAAGGATGGGAAAGATTTATCATTATATTCTTGAGCATTATCTGATCGAAGGACTTTGACTGTGTGATTGAACTGTGTGTGAACCATTTTATGGAATGTTTGGTAAATAGACACAAGTTCAGACCTATGATGAAGCAGATAAATCCAAGTATATCAAGAAAAATCATCCACAAATATGACAAAATATCTAGATCCCCCCTCAGTAGGAATAGGAGAAGGACCCCAAATATCAGAATGTATAAGATCAAAAGGTGCTGAAGAAAAAGAGACACTATTATTAAAGGGCAATTTTGTTTGTTTACCAAAATGACATGAAGTACAATCAAATTTTTGAAACTGAATTGAACCTAAATAACCTTGAGAGGCTAACAACTGAAGACGAGATAAGGATGGATGACCAAGACGAGCATGCCATAGATCAGGTGAGGGGGTGGTAGTGGTAGCAGCAGCCGAAAGAACTTGTGAAGGAATCTTCAAGTCATGAACCTCAAACATACGACCAACCTTACGGCCTGTCCCAAGCACTTGACCCATCTGGGGATCCTGCACATACACACCATGATTAGTAAAGATAAGATCTATACCTAATTCATAAAGTTGACCAACAAAAAGCAAATTGAGAGACAACTTTGGGATATGAAAAGTGTCACTAAGAGACAAATCATAAGATGAGATTTTTCCTTTATGACGAACAGGCATAGGAGTTCCATCAGCAGTGTAAATAGTGATAGGGTGTTCTAAGGGTGCCTTATCAGAAAATTGAGATTTATCAGGAGTCATATGGTTACAACATGCAGTATCAAAAAACCAAGGTTGTTTACCTGAGGTGACAGAAAGGGCAGTGGAAGTTCGGGATAAAACCTGTTGAATTACTGCCTCAATATCAGCCGTAGTAAGGGAGGATTCCAAAGATGGACCAGTAAGAGCTGATGGAGATAAAGGACATACAGCAGCTGCCTGAGGAATAGAAGCTTTATTCTGCTTTTGAAGAAATTTCTGCAATTTGCAACAAACTGAGATGACATGGCCTTTAGCACGGCAAAACTCGCAGCGAGTACCTTTGGAAGACTGAGAGGTGGGACGCCCAGAGTGTATACGCGGAGAAGCAGTGAATGCAGCAATGGGAGGTTGTGGAGATGGTGTAGCCAATACATGATTAGAGGATGACATGTGATGAATAGTGTAATGTCCGGGGCGCTCTACGGCTCTTGCCTGACCCGTTACTCACAGGTACTGTCCGCTTTGGGTCGCTACAGCGTTCTACCCCTCACGACTTTCTTTCGCCTCCCTCATCAGGATTCGAACTCGTAACTTATCCATAAGTACTAATTCTTATCAAGTTGAGTACCAATTGAGCTAGTAGCTCAATTGGTACTCACTTTGATAAGGTTTGGTACTTATGGAGAAGTACCAGGTTCAAATCTCTGTGGGGGAGGCAAAAGAAAGCCGTGAGGGGTAGAACGATGTAGCGACCCAAAGCGGACAGTACCTGTGAGTAACGGGTCAGGCAAGAGCCGTAGAGCGCCCCAGACGTTACAATAAAAGGCGCCTTTTATTGTAACGGCCCGGGACACTCTACGGCTCTTGCCCGACCCCGTTACTCACAGGTACTGTCCGCTTTGGGTCGCAACATCGATCTACCCCTCACGGCTTTCTTTCGCCTCCCCCACAGAGATTTGAACCTGGTACTTCTCCATAAGTACCAAACCTTATCAAAGTGAGTACCAATTGAGCTACTAGCTCAATTGGTACTCAACTTGATAAGAATTAGTACTTATGGATAAGTTACGAGTTCAAATCTTGATGAGGGAGGCGAAAGAAAACCGTGAGGGTATTGCCCAAAGCGGACAGTACCTATGAGTGACGTTGGCTGGGGGTAGACGATAGGGTCAAACCTGGGACGTTACAATAAAATGCGCCTTTTATTGTAACATCCCAGGTTTGACCCTATCGTCTACCCCCAGCCAATGTCACTCATAGGTACTGTCCGCTTTGGGCAATACCCTCACGGTTTTCTTTCGCCTCCCTCATCAGGATTTGAACTTGGTACTTGTCCATAAGTACCAATTCTTATCAAGTTGAGTACCAATTGAGTACCATTGGTACTCAACTTGATAAGAATTGGTACTTATGGACAAGTACCAAGTTCGAATCCTGATGAGGGAGGCGAAAGAAAACTGTGAGGGTATTGCCCAAAGCGGACAGTACCTATGAGTGACATTGGCTGGGGGTAGACGATAGGGTCAAACCTGGGATGTTACAAATAGGCCGACGGTTCTCTTAAAAAATGAGCTCCTTGACTGCAGCATGAAGAGAAGGAGTAGGAGACCGGCTAAGCAGAGATGCTCTAGTAGACTCAAAATCTTCACGTAATCCCATCATAAAATGCATAAATTTACGACGATCTCGATATTTGACAAAGAGCTCAATGTCCTTAGAACACACTAGTGGAGGATCTGCAGCAGAGAGTTGTTCCCATATAGTAGAAGTCTGAGAATAAAAATCAGAAATAGACTGACCTGTCTCTTAGCGCATTTGATAAAGCCTTGATTCAATGTGAAACTCCAAGCTTGAATCATTAGTGCAATTATAACGATCGGCTAGAAATGTTTAAGCAACCGTAGCAGTTTCAAGTCGAGGAAGAAGATTATGAATGGAGGGAATGAAAGTATTGATAAACCAAGACAAGATCTTACACTGAATACTTTCCCATTCCTCCAGACGATCTTTATAATCATTCACTGTAATAGCACTCTTCGAAGCATCGGCAGCAGCTGTGGCGGTGGACGGATGGCTTAGTACTGGCTTAGGGATTGAACCAGTCACATATCTCCATAGTTTACGACCCTTGAGAAAGACAATCATATTCCAAGACCATGCATGATAGCTAGTGGGTCCATCCAATATAATGTTGATAGGACGAATGATATCTCGTTCGTTTTGTTGAGCCATAATGAAGAAAAAATACCGAAAAATGGAGACCTCAAATGGAGAAACGGAGCCCAAAATGAGAATCTATGCGAAAAACTGAGCAAGATAGACCTTTTTTTTTTCTTTTTTTACGTGGCAGAGGCGCTGACGTGGCAGTAGAGCTGACGTGGCAGGGCAAAAATAATAATTTCACCAATCTGAGGGGTCAAATGGTAATTTACCAAACCAAAACAATTTCAATCAAATGAAATTGGTAGCAGCACCTCTGTTTCAAAATTTTAACCTCTGGTTCTGTGGGTTTGAAGGTGGCAGCGGCACAGGGTCGGGGGCACAAGGGCATGAAGATCGGCGATAGCTCACCGGAGAAGCGAAAACGGCGATGGCGATGGGCGATGCAAGCATGTGGCGCAGCTCCAAATGGCGATGAGGAGCTGCGAAAGGGAGCAGCAGCTGCAGCGGAGCGGTGTTGACATGGAGATGGTGTATCCGATGGCAAAAGGGAGCAGCAGCTGCAGCAGGCAGATCCGATGGCGCCGGTGAACGAAGAAAGTCAGCAGCAGCGGCGAAGGAAAAACAGAACCAGCAGCGGGTTGGCGAGAAAAGTCGCGAATGGCGAAAACGACGTCGCAGGAAGAGAGGAGGTGTTGCTGCTCGAACTCAACGAAGACGACGACGGATTCTTAATCGCCAAAAATCCGAGCTTCTTCAACGTCAGTAACAGCAGCAACGATGAACAACCAAGTTCTTAGTCGCCGAAAATCTGGGCAGCGAGCGGCTGTGCTGGTTTATTCGAGCAGCGAGCTGCTGTGCTGGTTGATTCGACGCGGATCGAACCAACGCGGATCGAGCGAGTGGCTGTGCTGGTGGATCGAGCGAGCGGCGGTGCTGGTGGATCCGTGTAGATGAAGATCTGTGGGTGACGGCGGTCACTCTCTTCTGACAGTGAGTACTGGATGAAGACGAGGGCAGCGGAATATTCGCCGAAAATCCACAATAACCAGAAAATCAAAAACAAAGCTCTGATACCATGTTGAGAATGTAAATTCTGTATATTGATTGTAAGAACAATGTACAATAGAGGTAGCCATATATAGGCAATGTACAAGAAATGGACTAAGCCCAATGGACTAATACTAAACTAAAGCTATATACTAACAGATGATAATAGAAGATAAAAGTTGATGATGAGCATGGGTCCTGATCATGCCAGTGCTTCCACTATATATATGGATGGACCTGCAAAATATCAAATAGGGATTGGTGTGATTCACCATTCACTTTTTTCATCGTTTCAATATGCCTCAAGATGTTCGAACTTTCTTTATCATCAACAATCGACCAACAGACGTGATCCATGCATGCATGTATCCTTCCCTACCACTCTCCTGAATTTTCATTATCAAAACTGGGCCCAGCTTTACTTTTTAAATTTCAAATATGCCAAAACTCATAATCTCAATTTTTTAGTGTTCAAATTAGCCTCATGAAATTATAAAAATTTATTTTTAGCGACATAATAGTTTGATTGTTTTTAACCACACGGAAGATGTAATGTCTAAAATTGTCCAACATAAAATACATCATTCTCATACCTAACATGAAATACACCTAACGATATCCTATGAGAAATACCTTCAATCATGCCCAACGTAAAATATATCATAAGGTTTAACTGACAAAATGAACCTTATGTGCTCTCGCTGTGATTTTTGCAACAAAAAATTTATTTCTTGTTCATATTTTGACATATTTCTCTTCGGATTTGTGCGGTTTTCCAGTTATGAAGAATGGGGAGTTGATGAACTGATTGTGGAAGACTCATGGAAAAGGCAAGTGGGTGGCAACTGATCAGTTTTCACAAGGTTCGTGAAAACGAGAAATGCTAGCCATATTTGTGACTGAGACAGTTGTGTTGGTAATTGCACGAGAGAGAAAGTGAATGGGCCTATATAGCAATTTATGCTGTAACATTTCGGTAACTGACCGTTTGAACGAAACTGTCGAAATTTACGTGTGCTTAAGAACCTATATAATTAAAAATCTTGAAGCCAAGCCTGAAATTTCAAGATATGTTTGTAAAAATTGTCTCATTTGATCTTTTATAGACCAAAAGCAATAGGCATCTCTTGTTTTGTTATAGATTTGAATCAGAAGAAACTTTTTATTGTGGTATGATGATCATGTGCAATACACTAAAGGGTGAGTTTAATTTTTATTTTAAATTTGATTAATTATCTAGCTTGAATTTTAATAAATATAAAATATCTGGTTAAATTACAGGTTTTGTGTAAAGACTTACAGATATCCATGAAAATAAGAGTAATAGACGTTATCCCCCCTGTGTTTTCAGTATTAGAACTTTTTTCCCCTACCGTTAAAAAATTAATTTTTTAACAGTAAAAAATTGTGTAAAGACCAAAATATCCTTCTATTATTAATTGAAAGAAAGAAAAATACACATTTACCCCTAAAAATATTTAAATAAAAATTAAAATATGGGTTAAATAAGTAAATGACTAAAAAAATTATATTAAAACTTATTTAATAAATATTTAAACTAAAATAATAAAAATCTAATCATCTTTTCTCCATTATTATCATCACCATACAAATTATAGAGAGAAAGGAATGAAGAAAATGAAAGAAAGAGAGGGGGAGTGAGATAGAAGGAGAGAGAAGATAGAGGGGCGAGAAAGTGAAAGAAATAATGAAAAGAAAAGATAGAGGGGAGAGAAAGTGAAAGAAATAGTGGAAAGTGATTTTTTTTATTCTTTTAATATTTTAATAAAATTTTTTATTATTTTATTTTTTAACTCTTTTAATAAAGATTTTTTTATATCATTTCATTTACCAATTTACCCTTCAAATAATTTTTTAAACAGTTTGATAATGGTAGGGGAAAAAGTATATTACTGAAATACAGGAGGGAAAACGTCTAACCTACTAAACATTAGGGGGAAAATATAAATTACCCTGAAAATAATCTTCATGATTCTGAGGATGTTACTTGTTGACCTAAAGTCTAATGACTTATGTTCTTATATTCTTCTGCCAATGACTTGAGTCTGAGTCTGTCTGGGAACTTGAAGAAGAAAACAAAAGCTAAATCTAATATTGGGACCCGTTAAGGATTCAAAAATTTTACAAAGAAAAGTTATATTTATTCTTTTAAAACATAAAAATCATATTTGATGTATTAAAATAGGATTATGATCGTCTCCTAACTTAAGCTTTTTCTAATTTAATGGTTAAGATTTTGTGTAAAAGTTTAGAAAAAATTTAGGTTATGAGAGGATCCTAATCTATTAAAAGAATAAATATAAATTATTTATTTAAATTTTTAGTCACCTTAAGGGTACATAATAACATGACCCTTGTTTAAAATGTAATAATAGAAAATTCTTGAATGTGGTATCTCAAATTGAAATAGTTCTCCTCTACGGGCGGAGGAGGAGATCATACAATCTTTTTTCATTTCCTTTGATTTTCTCTTATCTCCTCCAATGGAGGAGGAGACAACAAGAGACGAGATCCCATCTGATAGAGGTCACCTCTATATATCTATTGCCACAATGAAGGAGAAATATTGCCACCATAAATTAAAAACGCGAGGTGCACATTATTTAATTAAAAGTAGATGTAATTATTAAGATACATTAAATTTCATGTTTATAAATGATACTAGTTGTATCAAAGGGTCTCGTTCAAATATATATAAACATGGATTTCAACGTTCAATTAAAAAAATGAAGAGTAAACTTCACAAATTTTGAAGATCATTGACTACCAGTGTAATTAACGGCCACTTTAATGGTCCATGGAAAATCATCATTTTATACCAAAAATGATTAAAACTAAATTAGCTTCTAAACAACCTCAAATATTTTTATTATTATGAATCTACCACGATTGAGAAAATTAAAAAGAAAAATGAAAAGATGAATAACTCCACCAGTGGTGGAATGCTCTCCATAGTCGATGGAGTCTTCTCCACAAACTAGAGATTAGATCTCATGGAGGAGATCTATTGCGATAGAGATAGATCTCCTCCAGTTATAGGAGATTTATTGAGATTTAATCTTCGAGTCGTCGAGCAGGAGGGACTTCTGGCGTTGGCTGGCGAAGTTCTTCATCTTTTTAATTTTTGTAATTAGTTAATTAAATTATTTATATATTTATTATGTTAAAATAAAATATGAGGAGATTTTTTAACTTTTCACTCCGTAATGTTAGTAAAAAATTATTTATAACCACAGTCAATAATTTTTAGGGGAGATTTGTATAGTAAAAATTAGAGATAAATACACGTGTAACTTCACCTAAAATTAAGACTAAATAGTAAATGTGCAATTTTCCCAATAAACTAATAATATATATATACACACACATGCATATTCTTAAATCTAGATAGCCATATATGAAAAATATAATAACAATAAACTAGTAATTATAATAAATAACAAATAAATAAAAAGATAAATAGTGGCTTCTTGTTACTCGCACATTAGATTGGTAATAAAATATAAACTTAGTTTATTTCGAATGAAATCCGAACCTCCAAAATATTAACTTATTGGAATAGAATTATATTTTTCATTATTAATAGTAACCTTGAAGGTGTTAGATTAAAAAAAAAAAAAAACCTTTGAATGATACCAACCAAATGTGACAGTAACAAATGAGATTTTATCTAATATTAAATTTCAAATTTAAAGTTTGTTAGTAAGGATATCCATTCAGTATGATAATATTTCATGTTCGAATCGTAACACTATAAATAGTATGTGAAAATAAAATAAAATTTTATTTTATTTTTTTTAATTAAAATAAAAATATAAAATAATCATAACACTTGTAATCAATCAATCATGCAATAATTGGTGGGTATTCACCGACTAATAACAGTAAGTAGTGACAACTAATCATATGTTCATTTGTGGGGGGCAGGAATCTTGTCTCAGAAGTCACAATTGCACGATCGAATCCTTCCAAAAAAAAAATAAAAATGATAAGCAAATTTTGGTTAAATTGTCTACAAATTGTATTCTGGCAGTCAAATTTGGAGGCTCCAAACTGAATCTTATCTTTTATTTTTGTTGCTGAAAATCTATTTCCTTTCCACATGTGTAGGCATGCCATCCATATCGATTTTATGGAGTATTTCAAAAACTAATTAATTGGATCCTATTCGGAGGTATATTCTTTCTCCCGGATCTCTCGTTGGAAAAATATTATGGTGGGAGATGTACCATACATCAGATGCATATAAGTTTCTCTCCTCTGATTGTTCTGAGTTGTAATCCTGGAATTGAGATTCTTCTATAACCTGATTTTTATATTGATATGAGTAAATTTAGTAATACTTCTAATCAATAGTTATGATTTATAATTTTTAATTGTTTGAGGTCAGAATAAAAATTATTCCATCAAAATTCACATTTTAACAAAATGCCGAACACATGGAATTCACATTGATCTTTGCTGAATATATATTAATGAAAGCTACGGAGATGTTATTAGACAATCTGTACGCATGTGAAATTGGAGAAAACAAAAATGAATTTTAAGTTGAAAACATAAAAAAGCAAGACAATCACATATATATATATATCAAAAAAATTTAAAAAACTAATTTTTTGGATAATAAAATTATCCATTAATATATATATTACTTATGATAAACACAAAAAAAATATAGCTATAAAATTTAAACCGAGTGTAATATTTACGTAGTTTGATTCAAATTTTATATAAATTTTTACATGAATATACAAGTGCTAGTTCGGTTTATCAAGTGTAAAACTTGCATAGTTTGGTTTGAATTTTATATGAACTTATACGTACGGTGAACTATGCGAGACTGCAGAGGTCGATACTAGAGAATCCTTTATCAATACTACTGTTATATGTATGTGTAGTACTTGTCAATGACAATGGAGCAATTTTTGTCATTATATATATGTATGTTTACATAGAAGAACATCTTGTTCACCATGGAAAAGGACCTTGAAGATATGATCAAAGAAGAGCTGAAAATATTCATAATATTTTCTGTATTTTAGAATGACCGATATTAAAAATATTTTTAATACTTTGATGAATTTTTTTTTTATCGACATCGATATTTACTTACTTGACTAGCATACATGTATGCATACTTCTTGTCAAGTTGTCATTAATTTCAGATAGCTGACAAGTAAGGAAATGATTCATTTTAGCCATGGCAAATTATATATCAAGCATTTAAGAGATGATTAAAACATTAGACTTAACTTTTTTTTTTTTTTTTCAAATATTAGACCTAACTAATTAATATTTGACTTCCCACACACATATATACAATTTTATAGAAATCATAGTTGAAAACTATCTCCTTGAAGGATTCACTCTTTTAGAGAGAGAGAGAGAGAGAAAGTGGATAGATAATTGAGGGATCCTCTTAAAATGTACTCTCTAAATACTTTTTTTTTTTTTGCTAAATTTAGATGTAATAAATTAATATTTGACATTTTTTTTAGTTTAATATGAAATAGAGTTGTGCAAGTGAGGACCCTCAAATTTGAAGAAAACCCCTTGAACACAGTGTGACGAGTATTTGAACACAAAACCTCTAATAATACATATCATAAGATAATTATATTATATTGTCAAATATATATATATATATATATATATATATATATATATATATATAACAAAATAGCTTCTAATTGATGTAATTAATTAGATTAAATTTAGTTAGATTCCTCTTCTTTTTATATCAAATTCAATACAATTGATATTATTTTCTTTAATATTTCTCCTTATTATACACACATTAACATAACCTATAATTAATTAGTTGAGTTCACTTTAACATATGTTAGATATATATAATAGTAATGCTACACATCCTACCCAGATTTCACATTTTCAATTTCAACACAAATGACAGCAGACGTGACAATTGATGAATAGATTCACAGGGCAAGTGAGATAAATTATTATTAATGTGAATTCATTCATCTATTGTCATCTCAGCTGCCATGTGTGTTTAGATGGAAAATGTAGAATTTAGGATGGAATGTGTAGTGTGTGTGTATATATATATATATATATATATATATATATATAACATCAAGGAGAGTTGCATATAGTTGGACAACATTGATTGTCAAATCTGAATCAGTATTGTTCCGCTACGCAAACAGACCCAGGGGTCAAGCAATCTCGGTGAACATAAGAATCACATTACTTTGCATATTCCGTAACTATATAATTACAAAATCATCATGGCAACACACAGAAGCCCACCACGTTAAAAGCAAATAGTGATTTTTGCTGTATTATTTCCCAATAGGATTTGAAAAAGTTGAAAAAGACCTCCAAGAAGAAGGTGTATGGTAGCTTCACAAAATAATTCAATTGATATTTCTTGAAAAGATCTAGATAATATACGCCCTAGATATCTGAAAATTATTTTCATGGACATTTAGAAGAAAAGTAAACGAAGAATTTTCTGGCCACCATTGTTCTGCACACCCCAGTTGAGCTTTAATCATCAACTTAGTTTCTCTATTTAAAGGACTCATGCATACTCACTTTCTACAAACAAAGCAAATCATCTTCTAATCCAATTTTTTCATCATCATCTTATTTTCGACTTATATTTTTTTTTCTTGTTTAGAAAAAAAATGTCTTGGTTTTCAATTGTTTTCTTCATTGGTGCCATGTTTGGGGCATGTACTGCTCAGTTATGCCCCACATTCTACGCTACCTCATGCCCGAATGTATCGAGCATTGTGCGCGATGTGGTCCGGCAGGCTCGCCAAAGTGATGCTCGACTTGGTGCCAAAATCATCCGTGTTCACTTCCATGATTGCTTTGTCAATGTAATTACCTCATCTTAATATATATTTCTCTTGCAAAAGTGTGTCACATATATATGCACCATGTAATTAGCATCTAATCTATTTCGACACATGAGTGTGTGCGCTACTTCAAATTCTAATTAAAAGTAGACACACCTCGTCAGTTATGGACATCGGGCGTGCATGTATATGATGACATCGTGCATGTATACTTCACAATATGATGTATTTTGTTTCTATAATTTGTAGGGCTGTGATGGATCGGTTTTACTAGACGATGCAGATGGCATACAGACCGAGCGAAGTGCAATTCCCAACCAGTCATTAAGTGGACTTGATGTGGTTGATAACATCAAAACTGCTCTGGAGAGTGTTTGTCCTGGTGTTGTCTCCTGTGCTGATATCTTGGCCCTTGCCTCTGAAATTTTGGTCTCTTTGGTATATTCCTTTCTAGGATCCTTCTCCATTTAAAGACTGTACTGAAATTTTTTTTTAGGACCTTTGTTTTCCAACGTTGTGGAATCAATTCTATAACGTTATAAAATTAGACATTCAGTTTCGTAACGTTACATAATCGGTTCCAAAATACCATGAGACAAAGGTCCCTTTTTTAGGACTGTCCTCACTAGATAATTCACTATAAAAATAATGACCTTTTACTACGGAGGAAATATATTGTAATCTATAGGTAAAAGGTGTTACAATACTGTTGTGGTCAGAAGTTTTAACGCGAGTAATAACTCTTGCTAAAACCTTTTTACCGTAGAATATTCATAGCAAAAGAATTCAAATTTGAGGTAAAAAATTTAAAAATTTTAGTATTCCGCAGTAAAAAATTATATATATATATATATGTATATATATTAACGATTATATGATTTCCTTTTAGAAACAACAATAAAAGTAAATGAACACGTTGTTTTGCAGGATGGAGGTCCAACATGGCAAGTGCAACTAGGAAGAAGAGACAGCAGAACTGCAAATCTAGCAGGAACCTCAGCTATTCCACTTGCTAATGATGGTTTCACATTGGTCCAACAAAAGTTCACAGATCAAGGACTTGATTCCACTGATTTAGTCGCTTTATCAGGTAATTAATTAATTTAATTTCTAATTAAATCATATAAAAATTCAATTTCCTCATAAGATGTTGACCTAAAAGCCTCAATTATAATACTTAAAATAATATCACATCCCAGTTATTTTAATTATTTATACAAAGTCATGTTGACATTGAACCAATAGACTTGTTGACCAATTCTAAAATATTAAAAAAAATAAATAAAAATAAGTAGGGAATTCTATAAGGGAATTGTTTTGCTGACCTTATTTGTAATGGTTAAATCTTTCTTCGAAAAAAAAAAAAAACTATACTATTATATAGTGGTACCGTGTAGTAACAAAATCCTTGTATTTTTCATAGGTGCACACACCTTTGGAAAAGCTCAATGCGTGACATTCCGCAACCGTCTATACAATTTTGATGGCAATGGAAACCCCGATCCAACCATAGATGCAACATACTTGCAAACCCTTCGCCAGAATTGTCCTCAAAATTCTGGTAATAGCACCAGAAGTGATCTTGATCCCACCACTCCTAACGGATTCGACAACAACTACTTCATGAATCTCCAAAACAACCGCGGCCTTCTCCAATCCGATCAAGAATTGTTCTCTACCTCTGGTGCCGATACTGTCGCCATTGTTAACGGGTTTGCTGGTAGCCAGACTCAGTTCTTTGACACCTTTGGTGATTCCATGATCAAGATGGGAAATATTAGGACATTGACAGGAACCAACGGTGAGATCAGGATCAATTGCAGAAGGATCAATTAAAAATGTTTGGTTGGAATGTTTATGATGAGAGAATGTTTAAGTGTTTATATATAATTTGGCTCACAAGAGCGACTGTTGCTACTAATTTTGTAAGTTTGAAAATTCTGGTTTAGGGGTTTTCTTTTTATGTCAAGAAATGTAGTAATAAGAGCAAATGCAAGGTTTTGCCAATTTATTATATACCAATGAAATTATGGAAGTTTATTGAGTCAATATATCTACGTAATGGTTTTTCAAAAATCGCATGAGAATATATATATATATATATATATATATATATATATATATATATATATATATATATTCGTGTGCGCATGTGTGCGCATGTGTGAAGCATAATTAATTGCATAGAGTTTGTAGAAAATGTGAGTTGCATAGTTTAATAATGGATTATATTTAAAATCGGTTAATTCCTTTTGCAAAGAATTCAAATAGAAACAATATTATACCCACTACCTAATCTTAAATTATAAATTGTTTGTACAAAGAATTAAGTTCTCCACAATAAATATTAACTTTTGAGAGGACTGATTTATAATTCATAAGAGCCCTTTTGGTAATAAATTCCTAATAGGCTCAAAAGGAAGAAATTATATAATTTACTACGATCAAGTTTTAACTGATACTTAACATATGAGGTTGATCAAGTGGTATATCCATATTCATTTCAATAAGATTGTGATTTAAAACAAAAGTTTACCAGTTATTTGCATATTAGATTTAGAGTAAAAGCCAACTTTTAAGCTTAATAAAAATCTACTGTAATTTTTCTTTTTTTAAAGAATAAATCAAAAGTTAAATTAATTAAGTGATACGAATTTATAATTGATCTAAGGCGTCAGCCATATAGCAATGTTTGAAAGGTTCATGAATGTGAAATTTATCCAAATATAATAATTAACTATGACTAAGTAAACTGAATAAATACGTTATATTCACATAAAATGAGAATGAAAATGGCAAGTCACACTTTTTTTGTGTTTTAATTCTTGATGGGA
Organism: Xanthoceras sorbifolium; assembly: GCA_003430845.1. Lineage (NCBI taxonomy): Eukaryota > Viridiplantae > Streptophyta > Magnoliopsida > Sapindales > Sapindaceae > Xanthoceras > Xanthoceras sorbifolium. Next base: position 25,961,161 of record CM010620.1, on the reverse strand, counting down.
AATGTTAGAGAATTTTGTTACAGCTATATATAACTGACGTGACAGCTTGATTGGCTGACGATGGAGCGACTGACAAAGTTCTTGAGGCTTATACTTGATCTGTAAATCATGCTCAAGATTAGTAACGTCAGTGCTGCTTCATTGATCTGTAAACTCACTTGGTCAACACAAGTGTTTGATAGGTTCTAAGAGAGAACCTAATTAACAAGTGCTTGATAAATCCTGAAATAGCTTCAACTTGCACTAATGCTCTGCTGATTGTGCTGATGCTTGACTTGAGTGAACAGATATACCTAGATAATTTGCATATATTTTGTTTCTGTTCAGATATTTGTTTGGAAAGTTTTGCCAACCATAACTTAATAGTTTGGTTCCATCAATATCACGAGCTAAAAGCCATATCCAGTAAAATACAATCTCTCTCCTTTTTTCAAATAATCAACTCGACATGGTTCAAATATACGGCTGCTGATTTAGAATAAAAACTGCATTCCGTGCTGAGAAAATGTGATGATCATTATTTAAAAGATTAAATGATCTTTAATCGTTTTTATAATTTGCTCCAATATCTTAATAAGTAAAATGATTTGTAATCTCATTTTCGACATTATAATATATTACAAAATGCAGATCAATTAGGTTGAATAAGAATATAAACAGCATGTGAAGTACTGAGAGAATTAAAACATGAGTAACAACATAATTGGCGAAAAATCTCAGTGTAAGGATATATATCATTCACCTAAAGGTAAAACATCATGAATATATCATGAGAAATGTGTAATTTAGACGTTGGTAGGTCACAGGCGCTCTTCATGTGTTAACTTGTTTTAAATGTTCATGGGGTTTAAAATAATAGCATATATTTATTTATCACTTGTATCAATATATATATATAGAGAGAGAGAGAGAATAAATTATTTATAAATTATAAATTATTGTGTATATCATAGATTTTATGTTTTTGAAATTGATATCATTTTTAAGAAAAAAATACATATTTGATGTGTTGCTGTAAATAAGTAGTACATGAAATGTTAAAATTACGATTATATATATCAAGCATTGACAATAGAATTGATTGTGCTATACAGAATTGCTATTTTTTCTTTTGATTTTATCAGAGCATAGCCGAAAAGAAAGGTGTTTGAGGAAAGTATGAAACTGTTCGATGAAATGACTACAAGAAAACCTCCATTAACAAGCTTTTAAGCCTTACGAAACCAGAGAAGAAAATGTCCAGATTCATTGAATTAATTACAATCTACTAATTTATATACACATTTTCGTGCACACACAATTTACATGTTCTAACTATCCTAAAATTGCGGGCAGTCAATCATCCTAACTACTGCCGCAGCAGCAACAAGCTGATTATTTAGCTAAAGCACACTAACTCTTCAACCTCCCGTGCACCTTTGATCATCGACTTGTCTGTAAAGGATAAAGGTCAATGGCCAGCTGATCAAGTTCAAGGTGGGTCATCAGCACCATCTGATATCACTCCATCAGCTGGCGTATGGAAAGCGCACACAGGCCATCAGATCATCAAGCGTGCGTTGCAAGGAAATGTCATCAAGCTTGCACAGATGATCATCAAGCATGGACAAGTGATTATCATACATCAAGATTTGCCAGGCTGCCAAGTTAGTTACAATTAGTGAGCTGACTGGACAGCTGATGTGCAGTTAGTTAGGGTCATGTAAAACGTGTGGGATGTCACACCTTTTGCATGGTATTTAATTCTATTGAATTTGATGCTTGTATATATATATATATATATATATATATATATATATATACACTTTCCATGGTGCTCTGTTTTTCTCATCTCTAGATCTTTGAGCTCAATATCAAGTGTTTGATATTTTTGTTGTGTTCTTGCATTTTCATATGGTATCAGAGCTGCTGACAAACGTCAATGGCTTCCACTTCATCTTCTGATTGTGTTCTTACTTGAACAACTCGAGATCTACACCAACACCTGCAGCTATGGATCTCACTTTCTATCGCCAAAACACTAAGCTTCAATCTCTCCATCAAACTAGATTGGTGCAACTATATATATATATATATATATATATATATATATATATTCACTGGAAGACTCAACTTCTTCCAGCAATCAGAGCTCTGGATCTTGAAGGTTTCAAATCCAGCTCAACTACAATTTTAGCTACGTTCATGATTGAGATCCAGACTGTAAATGTAAGGCAGCATGACCAGGTTTTTGACAAAGTTAACAGTAGAGCCTTTGATTATTCCATCTACCATTCCTATTACCTCTTCCCTGCCTCTAGTGTGACCCATAAATTGACCACCACCTCTTTGATTTCGACCACCATCAGAATGAGATACAAAATTTACAGAAGCAGATGACATATCAACTTGACTAGAGGTATTACTTATTTTATCCGTTGCTCATGAAGCATGAGTAAATATTGAACATCTTGTAAGGACATGGTTTTAGATTGAGAAGAGACTAGAACAACCACAAAATTATATTCATTACCTATTCCATTTAGGGTTTGTTTGGCTAAACTTTTAAAAGCAGCTTTTGGGCTTTTAGACCCTAAAAATGACTTTTAAATATGTTTGGATTAATTTATAAAAGAGCTTAAGACTTTCATAAATAAGCTCTTTTAGGAGAAGCCATCTTCTTCCACAGAAAAGTGGGAAGCCAAAAATGGTTTTAATGAATTTTTATATTTCCCATTTTTCCCTTTTAACAATCAATAACAAAAAAAAAAAATTCCAATTGTGTCCCTTTCTTGCTCTCTTCTCTGTAACTCACATTCTACCATTTTATCAACTCTATCCAAGTCATAAGCAGCCACCTTTTTCATCAAGTCATAAGATTATTGAGATCATTGTGGTACATGTAAGAGAAAAATAGTAAAAAAAAAAAAAAAAATCTAAAGAAAAATAAATAGATACTGAGAAACTCATATGTTCTTGTATGTAAGACAGAGGTAGACAAAGAAATAGATTGAGAAAAATAAAGAATTTATAACAAAAAAAGAAAGAAAAAGAAAATAATACCATGGAAGAGGCTGTGAGGACCTCAAAGTCGACTGAAGCTATTTGGGTAGAATGAGGTGAGGCGGTGGCTAAAGATTGAAGAAAAGTATGGAACCAGGGTTTTTAATTGGCTTTTGAGATGAGATGAGGTGAGGCGGTGGGTGGCTGAAAATTGAAGAAAAGTATGGAATTAGGGTTTTTAATTGACTTTTATTTTAAGTATATTTGTTTTTTTATTAATATATTTATGAGTACTTTTCTTAAAATATATATATATATATATATATATATACATTTTACTAATTTATTTTTATTAGCATTGATTTGTTTAGTTTTTTTTAAGTTTTATTATTTATTAAAATGTTACTATTAATAAAAAAATTAAATATCAATAATTTTGTATATATTATTTAAACTTAAGGGTATATGGGTCATAACTTAATTAGAAGAAATTTTTAAAAATTTTAGCCAAACAAGTTTAAAAGCTCTTCTGATGCAAAAGCTATTTTGAAATATATTATCCAAACGGTCACTAAAAAGCTAGTGCTTTTACTTCTCTTCTTCTACCATTAAAAGTCAAAAGTAAAATTTATCCCAAACGAGCCCTTAATACACTTAGACGACGATCATAGTATGTTATTGTGTGTCTTGTGATTTCAAAAGCATCACCTATAACTTTTATCTTCAACACAAAATCAGTTATAGACATAGATCATTTCTTAATAGTCTGCAGCTGTTGTTTAAGTTGTAAAACTCCCCCTATTAATTGTTGATTATATAGCGTCTCAAGTATTTTCCAAGCTTTAAGAGAGGTTTTAGATTTGTTTACCTTACCAAGAACTCCCTCACTTATGGTGGATAGCAACCAGCAAAGTAAGAGTTGATCAGCTATTTTTCAAAATCTGTATGCAGGATTGATCTAAATTGGTTTGACAACTCCATTGTCATCTAGAACCTCTGTATATTGTTGCGGAGGAGATCATATATTCAAGTTCCAAAGCTCTAGTTACGGAAATCATTTGAGCTTTCTAGTTGACATAATTGAGCTTATCAAGCTTGAGAGGAAGGTTGAAGTTCATAATCTTTGCCAGCGATTAAAAATCCACAGCAGGTTTTTACTGCAAGAGCAAGTTTGGATCGATTTGTTAAGCAGAAGAGGAGCTTGAAGACATGTCGAGATGAGTCAAAGTAGCTATGATACCATGTAAAATGTGATAAGCTAAAATGAGATAGAACAAAGTGTTTGATAGAAACACTCGAATGTTCAATTAAATGCTCAGTGTGAAATCAAAGAAGCTGATCACGAAGCTTCTTGAGATTCATCAATGGAGGTTACTTGGGAGAATCTCTGATGAATTTAGAGGAAAGTTAGTTAATGATTTCATAAATAATTAGCTATAGTACAATCCACTTGTTTATATACAAAACTCAGACTCAATCATGGTTGTTGAACGCTGAACTCAAGCCAAGCTACATTGCATGGTAGGTGACATAGAACCAGCAGCAGCTTAATATGCTGACTGCTTGGTCTATTTGATGAAAATGTAAGCTGCTGCTGTTATTGAAGAGGAACCAGCAGCAGCTTTGGTTGCGGCAGTGATGTTGATAGCAGTAGCTGTAGTATTCCTTACAAGTTCATCACTTTTTTTTTATCTTGTTTAAATAATTTGATATATTAATATATTTTTGGGTCCTCTTGTGCATTGGTTAAGGACAATATGTCGGAACCTGCCGAGATTAAGTATTACATGAGCGGCACTACCATTAATCGAAATTTACTATAGCAAGCACCGGCGAGAAATCTTCCCACACATTATATCGATTATGTATAGTACTCGAACCCCCCACTACAAGTAAATTCAGAACAAACTGATACAATGAGATTTATTCCGTGAAATAAAACAATGACTTGATATCATAACAAACCAGGACCACTTTATTATTAAATTCAGAACATTTCTATCAAATAATAGAACACATACGTCATACAACAGAATACAATAGCACCATCACAATCCGAACCCAAGTTTGCAAGCGGGCTTGAGCAGATCGATGAAACAAGCAACGATGTATTGCAGATGCATATGATTTGATTAATTATATAGAAATAGGATCTATAACCAACGATGCAATATGAGCTTGCATCTGTTTCCCAACACGCGTGAAATTATCATCGCCATCGTAAATAACATATGTCATTCTCGTAAAATCGAGAATAATCTTAATCAGAGACCTCGGCAGTTGAGTGAAATTGAGACATTCTTCATTAATATCCTTCCAGGAATCAATTTTCTTATTCAATTCTTCGTATGCCTCTTGCTCTAATACCCCGTATTCTTTCATGTAACATTCAACACTCGAGGGTATGTGATTTGATCTTTGTTGCTCAAACTGCATGCACATATAAATATATATCGTCATTGTCTCTTACAAAGATCTTGATTTTCATTATGTGTAGCCTAGTCGCACAACAAAATATCTAGAGTTCATGGTGTGTTCCGCACCCGAAAAAAATAAATTAAGGAATAATTGCACCAACGTCTTTCAAGTTTAGATCTAATTGCACTCAGTTTGAACTTTTGGCTAAGATAATATAAGCCTCCAAGAAATTAAAATAAGCTCAGAGGAAATTATAAGTAGCGCATTTAACCCATAAATTAAGGACTTAATGGACTATAAGAAATGAAAATAGTAGAGTATTAATACCTTATGTGATCTGACAACTTCGAGGAGCCTTAACATTAATTCAGATGCTGTAATAAGTTTAGGCCTACTCAACGCCCAATCTAAGGCTTCTTTTGTTACGAAGCAGTCCAAGGTAGCAAAAACCAGTATTATATTGTAGGCATAACCAACTGATACTAGTGCTACATGCATGTACTTCTCAAATGATGGAAATTGATTATCACGGAGCCATTTGGACTCTTCATAATAGCACAAGTCATCATTTTCATCTATCATATAAAACTTAATCAATAATATACGTTAAAGTAGCAGTTAATTAGTCAATTAATTTTCATTAATTCTATATATAAAAACAAAAATAATAGTGTTATGCATACTGCTTCTTTCCCATATTGAAGTCGAAATAAGCATCCTTTTTTGTCCAACTCTTCCTCAATTTCACGTAAAAGTCCAATACTGCTTTATAAAAGAATTGCATGTATTCTGGAAGTTGGTCCATGCAATTCACATCCCACCTGAAAATCAAAAAGTATTACTTAACTTTTGATGTAATTTTCTTTTAAGTTAATTTCAAAATTAATTAAGAAAATAATTAAGTTCATCGATTTATTAAAAAAAGTACCTCTCAACTACTTCGGTGAAGAGCTTGAGTTCATCAGGAGTGCCATATGCATCGTATATATCATCTAAAATGGTTAATATAACTGCTGCTTTGACAAGCTTTCTTCTACTAACTGCATAATAGGACTCGTTATACATTCCAAGAATCCAAAAATAACACTCAACCAATCTGTTTCTTGCAAAAGATAACTTTCCATCAAAATCTGATTTCTTCCACCATCTTAAACAAATATTAGTTAATACAACTCTGAAATAAATAATTTTTATCGGCTGCATGTGGACTATACTCATTAAAAAAAAAAAAAATCTAGATATGAAGTTTCCCATTCTGAATGGAAATTACTTACAAGTTTTGTTGTGTATAAGTGGCAATTTTATCCCCAAGCATTATCATATTAAAATTATTGTATTCTTGGGGTTTCAGTTTGTGAGTGAAATAGAGGCAAATCTAAGTGTTTTTGCTTCACATGTGGATTCTTTATAGCAAATGAAGAAAAAAAAATGATGGGCAGTTTTACAAATCAAAAAATGCATTGAGGATTTAAAATTATACTCACAGAGAAAGTTGGCAGAGTTCTTTCTTGTGCAATGATTGAAGTAGATTGAAATCCAATTTTGCAAGTCTTAGTAAAGCTTGGTTGTGCAAAGGCTGATCGTGGTAGATAGAGAAGAAATGCTTAAGCTCAATCCTCTGAACAGCTTGTGTATATAGGCCACTTTAGAACAAAAGTTATTTGTGATGCAAGAGGATTGCTTAAATGCGTGGACATGGACTAAAGATGAGCAGTGGTGAAAACAGTGGCTTAAATTTGAGATGTATACTAACTTTTTTATCGTCCAAAAACTGTACTGGAATGACAACTAATGATATAAAAAAAGCTTTAAAAAGAAAAGCTCTAGACTTACCACTAGAAATATGATGGCCATGTTGTCTTAAAAGTCGAAAACCAAAAGCAGTCGTGCAAAGATCGTATGGATGATCAATATCGTGATAATAAGTGTCATAGATGTGTTGTAATACTCGTTCAATCTCAGTTTCAAAGTGGCATTCCACCCCAAGGCGCTCAACAATATCGACAAGTTTAATCTGCTCTGATAAAGGACGGTTAACAATAGCCAATAACTCCATTCTTACTTCTTCCTTGAGTTCTTCAATTTCTTCTTCTTAACGCACATAATCAATCTCTCTCTCTCTCTCTCTCTCTCTATATATATATATATATATAACAAATACATATTTTAAATAAATATTGTAAATAAATTATTATGCATAAGATGCAGGTACTACCTCGTCTTGTTCAGAATTATAATTGAGAAAGCGGTCACCCCAAATGTCTAGTGGAAACTTTGCTAGTGGACGCATTACTCCATCTTTGTCAAAAACCTGTGAGACTTGGCTGGTAGACATATTGATTATGTATTGTAAGGATATGAGCACAAGGGTTATGTGAGAATCAGTATTTATAGACTAATGTCTGTGGGTTGGTGGGTATTACACTCACCTCACTATTCAGTTAATTCAATTATATATCTACTTCATGTTTGTTGAAGTGTTTAATATTATTATAATATAAAAACAAAAAGATTTGATATAAATTTTTTATGACATCCCTTAATTAATAATATAAATAATATATATAATTCTATTGTTTTATATTTTTTTGAATGTAGAATTTCATTTCATTTTTTGTTTTTTAACATAAAGGAACATGCAAATAATGGGTAAATGATTCAATAAAAAAGGAAGGAATTATTATAGAAGTATTTTATTTATTTTCAAATAATCTTGTAAAATTTCCAAGTTAAAAAATAATAATTTGGATATTTTTCCACAGATTCAATGTATAGATCATTAACTCCATCAAATATCAAGCACAATGAGAAGCACATTAAAAGTGTTTAAAGTAATTCATCTAAAAACTCTCATAAAATTCATCAAATTTTTTAAGATTGTTTAAAGAATGTGTTATAAAAATTAGAAAATACCCTGCATTAATATATATATATATATATATATATATATAATGATGACATTTTATAACTTATAAGGTACACTTTAAATATTATTATTCGTGATCATAATTACACGTATTTCTTTTTTTCTTTTTAATTTAAAAATTAAAGAAAATTAAGAAAATAGAACCAAATAATCTGCAATATTTATAAGTTAATATGAGAAGTTCAAATCATACTATACGCATTTATCAATATGTGTAATAATTTTTCTACTCGTATTATAAAAATAGATGAGCCTTGACTGGTCGTATAATATATATATATATATATAGTTTTTAATATATTATATAATATGATTAAGAAGCAAATAGGAACTAATAAACCATGGCAAACGAGTTGTTATATATCAAATCCAACTTAAGTCAAGAGTTAGGTACATAAGAGTTGTTATATGGTCACAACTTGTTGATGGATCTTTCAATAATATTCACAATTTTCTCGATATTTCCAGGCCACAAGTTTCTCGATATTTTTAGGAGTACAGATATTCACAATTTTCTCGATATTTCCACGTTACAAGTTTCTCAGTATACCAGGAGTACAGATATTGATATGGAGCGTATTATTTTCATAAAATAACCTAGAAATTTTTTGGAAATATTCTCAACATTTTCGTAAAATATACATATTGGCGAACGTGTAATGTTTTTTTATTACATAATATCGGGAAAATTTCAGTAAAATATCAAGAATATTTCCGTAGAGTATTCCCTATCGGAAACACAATCAACAGTAAACAATTAATTCACTGACTGAAAAAATACTTTATTACAAAAGAAAATAACCGGTAAAACTAAAACACTGACTTGGACTTTGCAGTATTTCACCCCTTAATAGTGCTAGAAGTTTTATAGATGACTGCCTCTATAGATACAATTAATTATCTGTGTTCGAATTTGCAGCACTCAATTTTAAACCGTGGAGAACTCTTTATGTTTTCCTCTAAGAAAGAATATTATATACTAATTGATTTTTTTTTAATAAGTAATGTGTACTGCCTATTTATTAACCCTGACATGCCTTTTTATTGAAAGATACGACATAACTTTTTATTTAAATTAAATCCCATTTTCTTTAAACAAAAATGTAATCTGAAAATATTATACATCTAAATAGCTTTAGACAACTTAGCAATCTATCTAAGCAATGTAGAATTACTACAAATCCTTATCGTTTTAATGAATAAAGAGATATGAAAAAGGTACAAATCCTGATAGCTTTAAACAACAAAATGATTGGAAAATATCATGTATTTTGTTTCAAACACAACATTTCCTTCTATAAACTTGAGAAATTGATGATATTTTTTATTTACCTTTTATTTTTATAAAGTGAGAAATTTTCATGAAATATTAAGGATATTTCCGTGAATATGTATATTGAATTCTATTTTGATTTTGTGATGAAGAATGAATCTTCTTCAGGTTCTTCAGCAGCTGCTAGCCGAATTCCAGCTTCAGTTTCTTAAACAGCAGCTGCAGGCTCTTCAGTAGCTAACAGATTGTGTATACCATTTAAAAAAAATGGATATTTGATGTGTTGTTGTAAATAAGTAGTTCATGAAATGTTAAAATTTCGATTATATATATCATGCATTGACAACAGAATTGATTGTGCTACACATAATTGCTATTTTTTCTTTTGATTTTATCAGAACATAGCCGAAAAGAAAGGTGTTTGAGGAAAGTATGAAACTGTTCGATGAAATGACTACAAGAAAACCTCCATTTACAAGCTTTTAAGCTTTACAAAAACCAGAGAACAAGATGTCCAGATTCATTGAATTAATTACAATCTACTAATTTATATACACATTTTCGTGCACACACAATTTACATGTTCTAACTAACTATCCTAAAATTGTGGGCAGTCAATCGTCCTAACTACTGCTGCAGCAGCAACAAGCTGATTATTTAGCTAAAGCACACTAACTCTTCAACCTCCCGTGCACCATCCGATATCACTCCATCAGCTGGTGTATGGAAAGCGCACACAGGCGTTGCCTACTTGAAGCCATCAGATCATCAAGCGTGTGTTGCAAGGAAATATCATCAAGCATGCACAGATGATCATCAAGCATGGACAACTGATTATCATACATCAAGATTTGCCAGGCTGCCAAGTTAGTTACAATTAGTGAGCTGACTGGACAGCTGATGCGGAGTTAGTTAGGGTCATGCGAAACGTGTGGGATGTCACATATTTTGCATGCTATTTAATTCTATTGAATTTGATGCTTGTATATATACTTTCCATGGTGCTCTGTCTTTTCTCTCTGGATCTTTGAGCTCAATATCAAGTGTTTGATATGTTTGCTTGTGTTCTTGCATCTTCACATGGTATCAGAGCTGCTGACAAATGTTCATGGCTTCCACTTCATCTGTTGATTGTGTTCTTAACTTGAACAACTTGAGATCTACACCAACACCTACGGCTACGGATCTCACTTCTATTGCCAAAACACTAAGCTTCAATCTCTCCATCAAACTAGATTAGAGCAACTATATCTATTCACTTGAAGACTCAACTTCCTCCAGCAATCAGAGCTCTGGATCTTGAAGGTTTCATAACCAGCTCAACTACAATTCAAGCTACGTTCATGGAGATCCAGACTGCAAATGTAAGGCAGCATGACCAGGTTTTTGATAAAGTTAACAGTAGAACCTTTGATTATTCCATCTACCATTCCTATTACCTCTTCCTCTGCCTCTAGTGTGACCAATAAATTGACCACCACCTCTTTGATTTCGACCTCCATCGGAATGAGATACAAAATTTACAGAATCAATCAACTTGACTAGAGCAATTAATTGTTTTATGCGTTGCTCGGAAGCATGAGTAAGTATTGAACAACTTGTAAGGACATGGTTTTAGATTGAGAAGAGACTAGAACAACCACTAAATCATATTCATGTCCTAAACTATTTAATACACTTAGAACATGATCACAGACCGTTATTGTGGGTCTTGTAGTTTCAAGAACATCACCTACAACTTTTATCTTCAACACAAAATCAGTTATAGACATAGATCCTTTCTTTATAGTCTGCAGCTGTTGCTTAGGTTGTAGAACTCTCCCCATTGATTGTTGATCAGCATATAGCCCCTTAAGTATCTCCCAAGCTTCAAGAGAGGTTTTAGATTTGTTTACCTTACCAAGAACTCCCTCACTTATGGTTGATAGCAACCAGCAAAGTAAGAGTTGATCAGCTCTTTTCCAGAGCAGAATTGATCTGAACTGCTTAATTTGACAACTTCATTGTCATCTGAAGTTGATTTGCAAGTACTTTCATATTTTGTTTTTATCTGAATTTATATAAATCTTCCTTAATTTGTGCAAGTACGTTAAATTTCTCTTATGGTTTTACAACATTTTCTTTTATTATTCAATGATTCAATAAAAGAAGAACCCATCATATTGGATATATCTTGAAATTTGTTAGCTGAAGTTTGTGCTGGATCCAAAATGATTCAATGAGATTTATTCAATGAAATAATAATACAAAGACTTATTCAGAACAAACCAGGACCACTTTATTATTAAATTCAAAAACATTTCCATCACATAATAGAACACATACATCATACATCAGAATACAAGAGCACCATCACAATCTGAACCCAAGTTTGCAAGCGGCTAAGCAGATAGTGAAACAAGCAACGATGTGCTGCAGATGCATAAGATTTGGTTAATTATATAGGAACAGGATCTATAAGCAACGATGCAATATAAGCTTGCATCTGTTTCCCAACACGTGTGAAGTTATCATCGCCATCGTACATAACATGTGTCATTCTCGTAAAATCGAGAATAATCTTAACCAGAGCTCTGGGCAGTTGAGTGAGATTGAGTCATTCTTCATTAATATCCTTCCAGGAATCATTAATTTGCTTATTCAATTCTGCATATGCCTCTGGCTCTGATACCCCGTATTCTTTCATGTAACATTCAACCCTCGAGGGTATGTGATTTGTTCTTTGTCGCTCAAACTGCATGCACACATAAATTGATAAATATATACCGTCATTGTCACCTACAGAGATCTTCATTTTCATTAAGTGAGGCCTAGTTCGCACAACAAAAATCTAGAGTGCTAGGCGTGTTCCGCACCCGAAAAAAGTAAATTAAGGGATAATTGCACCAACTTCTTTCAAATCTAAATGTAATTGCACTCAGTTTGATGTTTTGGCTAAGATAACATAAGCATCCAAAAAATTAAAATAAGCTCAGGGGAAATTATAAGTAGTGCATTTAACCCATAAATTAAGCACGTAATGGTGTATAAGAAATTAAAAGAGTAGAGTATTGATACCTTATGTGATCTAACGTCTTCGAGGAGTCTTAACATTAATTCAGAAGCTGTAATAAGTCTAGGTCTACTCAACGCCCAGTCTAAGGCTTCTTTTGTTACGCAGCAGTCCAAGGTAGCAAAAGCCATAATTATAGTGTAGGCGTAACCAACTGATACTAGAGCTACACGCATGTACTCCTGAAATGATGGAGATCGATTATCTCGGAGCCATTTGGACTCTTCATAATAGGCACAAGTCATCATTTTCACCTGCCATGTAAAACTTAATCAATTAATATACGTTAAATTAGTAATTAATCAATTAATTTTCATAAATTCTATGATAAAAAACAATAATAGTAGACTACAAGAGGTGATTAATAGTGTTATGCATACTGCTTCTTTCCCATATTGAAGTCGAAATAAGCATCCTTTTTTGGCCAATTCTTCCTCAATACCATCGAAATGATCCAATATTGCTTTATAAAAGAATTGCATGTATTCTGGAAGTTGGTCCATACAATTAACATCCCACCTGAAAATCAAAAAGTACTATTTAACTTTTGATGTAATTTCTTTTAAGTTAAATCAAAATTTAATTAACAAAATGATTAAGTTCATCGATTAATTAAGAAAATTACCTTTCTACTGCTTCTGTAAAGAGCTTGAGTTCATCGGGAGTGCCATATGCATCGTAAATATCATCTAAAATGGTTAATATAACTGCTCCTTTGACAAGTATTCTTCTACTGACCGCGTAATAAGGCTCGTTATACATTCCAAGAATCCAAAAATAACACTCAACCAATCTATTTCTTGCAAAAGGTAACTTTCCAACAAAATTTGAATTCTTCCACCATCTGAAATAAATATTAGTTAATATAACTAAAAATAAGTTTTGTTGTGGAATGGCAATTTTATCCCCTAAGATTTAAATATTTTTGGAGTTTCAGTTTGTGAGTGATACAAAGCCAAAACTGGGTGTATATCTGTATTACCCATATCTTGCTTTATAATTTTTCAATGTAAGATTTATCCCATCTCTAGTAGCTTCACATGTGAGTCCTTTATAGCAAATGAAAAACGAACAAATAAAATAAAAGATAGGGAATTTTACAATTCAGAAAATGCATCGAGGATTTAAAATTATACTCACATAGAAAGTTGACAGAGTTCTTTCTTGTGCAATGACTGAAGTAGATTGAAATCCAATTTTGCAAGCCTTAGTAAAGCTTGGTTATGCGAAGGCTGATCTTGGTAGATAGAGAAGAAACGCCTAGACTCAATCCTCTGAACAGCCTTGTGTATAGGCCACTTTAAAACATGAGTTATTTTTGCTGCATGAGGATTGCTTAAATGCATGGCCATGGACTGAAGATGAGCAGTGGTGAAAACAATGGCCTTGTCAAGTATATCTTCGCCATGTCCCTCAAGCTGTGCTGCTTCATATAGGCTCAACATTCCTAACACATCATTTGTCAAGGACTCCTTGAAATTGCCTTTTCCATCTATGAATTTGTTGAAAATATCTGATATATATATACCGTCGAATCAAATTAGCGATCAAAAGGAATTATCTAAAGATATTCAAATGATGCTAAGTTTTAAAAAAAGTTTAGAAAAAGCTTATTGGAAAAACCTAAAATTTGAACTTCTCCCATTTGATGTCTACTAGCTTTTTTAATGGTCCAAGAACTCTACCTGAGTAACAACCAAACGAAAAAAAAAACACTATTGACCAGTAATGAAGCTTTTAACTTACCACTAGAAACGTAATGTCCATGTTGTCTTAAAAGTCGAAAACTAAGAGCAGTCATGCAAAGATCATATTGATGATCAATATCATGATAATAAGTGTCATAGATGTGTTGCAGTACTTGCTCGATCTCTGTTTCAAAGTGGCGTTCCACCCCTAGGCGCTCAACAATATCGACAAGGTTAATCTGCTCTGACAAAGAATGGTTAACAATAGCCAATAACTCCATTCTCACTTGATCCTTGAGTTCTTCAATTTCTTCATCTTGACGGACATAATCAATCTATATATATATATATAATTAATAAATAAATAATTATAAAATAAATATTGTAAATAAATAATTGTGCATGAGATTTAGTTACTACCTCGTCTACTTCAGAATTGTAATTGAGAAAGCGGTCACCCCAAATGTCTGGTGGAAAATGTGCTGTCGGACGCACTACTCCATCTTTGTCGGAAACATGTGAGACTTGGCTGGAAACATGTGTGACTTGGCTGGTAGACATATTGGTTCCTGCTTAAAGAGCACTGCGTCAAGAGATTGTATGTAGTGTATTAGCTGTAAGGATATGAGCAAAATGGTTATGTGAGAATCAGTATTTATAGACCATTGTCTATGGTTGGTGGGTATTACACACATCTCACTAGTCTAAAAACTTTATGAAATTTCCAAAATATCCTCGTTATATATTTTAAAAAATTAATATATAATTAAACAATAGATGGCGGCCATAGTTATGGATGACAATAAATTAGATTGGTGTTGGATTGACATACTCCATACTCGAAACCGGTTTTGGGTAAGGTGCTTCATACTCGACTTGTGTCTGAACGAGTTTTTAATTTCCACTCCAAACCCAAATCCAGTTGGACTAAGGTGATCCATACCTAGCTCGAACTGACTTGTTTTATTTTGTAAATTTTTTTTTTTTTGAAAATGTTCAACCCATTAATTAAATAAAGTTTTACATGCAATTGAAATTAAATATAAAGTAAAACTAAATATTAGCACATATACAATTAAATTCAATAAACCATAAAATACTTAAGTTCAATAAACCTTGAATTCTAATATAAGGTAAAATAAAAAACTAAATTACATAAAATTCATTAGCTTGTTGCCCCAAGTAAGAGAAGACTTTATGTTTCAAAAGTAAGTAATAAAAAGGTAGCCACAATTTTTGGTTGTTGGATGGATTCCACTGAAAAGTAGTGTCATACAAGGACCAGAAAAGTAGCTGCGTGGAAAAGAAAAGTAGCTGCGAGAAAAGTAAGGGATTTGAAATATGTAGAAAACCAATGTCATTGTTAATTTTAGATGACTATAATACCTTATCTGGTGCATTAGTTTAACTTGGAATCGGACTAAAAATAGTCCAATTCCTTATTTGTGGAGTATATGAAATTAAATTTTTTTAAACTCATGTACTTATTTATCCTGTCCAAACGGGACTATTGAGTCCCGCCTGAAAGTATCGGATAAATTTGTCCTATGCTTTTTTTTTTAAATATTATATATATATATAATTAAAATATTTTAAAAATAATATTTTCAAGATCAATAAAAAATAAAATTATTTATAATATTTAAATATTTATTTTATTTAAAAAGCAATTTTTAATTAAATTTAATTTAAAATTTTAAAATTAATTTAATATAATTTTATACTTATCATCACACCATATAAACATAAAACATAATTATATTTTGTTCAATTTCATATTATACCAAATAAAATACGGGCATTGATAGTTTAATACTTTTATAACATTTTAACATTTTTTTTATTTTAGTTTTTAATATTTAATTAATTACTATAATATATTTTATTTATAATTAATTTTAAAATATTTAACATAAATATATTTAAATTTTAAAATATTTAAATTTTATTTAGATTTATTTTAAATAATTTTAATTTAATTATATAATATTTAAAAATAATTTTATTTTATATAAAATTAATTTAATTAAATTTGATTTTTTCTAATCTCATTCTACACTAAATAAATGACAATTCTATTTTTAATCCTATTTATACTACACTAAATACATTATAGTACTAATTAGTTCAATCCAATTAAATTCTATTATATCTTATAAAATAGTTCAATCTAATTCTACGCACCCAATATACCCTAAGAAATTAATTTTAGATACCTCCGATTAGATGTGGGTAGGCTGATGTGTTCTGAGATTTCTTTTGGTATGACTAGTGCAGAGCTTATAAAATAGTCTCATGAAGTGGGGCAGTCCAGAATCTTGTCTCAAAAAGTTTCAATCGTACGATCGAATCCTTCCAAAAAATGATAAGCAAATTGGTTAAATTGTATACGAATAGTCTGGCAGTCAAATTAGGAGGCCTCAAACTGAAACTAATTTAATCTTTAATTTTTTTGTCTTCATGACTTCCGTAGTTTTTTTTCTGATTTTGGTTTTTTTAAAAACTTATGTTTGTGTGATTGAATTATGACCATTTCATTTTATTTCTCTATTTAGATATTATTTATTTTTATGGATGATATTAAACCGTGCTTCCGTATTAACATTATTCTCAACAACCACAGCATGTGATATATTAAAAAAAAAAAAGAATAATTAGAATAAGTTAGGCTACCAAATTATTTTGCTTAAATGACGTGACATATGACTTATAATTAATTGATCATTTATCACATTATTTTATGATTAATATATTAATAACAAGTCATATGCCACATTATTTAGGTATAATTTTAGACAAAATATTTAGACAAATTAGCATTAGTCTAAATATTATTATAACGTAACATGCACATATAGTAAATGTTCTTTATCAAAAAACAAAACAAAAAGAAAATTATAGAAAGATTAAGGAACTAGAATCGAATAATATGCAATGTTCTCTATTTCCTATTTTATTTTTGAATCGTCATTACATTATTTATAAGTTGTTATGTGGAAACTTCATGTATGAAATTAAATACTAAAATTTTATAGTTTAAGAAGACTTGACTGACGAATCTACTTATAACTCAAGTGATTAGTACATATTTCTTCTATTTTATTAGTGAGGATGCAAGTCCCACCATGCATATTTAACAGCATATGTGAGTAGTTTTTTCCCTGTATTTTAGAAAGAGATGTCTCCCAATTATTACAGTAGATATTCGAATTGCACATATAATAATTGAAGTTTTCTTCACATATTTTAAGAATATATGTCTTCCAATTATGGAAGTAAATATCCGAACTACACATGTAGTAATTAATCTCGGTAGGTTCTGACAAATTTATAATTAAGCTTGTAGAGTATAAGATTTCTTTTCGTATGACTAGTGCAGAGCTTATTATAGCCTTATACAAATAGTCTCATGAAGTGGGGCAGTCCAGAATCTCGTCTCAAAAGTTAGACTCCAATTGTTTAGACTGCAAATACTGCAAGACTCCAATTGTTTAGTGAATGAGATGAGAACTGCTACCAGTGACAAGTATGTCATCAGCATATCTATCAGATACAACACATGATCATTGTGTTTCTTGATAAATAGAGAAACATCATCTGTGGAGTTATAAAAACCAAGGGCTAATAAAACTATTCTGAGCTTAAAGAACGAAGCTCTTGGAGCTTGCTTGAGGCCATATAGTGCCTTGTGAAGTTTACACACATGAGAAGGAAGTTAAGAACTCACGAAGCCAGGAGGCTGCTCCATATAAACCTCCTCTTTCAAATAACCATTAAGGAACGCATTAATGATGTTAATTAATGATGTAAACCTTCTCCATGTGAACCTCTTCTTTCAAATTACCATTAAGGAATGCATTAATGATGTCAATTTGCTAAATATCCTGGGCATGTCACTGCCAATATGAAAATAATCCTAATAGCGGATGCCTTCACCTCATATCTCCATTAAGGAATGCATTATTGATGTCAATTTATTGGATATCCTAAGCATATAACACAACCAATCTAAAAATAATCCTAATAGTGGATGCTTCACAACTATACTGAATGTGTCAAATAATCAATTCCCTTCATTTGATGGAATCCCTCGGCCACCACCCTAATATTGTACTTGATAATAGATCCATCACGATTATATTTGAACCTAAACACCCACTTACAACCAACAAGAGTACTCATAAATGAGCCAGCAGGCATCAAACTCCAAGTCTTGTTTCTGAGTAAGGCTTAATAGTCATCTTCCATGGCCTTAAACCAATGAGGCTGTCTTAAGGCTTCCTTGACAGACCTAGGCTCCAACTCTGCTGTAAGTGCTGTAGTTTTACATAGAGAGGACCACACATCTGGTTTAAGAGTACTAGACTTGGATCTTAAAGTCACAGGATGACATGATGCTTTTGCCAAAGGTATTGACGTAGCAGACAAATTAATGCACCCGTAAGGAGACTCAGATTGAGATAAACTTGAAGCAGAGTTAGAATCATTAGAATTGTGTGTAGCTGATTTAGAAAAAGAACTTGAAGAAACAACTAAAGGAAAAGAACCTGAATGACCAAACTGTGAGGCCACAGAGTTAAACACATTGGCGGCAAAATCAAGAGTTGATACAGGTAGGCTTGGGGACAGATTATCAGAAGCAGCATGTGAAGAATGAAACAAACTCATAAAAGGGATATTCCAGCTCAATAAAAATGACATTTTTGGACACATACACCTTGTCTGAAGGATGAAGGTACCTATACCCTTTTTAATGCAAACTATAACCAATGAGTAGACAGTAACTAGAATGAAAATTAAATTTATGTTTAGAGTAAGGTCTAAGATAGGGAAAACAATAGCAATCAAATGCTTTGAAAACGTTGTAGTTAGGAGACCTGTGAAGTAAGATTACTAATGGTGACATCATTTTTAGAATTGGCGTAGGAAGATTATTTATAAGAAGCACAGTAGTGTGAACACCAAACTTAAGTGGCATGTGAGCGTGGACAAGTTAAACCAGACTCGACCACGTCTATACTTCCTCTTAGTAATGCCATTTTTCTGATGAGTGTAAGCACATGAAGTTTGGAAATGAATCCTAAACTTGTGAAGGTGAGAAAGTAAAGGTTTATATTCTGCACCTAGATCAGTTTGAAGACACTTAATTTTATAATCAAGTTAAAATTCAACAAATATTTTGAATTGTAAAAATATGTGAACATAGTACCTATTCCCTTCAATAGACAGCATCGGCACCGGACCGCAAACATCAGACAAAATCAACTCAAGAGGAACATGTGCTTTGTGATTTGAAAGCTGGAAAAGTAGCTTGTGCAACTTCGAAGGTTGCAAGAGTCACAGAATTTCAAATTGCTAGCAGCACATGGCAAATGAAGTTTACGCAACATATGTTTAAGAACTAAAGAAGCATGATGACCAAGTTTTATGTGCCATATATTCTCATTTATTTGAACTGTTAATAAAGCCTTTTGAGTTTGATTACATAGTTGAACACTAGCAATGGAATTATAAATAGTAGATGAACAACAAATTGAATTAGCTTTAGTTGAAGTATGAACAGTTGGAAGCATGAAGACTCGAGGAATAGCCCAACCTGATTTATGATCAGCAGCCTTTGAAACTTGGATACAGACAATGTCAAGCTTGTACAGACCATCCTTGAGGACCCCTGTGAGTAGTATTTTCTTGGTGTTCTTGTAAGATGGAATAGTTGTTAGTGAACTCAGGACAAGCATTATCATTAACGGTAAATTTAGAAATGCTTAAAAGATTCTTGGTAATAGATGGAACACAAAGAACATTTTTGAGAACTAAAGGAGTAGAAGAGTTTAAAGAGTGAGCTTCTACATTACCATCATGAGAGATTTTTGAGTTGCTCACCATTGCCAATAACCGACCTATCATTCCCTTTGTATTCAATACCAATAGTCATGTTCCTAAAGTCTGAAGTCACATGGTTGTGGCACTACTACCAGCATACCAAGTTGGATCACAAACACTTTCTGGTGTAACAAGGTAGGCAGTGGACTGATTTACATTTGCTTGAAGCTGAGGTCCAGTACCTCCTTGATTGTTGGCAGCTTGAGATTGTTGAAAATTGTTAGAATTGTTGGTTGCATAATTCTAATTGCTTCGGACATATGATTTGTCAAACCTATTTTAGTAGTACAATGCTGAATGTCATGCTCTTCCACAAATTTGGCATGAAGACCTATTATTATTATTCCATTTTTCTCCATTTCTACCTCTTCCTCTATCTCTTCCACCTCTTCTACCATTAGATGAAGAGTTCAAGTGATCAATTCTTTGCTTCTGAATCATCAGCAAGTATTGAGTCTCTTGAAGATTCATTGTTTGTCTTTGTGAGGAAATTAAAACAGCTACAAGATCATAATTATGACCTGTGCCATTCAGAATACTCAACACAATATCATTGCCTTTGATCATTTCCCAGCAGCCATAAATTGCTTTGACCTTTAGAATAAAATCACTTCCTTGACTGATGGCAACTGTTGCTTCAGCTGAAGCACCTTTGCCACATAGACTGCTGAGAGTACAAGCTCTCTCCAGCACACTTCAAGCTTCTTGAAAAGTAAAACAACTTGTCACCTCTCCTATTATACTAGTATGTATTGTGGAGAACAACCAACACAGCAGTAGTTTGTCTGATCTCCTCCACATATTATATTATTTATTCACTACAACTTCTTTTTCATTGTTTTCACTCAAGATTACTTCAATGAACTTAGGAGGAATAGGTTTCAAACCTGAGTGAAATCATCTAGTTCGAAGGCTTGAAAAGCTGGTAGAATTTGAACTTTCCAATGAATAATATAATTGTCTCTGTCAACCTTCATTGAAAATTGAAGTTCAGTGTTTTTGCTAAAGAAGTGAACTCAATCGAAGAGATGGATTGAGAGACACGATCATCAGCTCGAACAGTAGATAAGTTACTTGAAGCAGCAGCCATGGACGATTAGTCCTTGTGAGGCTCTGATACCATGAAAAGAATGATGCTTCAATATAAAAGAGAAAACAAAGGATTGAAAAACTCAGAAAAATAGATCATGAGCAAACCGCCATTGGAGAGGTTTTCAAGCTCTCAATACTTTGTAACTGAAAATACATTTTTCACTACTTTACTATCAAATTGGAATCCGATATTTATACACAAGCTGTACACACAAATTGCATGCTCTGTGACTAACTTTCCTTTAAATAAGGAGAGCCAATGATGCTGCCACATCAGTGCCATATCAGCGGAATATTTGCAATACTACAAACTAACTGATTTAACTAATTATTAACTAACTATTCTTTGACCAGCTAGCCATCTGAGCACCTGGATAAGTTAGCATGGTCAAAAACTCCTCTTGACTTCGTTTGGTAGCAGCTGATGAGAATGTAGCAGCTACACTAGCTGCAGTAGCCGCACTAGCTATATTCTTATCACCTGCATTCTCATTGCTAGTAACAGCTGCAGTCCTTCCAGGACCTGGCACATTGATATCCTTAACAAATCCCACCAAAATTTTTAAAAATTTACTCATCGATATTTTTACCGAATCGATATGTACTTCCTTGATCAACATGCATGCACGCTTCTTACCATGGTGATTCCATGATCAAGATGGGAAACATTAGGGCCACTGACATGAATCAATGGTGAGATCAGGACCAATTGCAGAAGGATCAATTAAAATATTTATAATGAGAGTGTTGGGTTTTAGCTCGTATTCCTGAAATGCATACTCTTAATCAACTGATGCGAAAGTATAGCATACAGTGTCCGATTGAGGTAAATCAAGAACCAACAAAAAGAAGAGATCAAAACGAATACAACGACGCAAACGATGGAAGGGGCCGATCCTGCAGTCCTGAAACAACACGATTTTACGACGGTGAGTGGCACGACCTTCAGTAAATCGTGAGGCGCTGTTTTAAGAAGTATCTTGTTTTGAAACTTTTATTAGGTTTCTGAGATCTAGTTGGTTTAAGAAGTATCTTATTTTAGAACTTCATATTCCTAGAAACAAGAGATACTTATAAAGTACCATAAAAACAAGAGAAAGAACTTGGTTGTGTGACTCAGGGGATATCTAGGGAGACCCGGGGTATCCAAGGGGACTAGGGAATATCTGGGAGACATTGAGAGAGCTGTGAGTTTAGTAGTTGTAATGGAGGTTTGGGGTTAGAAAAAGTCCATTGAAAGTGTGAGTTGCCAAATTTAATAATTTATTATAGCATCAGAATGTAAATTATTAAATGATGTGTTAGTGATTATTTTAATTTACACCAATATCTTAATAAGTAACAGGATTTGTAATCTCATTTCGACGTTATAATATGCAACCTAGATTAATGAAATTGATATCATTTTAAAAAATTCATATTTGATGTGTTGTTGTAAATAAGTTGTTCATGAAATGTTAAATTACGATTATATGTATCATGCATTGACAACAGAATTGATTGTGCCATTATGGATTTATAATTGACATGCCCTTTTTGCTATATAATTGCTCTTTTTTCTTTTGAATTTATCAGAGCATAGCTGAAAATAATGGTGTTTGTTGAAAGTATGAAACTGTTCGATGAAATGACTACAAGAAAACCTCCATCAACAAGCTTTTAAGCTTTATCAAAAACCAGAGAAGAAAATGTCAATATTCATTGAATTAATCAATTAACTACAATCTACTAATTTATATACACATTCTCATGCACATACAATTTGCATGTTCTAAATAACTATCCATTGCGGGCAGCCAATCATATAGTACTACTCTTCAACCTCAACAAGCTGATTATTTAGATAAAGCACACTAACTCTTCAACCTCCTGTACACATTTGATCATCAGCTTGATCAAGCACAATCGTCGATGCTTGACTGGAAACGTCAGCATTGTAATGCTGCACCTCGGCTTCATAGGATTGTAGCTCCCATGAGGATCCAGGTAAGCTGATGGCAATGAATCAGTTGATGAAAAGAACAGTAATTTTTTTAGTAAACTTTTGTGAAAAGAATAATAATTTTTTTTTAAAACAATAATTTACTAAAAACAAAATTTATGTAGTAATATTGTGAAGAGTAACAAAGCTCCACTTATACTTGTTAGGAGAGAGAAAAAAAAAATATTGACACAGATATTTCCGTGGTTCGGCAAAAACTTGCCTATCTCCACGGAGCACACCCACTTTCACTATTTTGGAGAAACATTACAAGCTCACAACTCTCTGAATTTTCTCTCAAAGCTTTCACAAAGCTCTCTCTCTCTCTCACACACTTCTCTTCCTCACAATTGCTCCCTCTCATAATTGCTCTTGGTGTGTGTGTTTGGTGTGTTTTGCCATTACAATTTGATGAGTATTTATAGGGAGAAAAAGAGAACAAAGCACCCACCAAGGAATGATTTTGGTTCTCAACCTCCAAACATAATAATGGCTCCAACCACTAATTGAACTTTAATAATTTTGCTCCACCATAATTTCCACTAACTTTGTCTCCATCAATTTGGCTCCACTAACAATCTCCCACTTGGAGACAAAGATGACCGTATGTGAATAGTGGTGTGCTAAAAAAATTTCTCTTCACATGCGAAGACCAACTGAAGTTGAGCACAGCTTCAGTTTCTCAGCAGTGACAACCTTCGTTAACATATCTGCTAGATTCTTACTACCATGTATCTTTTCCAATGTTAGCACTTCATCTTCTAATAAAGATATGATAAAATGGTAACGGAGACCAATATGCTTGGTTATGGAATGAAATGCTGAATTTCTTTGCCAGATGTATTGCACTTTGACTGTCGTTATACAGAACATTCTTCCCTTGCCTGAATCCCAGCTCTGTTAACAATCCTTGTAGCCATATCATTTATTTATCGACTTCTGTAACTGCTACATACTCAGTCTCTGTAGTGGATAGTGCAACAATCTTTTGTATCTGTGACATCCAACTAACAGCTGTAGTGCCAATGGTAAAGACATACCCAGTGGTACTTATTCGATGATTAACTTCGCCTGCAAAATCTGCATCTACGTAGCCTTGAACTTTTAACTTTCTCTTGCCAAAGTGCAAATACTTATTTATGGTGCTTCGTAGATGCCTTAAAATCCACTTCATTGCTTCCTAGTGAGCCTTTCCTGGATCTAACATAAATCTGATGATAGCTCCCACTGCATGGCCAATGTCAGGTCTAGTGCAGACCATTGCGTACATCAAGCTTCCAACGGCTGAGGCATAAGGAATATTATTCATGAAGTTTCTCTCTTCCCCCGTCTGAGGAGACTGAGTCTTGGAAAGACGAAAGTGACTAGCCAAGGGTGTGCTAACTGGTTTGGCATCGTCCATGTTGAATCTATTCAAAATGCGTTTAATGTATTCTGCCTGAGATAACTGCAAAGTCCTTTCTTGTTTATCTCTAGTGATTTGCATTCCAAGAATCTTTTTAGCTGGACCCGAATCTTTCAAGTCAAACTCTTTTGACAATTGCCGTTTCAAGCTTTTGATCTCGCCCATATCTGAACTAGCTACTAACATATCATCGACATAAAGTAGCAAGATGATATAACTAGACTTACACCTCTTAAAGTAGCAACAATGGTCGGCATTGCACTTCTAAAAACCTTCTTTGTGCATGAAACTATCAAATTTCATGTACCACTATCTTAGAGCTTGTTTCAAGCCATACAAGCTCTTCTTTAATCTGCACACTAGGTTTTCTTTCCCCTTTTCTACAAAACCTTCTGGCTGGTTTATGTATATCTCTTTTTGTAGATTTCCATGAAAGAATGCGGTCTTCACATCTAACTGCTCAAGATGGAGATTTTCACAAGCAACAATACTTAAAACAGACTTGATAGTATTAAGCTTCATAATAGGAGCAAAAATTTTGGTGTAGTCAATTCCTTCCTTCTGTTGGAATCCTTTGACAACTAGGTGGGCTTTGTATCTCTTGGAGCCATCGTGCTCTTCTTTCACCCGGTACACCCATTTATTCTGGAGAGCTTTCTTTACCATGGGCAATTTTACGAGCTCCTATGTCTTGTTTGAGATTAAAGACTTCATCTCTTCTTGCATATCAAGCTCCCACTGGTTGGCATCTGCTGCTTGACATGCCTCATCGTAGCATTTAGGCTCACTTTCATCAGTCAGCAATAAATAGTTCATGTATTTTCTGTTTGGTATATGAGACCGACTTGATCTTTTAAGTTGTAGCGTGTCAGACTGCTGCGTGCTGCTTTGTTCAGCAAGTTCCTCTGGTTGAGGGCACTCAATTATCAACTTTGTTTCAGGACTATCTGGAACATCATCTTCATCTACATACATTGGCTCACTCTGCTCTGAGTTGTTAGCGTCTACTGTATGTCGATCCTTGTACATTGCCTTTTCATTAAAAATTACATCTCTGCTACGAATTATCTTTTTATTTTCGTCATCCCAAAGACGGTAGCCAAACTCATCTTCTCCATAGTCAAGGAGGGTGCACTTCTTAGATTTAGGATCAAGTTTATTTCTTCCTTGATCACTGACATACACATATGCTAGGCAACTAAAAACTTTCAGATGTGAGAGTTTTACCTCTTTTCCACTCCATACCTCCTTTGGTATTCTGAGTTCTAATAGTACCAATGGACTTCAGTTGATCAAATAAGCTACTGTGTTGACTGCTTCTGCCCAAAACTGTTTTGGTAGACCTGATTGTAAACTCATGATTCTGGCTCTCTCTGTCAACGTTCGGTTCATACGCTCAGCTATACTATTGTGTTGAGGAGTACCTGGCACGGTTCTTTCCATTTTGATACCGTGATCATAGCAGAATGTCTTGAATCTGGTGTCTTCATATTCACTACCATTATCGGTTCTGAGCTTTAATCTTCAGACCTGTCTTATTTTCTACCATTGCTTTCCATCTCTTGAAAGCAACAAACACCTCGGACTTATGATTATGAAAGTAAACCCATACCTTCCTGGAGTGATGATCAATGAAAGTCACGAAGTAGTGTTTTCCACCAATGGATGAGACAGATATTGGTCCCTAGAGTGAACGAGCTCAAGCCTCTCCTTCTTTGGGGTTTTGTTGTTTGTCTGAAAGCTGACTCTCTTCTGCTTTCCAAGTATGCAGTCTTCACACATGTCAATTTTTACTGACTGTAGTCCTGGTAGTTTCCCCTTTGAGTACATAACTTTGAGCCCCTTTTCACTCATGTAGCCTAGTCTCTGGTGCCACAAGTTTGAATCTTCGTTTCATTCTGCAAGTGCAATTGAGCTACAAACTCCTGTTTTCAGGTAAAGAGTACCGGTCTTCGTGCCTCATGCAATTGTCATTACACCCTTAGAAATTTTGCAATTGTTATTGTGGAAGATCGTAGTGAAGCTTTTACTAACCAACTGCCCTATTGAGATTAAGTGTTTTCTCAAGTCAGGAATATGCATGACATCCTTCAGTTCCCATACAGACTCGTTCAACTTAATCTTCACTGCACCTTTACCAACAATATCATAGGGTTGGTCATCACCCAGGTATACTTTACCAAGGTTTTCAATTACATAGCTTTCAAAGAGTTCTCTCCGCGAAGTAGCATGGAATGATGCTCCAGAATCTAACACCTAAGATTCTTCCTTACTCTTCAAAGAGCATATCAAGACATCATTTGTTCCAGAAGTGGAAGCGACATTTGCTTCTGCTTTCACCTCATCATCATTCTTCCAACTCTTGCATTGATTTTTGTAGTGCCCAATCTTCTCATATTTCCAACAATAAACTGTCTTCGACCTCTGGGAATTTTTAGGATTTCTAGAATTGGATCTTCTGTTCTTTGACTTGCCACGATAGGTAGATCTACCACACCCATTTCCTATATTTGAATTTCTGCCCCTGTTCTCCACATTTAGGGCTGATCCTGAAGTTGATGCATTGTATGACTGCATGCTGATCTCTTCCGTCATCTTTTCTGGCTTTATACCTTTTAAGGGCAAGTATAGATCTCTGAAACAAGTGATCTTTAATTTGCATCTTCAAAAATCCGAAATTTATGCCATCAAATTCCTCTATTTTGGAAGTATCTTTTTTTGATGCCATTGCTCCCACTCAAACTTGCAAAAGTCTTACTTTGATAATACTTTGCAAATTCTTCAAATCAACGGTCAACACACCTGGTTAACAGTCAACACTGATCAACGTCTCTAGTCAACGTCGGTTAACACCTTAGTCAACGCCGGTCAATGCCAGTCAATGCCGGTCAACACCTCTAGTTAATGCCGGTCAACACCTCTAGTCAATGCCGGTCAACACCTCTGGTGAACTCTGGTCAACGCCCCTGGTCAACGCCTCTGGTTACCTCCGGTCAACACCTCTGATCAACGTTGGTCAACACCTTCGGTCAACCCCGGTCAATACCTCTGGTGAACTCTGGTCAACGCCCTTGGTCAACGCCTTTGGTCACCTCCGGTCAACCCCGCTCAACACCTCTGGTCAACTCTGGTCAACGTTCCTGTAACACCCCCTGACCCGATCCGACTGGATCGACCCAGGGAGCGCTACCGGGTTTTCAAAACTTTCTAAATTCATATTTTTCCATTTCAAACCATTGAAAACTCGTATCAATTTATAATTTAAAAATCTTTTTCTAGTGAGCCCATTGAAATTACAATTTTTAAAATTTTCGGCAGAGTTTACTTTTGTTTTTCTGATTTCCCAAAAACCTGTTTTAAACAACTCAATTCAAATACATTTCACAACAATACTTCAAATCTCATTTCATTCAAATGCGCACTCTGCCGTTTAGTGCGACTTTCAAAAAGTTTATAAAATATTTCATTAATTACAGTCCTTCGAAAAATGTAAAACAGAAAGCATAAAAGAATTAATTACAGCACATAATTACAAAACATAATTATAAATTCTCTGTATATGCATGCATAGCTAATTACATTATACATAAATATTTATATAACTAACTACCCTAAAAGATGGTGAGTATGACTCTGAACTCTCCTCTGCAGCTGGTGCCTCTTCAGTCTTTTCCGTCCTCGGTATCTTTATTACCTACGAATTAGAAACAAAACTAACGCGTTAAGCAATACTGCTTAGTGGGTGTACACTAAAATAAATGGTAATATAATATAAAACAGTATATCTAAAACAATATATCGTAAATTCAGAAATTCAAAAAGATATATAAATAAACAATAAAACTTAAAAACAGAATTTCAAAAATATAACTATATATAACAAAAACTATATAAACACACAGTGTTTCAAAAGTTTCTGGGTTTCAATTTCAATATCATTTCTTTATTTTCCATAACATTTTCTAACCATAACTTCTCAATCTGGCCCGTGATACACATAACAGGGTTTACAGGACTGGATTACGAATTTTTCAGTCGAGTTTCCCATCTCATATGAAATGGTATCACTCTATATAAACAGTCGGTTTCCCATTTCACAAGAAAATGGTATCCGGATATTTTCACAGTCGGTTTCCCATTTCACGAGGAAATGGTATTCGTATTATCAACAATCAGAGACATCATACATCACGGTGCAGTACTGCCATAAATTCACCCAATTGACATGTCAATCTCCTATATCCATATATCCCTATATATCAGGGCCATAAAATTTAATTCAGGAAATACAAATATTCAGTCACATTTCAAACAACTTACAATAATCAAATTTCAAACTCAATATTCATTGATAATTATAAATAACAGAATACAGAAAATAAATCCATAGATTCGATATAAGCCCAATTTCTATATTTCAAAATCAATTTCAAATATTCTTCACAATTTGGAAAATAACTATTGAAATCAATATACGAAATACGACTATACGAAAATTATAAATATGAACTTAGATTCTTTAAGTCAATAAACAATAGAAAAAGGTTTCAGAACTGTGTGTACACCAACCTGGATACCGTTTTACTAATTCTACGTCCTTTTCCTTCTAAGTTTTCCTTTTTCCTTTCTTTCTTTTCTTCCTCCTCTTTCCTTTCTCTTCTTTTCTTCTTCCTCCTTTCTTTCTCTTCTTTTCTTCTTCTTTCCCTTCTCTTCTTCTTTCCCTTCTTTTTCTTCTTCTTCTTCTTTTTTCTTTCTTTTTTTCTTTTTTTCTCGTTTTCTGCTATGTCTCCCTCTCTGTTTGTTTTTCGATGGCTTCTGTGAGAAGCTAATTTTTTTTTATATATATTATTTCGGTCATCGCGACCGTCGCCGCGACCTGTGATCGCGCCATCAGGTTGCGTTGCTCACTGGAGCAACTCCACCGCCTTCATCGCGATCACACATCGCGGTGCTCTGGTCGCGCTGGTGTTCGCCATGCTCACTGTCCGAATTTTATTTTTTTCATCGCGAGCAGTTCATCGCGACCTGTGGTTGCGGTGACCAGGTCGCGGTACTCACTGTCCCAGTTTTTCACTCTTTATGTATCATTTCTGGACCGTTCCATCTGGTCTACCTGGACACCATAAAATAAATATACATTTAATTATATTTACACCCCTCAACTCACAAATATTTTATATCCACATATTCAAAATTAATTATCCGAAATTCGGGATGTTACAGTCCCTGGTCAACGCCTCTGGTCACCTCCGGTCAACCTCGGTCAACACCTCTTATCAAACCCGGTCAACACTTCTGGTCAAACTCGGTCAACACCTCTGGTCAAACCCGGTCAACAGTAACCGTATATTGAATAATGTATGTAGTCATGAACAGCACACCAGGTAAGTTCTCAGGAAAGAGATGTGGGTCACAACGAACACACTTAAGTACCAAGTCTTTCCTAGCCAAAACATTTCCTACACATGTACTTTCCACAGCACGATACAAAATCAGTAAATCTCAAGAACAATTCTTTTCTGATGTGGAAGATCAGACATTGCTGCAACCACAGAGCATACTAAGAATTTCCTAGAGAATCTCACACCTTAGCAGCCTGGAACACAACCTGAAGCTCTGATACCAGTTGTTAGGATAGAGAAAAAAAAATATTGACACAGATATTTACGTGGTTCGGCAAAAACTTGCCTACATCCACGGAGCACACCCACTTTCACTATTTTAGAGAAAAATTACAAGCTCACAACTCTCTGAATTTTCTCTCAAAGTTTTAGCAAAGCTCTCTCTCTCACACACACACTTCTCTTCCTTACAATTGCTTTCTCTCACAATTGCTTTTGGTGTGTGTGTGTGTTTGGTGTATTTTGCCATTACAATTTGATGGGTATTTAGAGGGAGGAAAAGATAGCAAAGCACCCACCAAGGAATGATTTTGGTTCTCAACCTCCAAACATAATAATGGCTTTAACCACTAATTGAACTTTAATAATTTTATTCTACCACAATTTCCACTAATTTTGTCTCCATCAATTTGGCTCCACTAACAATACTCACTTCCAGCTGCAGTAACAACAACATTCTCAAGCCTGTTGCTCAACCTCATTGCAGCTCCTGTTATAGCAGCAGCGCAGTCCACTCAAGTGCAGCTTGATCATAGCTTGAGCAACTCAAAGCATGATCATAGGTCTCATAGCTCAAAACCTGATGATAGTAGCTGTCCTAGTTACATTACATTGTGTGCATCCACACAGCAGCTGCTGTAGAGCTCATATCATGATAACACATCAAGCCAGTCGAGATCAAGAAAATATAAGAGCAATAAAGGACATGATCGACTAGAGTTGTGAGCTAATTAGTCAGGTTAGAGTTAGTAAGAGAGGCTGCTGATGTGGCGAAGTTTGTTAGAGTTTATTAGAGCATGCAAGTTGCATGGCTCTTCAGATTATTCTTGTATATATAGTGCTCAATGTTAACGTATTTTA
The DNA here is from genome assembly GCA_003430845.1 of Xanthoceras sorbifolium. Lineage (NCBI taxonomy): Eukaryota > Viridiplantae > Streptophyta > Magnoliopsida > Sapindales > Sapindaceae > Xanthoceras > Xanthoceras sorbifolium. The sequence goes on along the minus strand of CM010620.1, from coordinate 25,929,979 downwards.
TTCAATAAAGAAAACGAGAGAAAACCTCCATTAATGGAGTGCAGCAAAGATTGGTTTCACAGTCAGGTTTACTAGATCTTCGAGAACTTTAATCAAACAATTTTGCACTTATAACAAACTCCTTCTCCGTAGCTTCTTTTACAATATTTTCATGAACTAAGACTCCTGAAATTAAAAACTTTGATAGAAATGATATAAATTGTCTCTACAAATGAAAATAAGTTAGTTGAATGGTGGTACACCAGTTGTTTCTTTGTTCCTCTATCACTGCATTCAACTGATCCAGCTACGGTTACAAATCTATCTCTAGCATCTCCTTCGCATCATGATGCTGGTAATTAGGCTAACAATTGCACAGTTAGTTAGAGATTTAATTTAGATATTGATCATGTAATACATGATTCACATCTTATGTTAAAATAATGGCTAAAAGACGAACTAAAGGGCCACACATATGGCTATTGGAGCAAGCACTCAGTGGCTGAAAAGTTGCACTTTTGGCAATAATTTAGCCATATAAATGGTTTTTATAATGACACGTTAATGGCCATTAGGAAGCCATTATATATGACTGTAATAGACAGCCACATATGGTAAATTATGACCACATTTTTTGGTCATTGCATTCGGCTATAAATAGTGAGGCTCGTAACTGAATGAGATACATCAAAAACTCCAAGCTCTTAAAGGAGTTTTCTCTTCATATCTTTCTCTTCATTCTCTTGTTCTAAAAGTGAGAGAAGGTTCTAATAGTAAGAAAAAGGTTTGTGGGTTTAAGAGAGACTTGAGTGAGAGTGCTGCTAAAATCTCTGTATCTTATTTGTGTGTGTTTATTTCATTTTTTTTGCACATTTAATTTCTCCATATTGTTTACTCTGTCCTAACATCTTAGTTTATGGAAATATTAATGGTTAGAATTAATTATTACATAGAGTTAGTCACAAGATTCTTGTAGTATAAATACAGATTGTAATCTGCTCTCTTTAATTGACATAATTTTTTTTATTCGATCTCCATTACAGAGCTCTAAGCTCTTGAAGCTTTTCTACGAAGACGTTTTATTTTAAGTCTAACATATTTGTTTGATTAAGTTTCACAAACACCATCACTATATGATTAATAAAAAACGGTGTTCAAGATTACACAAACAAACTGCATGTTGCCGTGATGTTTTCTTGCCAAATGGTGGAATCATTAATTATTATGAGAATTAAATGATGCTCATTCTTCATTTTAATTTCCACCAATTTCTAAGTATGTAAAAGGATTTTGTAACATAGAATGCATATTTAAATAGATAATACAAAATGCAGAACAATTATGTTGGATAAGAACAAAAACTGTTTCGAAGTTTCGATAAAAATAAAAGATAACCAACAACATATATAATTGATTGATAACTTTCAGCAAAACTACTATATAAATATAATTATCATATTAGATAAGAAATGATGAATATTTTATGAGAAATGTGTTAGTTGGTAGGTCAAAAACTAACCCAAGGTTGCTTTTAATTTGTGGATTTTGGAAATTAAACTTTTGCTGCAGATTACTATTTACAAAACAAATGCTGCTATAATAGTGCAGTAAATAAATACCAAACTTGGGTTGAGTCGCGAACTAGGTCACTTTCTTTAAGACGTTTCGCGGCTCTGCCCAAATTTTGTACAAGTAATATATAGCCCCGTTGTCCCCAGGATAAAACAGCCCAAAATCACCTCTGTCTCAGAATTCTTTGTACTGAAAAAAAACTGAAATACTAACACCCCACAAATTGCTTGGAATCGAATCAAATATTGAAAGTAGAAAATGAACAAGATACTGCTGTTTGGCAAAATACTGTTGTTTACTAAAGGTGCAAACAATAAAAATTAGAACTTTTCACACTGGTGTTACGCATACAATAAGAATACAAAACAGAACTTCGTACAGAGTGGCTTGAGTTCGAAAGAGATTTAACACACATAGTAACTGTACTTTGTAGATGACAATAGTATTTTTGAAGAGAATTTGTTTGTTTTGTTTTGGAAACAGTGGCCGAAGAAAAGTTGCTGTTCGTGAAACAAAAAAAAAAAAAAAAAAAACTTGAAACAGATTGCTAATGTAATAAAAAATAAGAAAGTATAAGAAAAAGTGGATGTTTTCTTTTTGCTTTGGGAATCACGAAGAAGAAGCAATTCAGCAACTTTGACTAAACATTTTTTTTTTCTCTTTTGTTGATTTCGAAAATGTACTGTGAGACTTTAAAATTTGGTTTCTATGAATACTGAATGAATTAAACTAGTAATACTGTCTTTTTATAGTCAAAAAAAATTTAACGTTAAAAAATTTGTAAACCAAATTTTAACGTGTATAGTGGGGAGATAATGGGAGAGAAATCAGGAGAGAGAATAGCTCTTCCAACTAAACTCTCTATACCAAGTCAATGACCACATGTCATAATAAAAGATGAATTTTAAAATTCACTATATTCTCAACAATTCCCTACTTGAATTTTAAACAAAAAATTTTCATCGAGCAATATATTATAGTATAAGATTGTGCATAAACAAAAGTGTCTATTGACTTGAACTTTTGCATAGTGTAGATGATTTAGATTATACTAGAGTAACTCGTAGTTTTGAACTCTATCTCTAACAAACATCTCACACACAACCCTACTAGGGTGAAGTCAAAAAACCCGTGCTTTACGGCCATGCACGTGTATCCCAGTATAGTGAATGCTCTAGAGAATTTGTCCAAAATTCCATAGAAGGCGGCCACACTTTCACATTCACTTAGGTGAGTCTATCAAAAGTACTCCTGTAGCTGGGTACTCCACTCCACATAGAGTATAGAACTCATTAAGAGTTTAACATAAACTCATCCTTATATCGCTTCAGGATATCATGCTTCACGTAGTATATTTTATATAATAGCATGATTCACCACTAATCACTTCATAACTTGTTATTACCCATTGAACCTAGTTCTTGGGATCTCCAATCTTTAGGTTGGGTTACTATCATGAGTGAGCCATCCTTCTAAGGGCATTAGTCCCATTCCTTTTAAGGTTTTGAAAACCTTCTCTCTAGCTAATCCTTTCATCAAAGGATCAGCCAAGTTATCATCAGTACCTACATGATCCACTCTAACAGCTCCAGTAGAGAGAAATTCTCTAACAGTACTGTGTTTGCGACATATTTGTCGCCTTTTTCCGTTGTAATAACGGTTCTGAATCTTTGCAATAGCCGCGGTACTATCGCAATGGATCAAGATTGCTGGTATCGGTGTTTCCCATAAAGGGATTTCAGATAAGAGACTTCTTAACCAACCTGCTTCTTCACTAGTAGATGCTAGTGCAATCATTTCTGATTCCATTGTTGATTGAGCCAAAATAGTTTGTTTTTTAGACTTCCAAGAAACAGCACCTCCAGCTATGCTAAATATATAGCCACTGGTTGCCTTGGAATCTTCTGAAAGGGTATTCCAATCAGCATCGCTGTATCCTTCTAGGACAGCGAAAAACTTCTGATAATGTAATTCAAGGTTCATAGTCCTTTTAAGGTACCTCATGACCTTTTCAATAGCATACCAATGCTCAATACTAGGTCTACTGGTAAACCTGCATAGTAATCCCACAGCATAAGCTATGTCTGGCCTAGTGCAATCAGTAGCATATCGTAGACTACCAATGATGCTTGCATACTCAGTTTGTCTAACACCATCTCCGATGTTCTTGAACAACTTAACACTAGGATCATAAGGAGTACATGCTGGTTTACAGTAAAAGTAATTATATTTCTTTAAGATCTTTTCAATGTAATGAGATTGATCTAAAGAAATTTCCTTTTCAGACCTAGTGATTTTAATTCCTAGAATCACATTTGCTTCTCCGAGATCTTTCATATCAAAATTAGCACAAAGCATAGATTTCACGACATGAATATTAGAACAAAAAATAAGCAAGTCATCCACATAAAGACATAAAATAGTGCACATGTTATTTTCTGATTTATAATAAATGCATTTGTCACTTTCATTCACTTTGAAACCATGTGAGATAACAAGATTATCAAATTTTTCATGCCACTGTTTAGGTGTCTGTTTCAAACTATAAAGAGATTTATCAAGTTTACAGACTTTGTTTTCTTGTCCAGGAATAATAAAACCTTTAGGTTGATCCATATAAATCTCTTCTTCCAATTCACCATTTAAGAAAGCTGTTTTAACATCCATTTGGTGCACAACAAGATCATGTATAGCAGCAAGAGAAAATAGCACACGAATAGATGCAATTCTAGTAACAGGTGAAAAGGTATCAAAGAAATCTACATTTTCTCTTTGTCTAAACCCTTTGGCTACAAGACGAGCTTTATATTTATCAACCGTGCCATCAGGTCTTAGTTTCTTTTTAAGAATCCACATACAACCAATTGTTTTACAACTTGGAGGTAAGTCAGTTAAGTGTCAAGTCCTATTAGACTCAAGCGAGTCCATTTCATCTTCAATAGCCTCTTGCCATAAGTTGGCATCTAAAGAAGATAAGGCTTTCTGGAGAGTATTAGGATCCTCTTCTAAGGTATATGCATAGAATCAAGACCGTAATCTTTAATAGTTCGTGCTCGTTTACTTCTCCTAGCTTCAGTATCTACTTCCTCATTAACTCTAACCATAGGCACATTACTAGATGTTGAGTCCCCACTATTCTTCAATAAAAAAGAAAATCTATGTTCATAAAAATCAACATCATTCGATTCAATAATACATGATTATACAAATCAAAAAATCTATAAACTTTACTATTCACAGCATAACCAATAAATGCACATTCATATGCTCTACTAGCAAGTTTATTCCTTTTAGGATCAGGAATCCGAACATAGGCCAAACATCCCCAAGTCCTAAAATAAGACAAATTAGGTTTCTTATTTTTAAACACTTCAGAAGGAGATATTTTACTTTTTGATTTAGGAACTCTATTTAATACATAACAAACAGTCAATAAAATTTCTCTCCACCAATGAGAAGCAGCACCAGAGTTAAGTAAAATAGCAATTATGGACTCAGTAAAAGTTCTATTTTTTCTTTCAGCCTTACCATTCATTTCAAGAGAATAAGGTGCAGTTTTTTCATATATAATTCCATGAGTTTTGTAAAATTCATTAAAAATACTAGAATCATATTCAGTGCCTCTATCACTGCAAAATCTCTTTATCTTTCTATTAAATTGATTTTCAATTTCTGTAAAAAACAATTTAAACATATCAAAAGCTTCACTTTTATTTTTCATAAGATATACAAATGTATAATCAGAGCAGTCATCAATAAAAGTAATAAAATACCGTTTTCCATTTCTAGTCAAAACACTATCAAGTTCACAAATATCAGAATGTATCAAATCAAGTGGTTCAGATTCTCTAAAGACTGATTTATGTGGGGCTTTGGTAATTTTAGCTTGACTACAAAATTCACATTTATCAAAATCATTCACAGACAATTTAGGAATCAGTTCTAAATTACTCATGTTCTTAATTATGCGTTTGTTAACATGACAAAGTCTAGCATGCCAAATATTAAAAGAACACAACATATAAGCAGAAGGAACAATTTTATTCATCTTAACATTCAATTTGAACATACCATCAGTTGCATACCATTTCCCAACAAATACATTATTTTTAGTAATGCTATACAAATCAGCCCCAATAGTTTGAGTAAACCCAGCCTTATTAAGAAGGTAGCCCAAAACTAAGTTCTTCCTCATCTCTGGAGTATGCAGTACATCTTTTCTAGAGGTAAACTTCAATTCCACCTCACCAGTACCAGCAACAATAGTGGAGTGGGAATCACCCAACAACACTTTCTTATCCACAGTTTCAGAATATGACTTAAATATTGTACAATCATAGCAAACATGGCGAGAAGCGCCAGTGTCTACCCACCACCCCTCGGATCCACCAACAATATTGATTTCAGAAATCATAGCAATAAGTTGCTCTTCGGTCAGATTCGCCTGCGGTGCAGGATGACGCCTATTCCGACAATTTCGAGCCAAATGGCCTGGCTTGTTACAGTTATAGCATGTAAACTGTCCCGAATCATTTCTTGAGGGGGGTTGCTGTCTATTCTGATTCTGTGAATTATTCTTATTTTGATTGTTGCGATTCTGGTTGTTACGATTCTGATAGTTGCGATTATGATTCTTCATATTTTTTCCTTTGGGTTTCAGAATAACAGAAGTGAAATTCTTTTTAGTATTATTATTAGAAATAATAAGTACTTCGTCTTTTTGATCTTGTTTACGAGCTTCTTCTTCAATTCGAAGACGAGTAATCAAACTCTCTAAAGAAAATTATTTGGTTTTGTGCCTAAGTACACTTTTAAAATCTTTCCAGCTAGGGGGCAATTTATCAATCATAACAGCAATTTGAAATTGTTCATCGAGAGACATACCTTCAGAGATGATTTCGTGTGCAATCTTTTGTAGCTCATGCGATTGGGCTTCTACAGATTTGTCATCAGTAATTTGATATTTCATGTATCGGCTGACGGTATATTTCTTTGTTCCAGCCTCCTCCGTGTCATATTTTTTCTGAAGTGCATCCCAAATTTCCTTGACAGATTTGTCAGAATTGTAGTAGTCATACAGATCATCAGAAAAACCATTAAGAATGTAATTCTTGCATAGGAAATCATTTTCAACCCAAGATTCATGTTCTTTTGGTGCAGCGGGAGGAAGAGGCATAATTGGTTTTTCAGTAGTGAGAACATAAGCAACCTTTTTTATGGTTAAGAAAAATAACATTTTCTGCCTCCATCTTTTGGTGCAGCGGGAGGAAGAGGCATAATTGGTTTTTCAGTAGTGAGAACATAAGCAACCTTTTTTATGGTTAAGAAAAATAACATTTTCTGCCTCCATCTTTTAAAATGAATCCCCTCAAAACGGAAGGGTTTGTTCAGATCAGTTGAAGTTTTGATAATCTCATAAGTCATGGTAGAAGATTACGTCTTAAAATTGTTGCTGCAGATTACTATTTACAAAACAAATGCTGCTATAATAGTGCAGTAAATAAATACCAAACTTGGGTTGAGTCACGGACTAGGTCGCTTTCTTTAAGACGTTTCGCGGCTCTGCCTAAATTTTGTACAAGCAATATATAGCCCCGTCGTCACCAGGATAAAGCAGCTCAGAATCACCTCTGTCTCAGAATTCTTTGTACTGAAGAAAACTGAAATACTAACACCCCACAAATTGCTCGGAATCGAATCAAATATTGAAAGTAGAAAATGAAAAAGATACTGCTGTTTGGCAAAATACTGTTGTTTACTATAGGTGCGAACAATAAAAATTAGAACTTTTCACACTGGTGTTGCGCATACAATAAGAATACAAAACAGAACTTCGTACATAGTGGCTTGAGTTCGAAAGAGATTTAACACACGTAGTAATTGTACTTTGTAGATGACAATAGTATTTTTTGAAGAGAATTTGTTTGTTTTGTTTTGGAAACAGTGGCCGAAGAAAAGTTGCTGTTCGTGAAACAAAAAAAAAAAAAACTTGAAACAGATTGCTAATGTAATAAAAAATAAGAAAGTATAAGAAAAAGTGGATGTTTTCTTTTTGGTTTGGGAATCACGAAGAAGAAGCAATTCAGCAACTTTGACTAAACATTTTTTTTTTCTCTTTTGTTGATTTCGAAAATGTACTGTGAGCCTTTAAAATTTGGTTTCTATGAATACTGAATGAATTAAACTAGTAATACATAGTCTCTTTTTATAGTAAAAAAGAATTTAACGTTAACAAATTTGTAAACCAAATTTTAACGTGCATAGTGGGGAGATAATGGAAGAGAAATCAGGAGAGAGAATAGCTTTTCCAACTAGACTCCCTATACCAAGTCAATAACCACATTTCATAATAAAAGATGAATTTTAAAATTCACTATATTCTCAACATAAACAATGTATACTTATTTATCACACGTGTGTGTATATATATATATAGTTCAGAAAAATAATAAAAAAATCCTACGCATATGGAAGTTATATATATATATATATATATGAGGAGCAGATAAATTAATTCGATAAGAAATTTTAAATGTATGACAGAAAAGTAATATTCACAGAAGGGGTGAACTGCCAAAATCTATATTAGATTACTTTTAACGTTTAGAGAGGTTAATATTCATGTCCCTCATATCACTAAAAACTTACTTAGCATTTCACATTTCACCATAAAGATAATGCTATAGTTGAGTTTAATACTGATTTTTGTATGATAAATGATCAGAATTCGAAGAGAATCCTTTTTCAACGAGCTCAGAGAAATGGATTGTACCATCTTGATATGCCAATCTAGTCATGAGCTCCAAATCATGTCATGCTTCCAGGTTCAAGTCTGTTGTTTCCTTTTCTGATTTCTATTGTGATGAAACTGATGTTTGTCCGGCTGCTAAGGTTTAGCATTCCTCAGCTGACACCTGTATGTCATCTCACACTGATGAGAATTGTAGTGACTCCTTGTTGTGTACATATTTTCATGCTTAAGCAGCCAATGATCATTTTCATGCTTCTTCTGTTTCATCTCAGCATTATATTAATTCTGATATTGAACCGCGGCATAGAAAACTAGGACATCCCTCATTTAGAATCTTAACTCAAGTTTTGATATCTTTAAAGCATCACAAGCCCAACACTAAATCATGATGCTTGTTAATGTGGCGAGGCACATCAACTACCATTTTCAACTTCAACAACCAAGACCTTTGCACCCCGTGAGATTGTGCGCATTCTGAAGTATGGGGTCGGTCCACTCTCTATATTATCCTCACATTGATTTAGATATTATGTTCACTTCGTAGATCACTTTACTAGGTTTATATGGATTTATTATCCACTTAAAAGCTAAGCCTCAAGTCAAGGATGCATTTATTTGATTCAAGTCTTCTGTTGAATTGTTGTTTAATACCAAACTCAAATGCTTAAAAAGTGATCAAAGAGGTGAACTTAAAGCTTTTTACACTCTTTATCACAAGCTTGACATTGCTTTCAGATACTATTGTCAATATACACACCAATGGGCTAGTTTATTTATCAACTGAACAAGAGGATTGCTTTCAATGATCGATGAAGAAAATTATTTTACAGAAATTCTCTCTTTGATTCCTTGTATATCTTCACAACCAAAGCCATAAAGTTAGATGTTCAAGAGGCGATTGTATTTAAACTTATTTTATTAGGGTAGTTTAATTTTATTTTATGTGACAGGTAAACGATGAGTTATTAATTTAATTATGTTTTAATGTAACCTCATATTTTTAGTTGTGTTATAATGCCACCTTAGCAGTCATTCAGACCTTTGGATTGGAAATAACTGAACGGTTGGATGTCGAAGTTGTAAACAAAGAAGAAGTATAGAGAAGATAGAGCAAGGTGTTTGATGAAAACACCTAGGTGTTCGATGAAATGCTAGTAATAAAAATCAGAAAGCTGAGCATTGAAGCTTCTGGAGATTCATCAATGGAGGTTATTCAAGAGAATCTCAAATGAATTTAGAGGAAAGTTAGTTAACATTTTCATTGAATAATCAGCTGATGTAATCATCAAGTTTATATACAAGCTTGGATCCAATCATCGCTGTCGATCTCTAACAAACTCTAACAACTTTGATCACAGCCATTCAATCCTAACTAACTTTCCAGACAAGAATAACTGCATCTTAACTTTTGTAATATCATGGCACAACAGATCAACTTTCCAGACAAGAGATCAAGTTCAGCTGTTCTCTGGATTGCACTGATTGTGGCACTGCTGAACTTGAGCTAGGCTACAGGCAACATTGAGCTAGCTGACCGCTTGGTTTTGACTTGCTTGACAGAGGTGCTAGCTACTGTTGATGAACCAGTCCAGCAGCTTGAACTAAGGCAGTAATTATGCGCATGTGGTCGTTATTTCAAGTTGATTTAGTTTGTCCCTCAATAAAGAAGAAAAAAACACAAACCATAACCACTTTATTCTTAAATTCAGAACATCTCCATTACAAAATAGAACACATACATCACACAACAGAATACAAGAGCACCATCACTATCCGAACCCAGTTTTGCAAGCAGCGAGCAGACCGATGAAACAAGCAACGATGTTATTGCAAAAGCATAAGATTTGGTTAATCATATAGGAAAAGGATCTATAAGCAACAATGCAATATGAGCTTGCATCTGTTTCTCAACACGCGTGAAGTTATCATCGCCATCGTAAATAACATGTGTCATTCTGGTAAAATCGATATCAATCTTCATCAGATACCTGGGCAGTTGAGTGAGATTGAGGCATTCTTCATTAACATCCTTCCAGGAATCATCAAATTGCTTATTCAATTCTCCATATGCCTCTTGCTTTGATACCCCATATTGTTTCATGTAACATTCAACACTTGAGGGTATGTGTTTCCTTTGTCGCTCGAACTGTATTCATAGATAGATAGATAGATAGATAGAGAGAGAGAGAGAGAGAGAGAGAGATCATGATTTTCATGGATGGCCTAGTTCACACAAAAAATTAGCTAGAGTGCATGGCCTGTTCTGCACTCGAAAAAAGTAAATTAAGAGATAATTGCACTAACTTTTCCCAAGGTTAGATGTAATTGCACTCAGTTTGAACTATAGTCTAAGATAACATAAGCGTCCAAAAATTAGACAAAGCTTAAGGGAAATTAGTGCCTTTAACCCATAAATTAAGCATGTAATGGAGTATAAGAAATCAAATGAGTAGACAATTAATACCTTATGTGATCTGATGTCTTCAACGATTCTTAAATTTTTTTCAGAAGCTGTCATAAATCTTGGTCTACTCAACGTATAATCTAAGGCTTCTTTGGATACGAAGCAGTCCAAGGTAGCAAAAGCCATAATTATAGTGTAGGCATGACCAATTGATACAAGTGCTACATACATGTACTCCTCAAATGTTGAAAATCGATTATCTCGAAGCCATTTGGACTCTTCATAATAGGCACGAGTCAACATTTCCATCTACCATATGAAGCTTAATCAATTAACATATGTTAAATTAGCAAAATTAGCAGTTAATCAATTAATTCTTTGAAAATAAACAATAATAGTAAACTAGCAAGAGGTGATTAATAGTGTTATACATATTGCTTCTTTCGCATGTTAAATTCGAAATAAGCATTCTTTTTTGGCCAAATCTTCCTCAATTTCATCGAAATAATTCAATATTGCTTTATAAAAGAATTGCATGTATTCAGGAAGCTGGTCCATAGAATTCACATCCCACCTGAAAAATAAAAAAAGTACTAATTTTGATGTAATTTCTTTTAAGTTAATATCAAAACTTAATTAAGTTTATCGATTAATTAAGAAAAGTACCTCTCAACTATTTTGGTAAAGAGTTTGAGTTCTTCAGGAGTGCCATATACATCATAGATATCATCTAAAATGATTAATATAACTGATCCTTTGACAAGTAATCTTATACTAACTGTGTAACACGGCTCGGTATACGCTCCAAGGATCCAAAAATAACACTCAACCAATCTGTCTCTTGCAAAAGGTAACTTTCCAACAAAATCTGAATTCTTCCACCATCTGAAATAAATATTAGTTGATGCAGCAGCAATAGATGATATGGCCTTGGAGTTCATGGAGGGGTGGGATAGGAAAAAAACCAAGGAAATAGGTCATTTCAATCCTACTAGTCCAGGCGACGGAGTCGGAATGACGTGAAATTTTTACTGTTGATGCGATTTGCCCTGAGCTTTGGATGCCCTTTTTTAGGCGAATTCCATCGTTTAGGCCCCGAAAATGCCGTTTTTGCCATTTTAGGAAAGTTTTATTTTTGCAATAAATCTTGTTTCCCAAGTCTGAATCGACTTTCGTCAATTCCGGGGTGCTTAGGATTCTTAGTAGAATTAGTTTTTGCTTTAATCTCGTTTTTTCCTTTTTTGGTAATTTTTCCTATTTAGGCTCATTTTCTTGTTTTTCAAGGAATACGACTAGGGTTAGGTTTTATTTGCTTTAAATAAAGATGTAAGCCGAAAAGGCTAGGCAGTTTTTGATTTATAAAAATTAGAGTTTCTCTAATTCCATCCAATTTCGGTGTTCTATTGAATCAACGAATTTGAAGCCTAAATATTCCGGTATTCATGCGCGAATCAACGGAACTTTAGTAGGTCGTTTTTAATTTGTTTCTTGTAGGTTTTTCTCGACAGAGCTTCCGCTACATCAGTTGGTATTAGAGCCAGGTTCATTCGGGACGACATTATCATACCGCCGAGAAGACGACCAAACCAGGTTCTCGTAGAAGAAGCCATCGAACGTGACTGCGTGACACAGTTGGAGTGACAGGTTGAGCAATTAATGGAGCAGCTTGCGACGATGATGGCCAACAAAAACCCTTTTCATAACCTAAATTCTGAAACGGGTGGTGACAGTGACGGAGAGGAAGAGATTCTGCCACCCCAACGCCGACAAAGGGTGCCTGAAGCTGAAAACAGGGCTGGTGATAGAGTTGAAGACATTAGACGATAGGAGTCCGAAATGAGAACTGGGGTTCCAGAATTTCATGGAAGTATGCAGCTAGAGGAGTTCCATGAGTGGATTGAAATAGTAGAAGAAATCCTTGAATTCAAGAGAGTTCCTGAAAGAGAGAAGGTGGCATTGGTGGCCATGAGACTTAGAGGCAGGGCAACGGCATGGTGGCAGCAACTTAAGCTCAATCGGAATCGTTTAGGAAAGCCCAAAATTTCTGATTGGGAAAAGATGAAATGGAAATTGCATGCTAAATTCTTACCACACAATTTTCAGAGGTTGATGTACCAGAGATTACAGAATTTGCGTTAGGGCATGAGATCTGTTGATGAATATATCATGGAGTTCTATCAATTGTTGGTGCGAAACGAGATTCAAGAGACATAAGATCAGTTGGTGTCGCGCTACTGTGGTGGATTGCGAACGCAAATCCTTGATATGATTAATCTTTTTGATCCAGTAACGGTGACAAAGGCACATCAGATGGCGTTACAATTGGAGAAAACGTTGTCTCGCAAATCTACCAGTGGACAGTTTGTGAATTTCGGAGGAGTTTCTAGTAGTCGAAACAGGGCAAGTAGTACCAGCGAAAATACCGGGAATCGATAAGGTGTTGGTGCTAGTGGCAGTATAATTTCTGGGCAGCAAAACCCAATAAATACCGCTCAAACTCCCAGGGCAACCACGGGCGAATTTCAATATTTCGGATGTGGAGAAACGGGGCACAGGTTGTCTGAGTGTCCAAGGCTAGCCAAAAAGGTATTATTTATTGACCCTACAGAATTTAATGAGGAAGATGCGAAAATCGCTGAAGAACCGCAATCAGAAGTAGAGGAAGTGGCGATTGAGGAATTGGTTGGTGGTGACACTGGAACAATATTAATGGTGCGACGTACCTGTTTGGCACCTAGGACTGAAGAGGGAGATTAGCTTCGAAATAACATCTTTCAGTCTACTTGTACCATTCTTGGTAAGGTGTGTCGATTCGTCATAGACGGGGGACGTTGTGAGAATATTGTATCAGCTGAGGTGGTACGACAATTAGGGGTGAAGACGAAAAAACATCCAAAACCATATAGATTAGCTTGGCTGTAAAAGGGAGGAGAGGTGACCGTGTCACAGCGGGCATTAATCTCGTTTTCTATAGGATCCAACTACAAAGATCAGATGTGGTGTGATGTAGTGAATATGGACGCTTGTCACTTACTGTTAGGGAGGCCGTGGCAATATGACAGAAAAGTTCATCATGATGGGTTCAAAAATACATATTCTTTCGTTTTCCATGAAAACAAAATTGTGCTGCTGCCGAGCAAACCGTCTGAGAGGTTGAAGACGCCTAGAGATAATACTAACCTGTTATCCTATGCAAAATTTGAGTTAGAGGTAAAGGAATTGGAAACAGTGTATGTGTTGGTGGGAAAAGAAACAATGGCTGATTTAGAGGTACCTAAAGCGGCAGCTCCTCTAATTTCGGAGTTTGTTGATGTGTTTCCGGAAGAATTACCAAGGGGGTTACCACCTCTGCGTGACATTCAGCATCATATCGACTTAGAGCCAGGGGCTGTGTTGCCAAACAAACCACATTACCGAATGATTCCCACTGAGCATGAAGGGTTACGAAGGCAGGTTGAGGAGCTACGGGAAAATGGGCATATTCGTGAGAGTCTAAGTCCGTGTGCTGTACCCGCCTTGTTAATTCCAAAGAAAGATAGAACTTGGAGGATATGTGTTGACAGTCGCGCAATTAATAAGATCACTGTGAGGTATCGTTTTCCAATACCAAGACTGGATGATTTGTTAGATCAGTTAAGTGGGGCACATGTGTTCACTAAATTGGACCTGAAGAGTGGGTATCATCAGATTCGTATTCGGCCTGGGGGTAAATGGAAGACAGCGTTCAAAACGCGAGAGGGATTATATGAGTGGCTAGTCATGCCTTTTAAGTTCTCAAACGCGCCCAGCACCTTCATGCGAGTAATGAACCAAGCCCTTCTACCATTTATCGGTAAGTTTGTCATTGTATATTTCGATGATATTTTAATTTATAGTGCAAACTCCGCACTGCATATTCAGCACGTTCGAGAAGTATTGTCTGTGCTTCGTAGAGAGAGGCTCATTGTTGCAGTAAAAAAGTGCATTTTTATGACCCCAAAAGTTTTATTTTTGGGTTATATTATTTCTGAAGAGGGACTACAGGTGGATGAATCCAAAATAGAAGCAGTGATGCAGTGGCCCCAACCGAAAACAATTACTGAAGTACGTAGTTTCTATGGATTGGCATCATTCTACCGACGGTTCATTCCATACTTCAGTAGCATTATAGCATCTGTCACCGAATGTATGAAGGGAGTCAAATTTCAGTGGACGACTGAAGTAGAGAAAGGGTTTCAGCAGATAAAAGAAAAATTGATGACAACCTCTATACTCGTCTTACCAGATTTTTCTCAACCTTTTGAGTTACATAGTGACGCCTCCAAAGTAGGCATCGGGGCTGTTCTAAGTCAAGGTGGGAAACCGGTGGCATATTTCAGTGAGAAACTGACAGGGTTGCGAGTTCGTTATAGCATCTATGACATAGAGTTCTATACTGTGGTACAAGCGGTGAAACATTGGCGGCATTACTTATTCCATCGTGAATTCATTCTATTCACCGATCATGATTCGTTGCGGCATCTCAACAGCCAAGATAAGATTTCTGCATGTCATGCTTCGTGGTCAGCCTACCTTCAACAATTTACATTTGTTCTAAAGCATAAGACAGGTGTTTCGAATCGAGTGGCTGATGCTCTGAGTCGACGAGTCAATTTGCTGTCGACAATGATTGTCCAGATACCAGGTTTTAACTCTTTTCGTGAATTATTTGATTCGGACCCATATTTTTCTAAAGTGATAGCTGCTGTTCGAGTGGAGGAAAATTCAAAATTTGTGCTGGTAGATGGGTTTTTATTTCGGGGAAATCAGCTTTGTATTCCCGATTGTAGTTTGCGTCTGCACATTATCAAGGAAATACATGGTGAGGGTCACGTGGGCAGAGATCGTACCCTTTAGCTAGTCAAGGCATTCTATTTTTGGCCAACAATTCGGAAGGAAGTAGAAAGATATGTTGAGAGATGTCGAATTTGTCAATTGTCCAAAAGGAAGGCGACTAATGCAGGTTTGTACATGCCATTACCTATTCCTACGCAACCGTGGACGGATTTGAACATGGATTTTGTTTTGGGACTGCTAAGAACCCAACGGGGTTGTGATTCCATCTATGTAGTGGTTGATCGATTTTCTAAGATGGTTCATTTTATTCCGTGCAAAAAAACTACTGATGTTGTAAAGGTGGCCCAATTGTTCTTTCGAAGATATATCGTCTTCATGGATTACCTACGTCAATTGTTTCTGATCGGGACACTCGATTCCTCAGTCACTTCTGGCGGAGCCTTTGGAAGATGGTAAATACAAGGTTGGATTTTAGCAGTGCATATCACCCACAAACGGATGGGCAAACGGAGGTAGTGAACCGCGCTCTCGGCTATTTGTTAAGATGTCTAGTGGGGGATAACGTTCGGACATAGGATCTGAAGTTGAGCCAGGCTGAATTTGCCCATAACCATGTTGTCAATAAAAGTTCAGGGTTCAGTCCTTTTTAGGTCGTGTACTTAATAATTCCTCGAAGTCCTATAAATCTTGTACCTCTGCATAGCAAGACTCGAGTTCATGGAAAGGCTGAAGATTTTGTTCACAGTTTACAAGAGGTTCACAAGGAGGTGCAAGAAAATTTATCACATTCGGCAGAAAGATACAAGTTGGCCACGGACAAAAAGCGGCGTCATTTAGAGTTTGACGTGGGCGATTTTGTATGGGCAGTCCTCACCAAGGACAGGTTCGCTGTGGGTGAGTATCACAAACTTGCTGCTAGGAAAATAGGGCCACTGGAAATTTTAGAGAAGATCAATCCGAATGCTTATCGCCTTAAACTTCCTACTCACATTCGTACTCATGATGTGTTTAATATCAAACATTTGATTCCCTTTCGTGGCGAATCTTCTAATGATGAAGCTGTAGGAAATTCGAGGTCAAATTTTCTCCAACCTGGGGAGAATGATGCAGCAGCAATAGATGATATGGCCTTGGAGTTCATGGAGGGGTGGGATAGGAAAAAAAACCAAGGAAATAGGCCATTTCAATCCTACTAGTCCAGTTGACGGAGTCAGAATGGCGTGAAATTTTTACTGTTGATGCGATTTGCCCTGAGCTTTCAAAGTCACCGCCTTTGGCTATGAGGCATGCCCTTTTTTTAGGCGAATTCCATCGTTTAGGCCTCGAAAATGCCGTTTTTGCCATTTTAGAAAAGTTTTGTTTTTGCAATAAATCGAGTTTCCTAAGTCCGAATCGACTTTCGTCAATTTCGGGGTGCTTAGGATTCTTAGTAGAATTAGTTTTTGCTTTAATCTCGTTTTTTCCTTTTTTGGTAATTTTTCCTATTTAGGCTCGTTTTCTTGTTTTTCAAGAAATATGACTAGGGTTAGGTTTTATTTGTTTTAAATAAAGATGTAAGCCGAAAAGGCTAGGCAATTTTTGATTTATAAAAATTAGAGTTTCTCTAATTCCATCCAATTTCGATATTCTATTGAATCAACGAATTTGAAGCCTAAATATTCCGGTATTCGTGCGCGAATCAACAGAACTTTAATAGATCGTTTTCAATTTGTTTCTTGCAGGTTTTTCTCGACAGAGCTTCCGTTACATCATAAAACCTAAGAGATATGAAGTTTCCTAATCTCTTGCTTCACTTATGAAGGAAACAGAGCTATGACATTAGCTTATTGGGTTATTATGGCATCTGTCTGATATATATACTCATCTCTTGATTTATATTTTTTCTCAATATGAGATTTATTTATTATATCTTCAATTAGTTTCACAAAAAAAAAAAAAAATTTACAATTAAAAAATGCATGAAGTAATTAAAATTATATTCACTTACTTAGAAAGCTAAAGTTCTTCCTTGTACAATGATTGAAGTAGATTGAAGTCCAATTTTGCAAGTCTTAGTAAAGCTTGGTTGTGCGACGGCTGATCTTGGTAGATAGAGAAGAAACGTCTATACTCAATCCTCTGAACAGTATGTATAGGCCAACAATAGTTAATGTTGAAAGATCATTCACAAAAAGAAATAACAGGTTAAAAGACAAATTCGATGAAAATAATGATCCTTTTACTGTGTTTTAATATTTGATTTGATTTTTACAAATGATATAGAGATAGGTGGAAATTTAAGATTATTATTGAACTCAGTAATAGAGAAACCTAGAAACAGAGAATGAGAGAAAGAAAACCATTTTTATTTCTCACTCGTATATCTACAAAATGAAGAGAAAGCTATATAAATAGCTTAACTGATTAAACCGGTAAACTACTATTGAAACCGGTAATTAGTTACATTTAACAAATACTAACTAATTACACTCTAATACTCCCCCTCAAGGTGGCTGGTAAATGTCTTTGACAGCCATCTTGGATAATTAAGGGAACAAAACATTAAAAGGAAGAGGTTTAGTAAAAATATCTGCAAGTTGATATTCCGAACGGATGGGAAGCAATTTGAGAACCCCAGAAGCAACCTTCTCACGCATAAAATGGCAATCAATCTCAATATATTTTGTGCGTTCGTGATAAATGGGGTTAGAAGCAATGTGAATGGCAGCTTGATTATCACAAAAAAAGTAAAGCAGGAGAAGAAACAGTTACTTGAAAGTCACGAAGAAGCTGCTGGATCCAAGTAATTTCACTAGCAGTGGAGGCAAGTGCTCTATATTCAGCTTCAGCTGAGGAGCGAGAGATGGTGGCTTGCTTCTTAGCCTTCCAAGAAACTAAAGAATCACCAATGAAGATACAAAAACCAGTCACAGATTTTCTGGAATCCACACATGAACCCCAGTCAGCATCTGAAAAAGCTTTGATGCACACAGGGGAAGTAGGCGCAGAAGAGAACATGAGACCCTGACCAGGACTGTTCTTCAAATAGCGAAGCAAATGATGGACAGCCTTGAGATGGGGAAGTCTAGGCTGAGACAAAAACTGAGTAAGGCAATGAACAACATAAGTGATGTCAGGCCTAGACAAAGTAAGATACAAAAGGCGCCCAACAAGTCTTCGATAAGAAGTGATGTCAGGAAGGACATCGCCATCAGCAACTGATAAAATGGCCTTAGGATCCATAGGCACAACAGTAGGCTTACAAGCCAAATATCCAGTATCTTCAAGCAATTGAAGAGTATAATGTCGTTGAGAAAGAACAATACCCGTCGAAGATCGAGCAATTTCAAGACCAAGAAAATATTTAAGGAACCAAGATCCTTAAGCTTAAACTGAGTATGTAAAAATATCTTGAGCTCGGAAATGCAATGAAGATTAGGACCAGTGATGATAATATCATCAACATACACCAAAAGAGCAATAAAACGAGCACCACTACCTCTACTAAATAAAGAGTAATCAGATTTGGATTGAAGAAAACCATACTTGAGTAAAGCTTGAGAAAACTTGGAGGCATCAGACCTCACAGCAAAGGCCAGAGAACCAGTAGGATCAGAAGCAGAAGAATGAACTGGTTGATTTACCTTTCGTTGATGTTCTTCTTGGGAGATTAAGGCAAAAACTTTGTTGATAGGAGGTATAGGATCCATGAGTAATAATTGTCCTCGGACTTGAGAGAATGACTCATGAAGCCCCATAAGAAAAGACATGATGTACTCCATTTGATAATGAGCATTCAGATTTTTAACACCACCACAAGTGCACTTGCCACAACTACAATTAGGTTTATAATTGCTTAATTCTTCCCAAATAGTTTTCAATTTTGTAAAGTAGATGCTAACTGGATTCTGATCTTGATTCAAGTTCATCAATTCTCTACGTAATTGAAAAATCCTAGGACCATTACGCTGTTGAAAACGATCCCTAAGGTCTTGCCAAATCTCATGAGCTGACTCAGTGAATATAACACTAGCAGAAATATCCCTAGAAACAGAGTTTAGCATCCAAGATATAACTATGTTGTTGTTACGAATCCAAGAAGCAAGAAGGTCAAGCTGATTACCTTCTGGTCTGGGAATAGAACCATCAATGAATCCAAGCTTGTTCTTCACAGATAAGGCTATCAACATCGCGCGACTCCAAGAAGCATAGTTCTCTCCTGTGAGTTGCTGCGAGACCAAGACTAAGCCAGGATTATCCAAATGATGAAGATAAAAGGGATTCGAAGGCTCGGTAATGGCGGATCGAGCAGAATTGCCACGATCAATAGGAACGGCGTGACTCGAATCAGCAGAATCAGGCGCCATTGAAGAAAAAACAATCAATCGAGAAGAAAATTAGAAACTCGAATCGAATAACTGGAACAAATTTTACAGCGGAATCAACTAAATTTTGTGCTCTGATACCATATTGAACTCAGTAATAGAGAAACCTAGAAATAGAGAATGAGAGAAAGAAAACCATTTTTATTTCTCACTCGTATATCTACAAAATGAAGAGAAAGCTATATAAATAGCTTAACTGGTATTATGTCGGGACAAAAAGTGATAGATATACTGGTCATCAACATGCGAGTTGACGTTTAACCCATACAAAAGTGAGTGCAGTTCTCAAAGTAAAAGTGCGATAATGAAAGAAATTGTATCAGTAAACAAGACATTAAAAATGCAAGTGAAATTGCCTACGGAAAGCATGAAAGCTTATCATCCTAAATATTATAATTCGTGATCATAATTACACGAGTTCCTTTTTTTTTTTAATTTAAAAATTAAAAAAAAATTAAGGAAATAGAACCATGACAAGCGACTTGTTATATATCAATTCCAACTTAAAGTCAAATGTTAGGTACATAAATGGAGTGGAGTCACTACGTGATGATAACAATTTTCTCGATATTTCCACGTCACAAGTGTCACAAGTTTCTCAGTATTTCCAAGAGTACAGATATTGATATGAAGTGTATTATTTTTTTCATAAAAGAACTAGAAATTTTTAGAAAATATTCTAAGTATTTTTGTAAAATATATACTGGTGAACGTGTATTATTTTTTTTTATTATATAATATCAGGAAAATTTATGTAAAATATCAGGAATATTTCCATAAAATATCAAAGGTATTTCCTATCGAAAACACAATCAACAGTAAACAATTAATTCACTTATTGGAAAAATACTTTATTACAAAAGAAAATAACCAGTAAAATTAAAACACTGACTTGAAATTGTAAATAGAACTCTGTATATTTTCCTTTCAGAAAAAATATTATATACTAATTGATTTCTTTTTTAATGAGTAATGAGTACTGTCTATTTATTAACCCATATATACCTCTTCATCTAAAGATACGATATGACTTTTTGTTTTAATTAAATCCCGATTTCTACATTACACATGCATCTAGATAGCTTTCGACAACTTAGCGATTTAACTAAGCAATGTAGAATTACTACAAATCCTTATCGCTTTAATGAATAAAGAGATACGGAAAAACTACAAATCTTGATCACTTTAAACAACAAAGCGATCGGAAAAGGTCATATATTTTGTTTGTTGATATGTCTTGAATTTGTCCAAGCCCATTTGCTAAGCCCAAGCCCATTTGCAAATTATTGGGCTGACCCAATAGAAATAGTATGTGCTACAGTAAAACGTGAACAGTGTGCACCGAATACGCGTGAACAGTGACGTAAGCAGTGACGTCAACAGTATGTATGCGTAAGCAGTGACGTCAACAGTGCTGCGTGAACAGTACCGTATACGCGTGAACAGTAACTAAAATTTTCTTATAAATACCTCCCTTTTCTTCATTTGTAAACCATCCAAGCAATTTGAGAGAATTCATTTGAGAGAAAAGTGAGCTTGTGATCTTGAGAGCCATTAGGAGTTACTCTAGTTTGAGAGTATCTATTGGGTGTATTGGGGCTTTGGGTTTTGAGATAAATTATCTTGTCTTGTATTATCTCCATTTTAGTAAAATTCCTTTGATCGTCTTCGCCCGTGGATGTAGGCTTCAAGCCGAACCACGTAAATTTTGTGTCTCCACTATTCTATTTATTTCTCTATTTTGTCGTCATAATTATTCTTCCGCTGCAAAATTCCTAACAAACTGGTATCAGAGCTTCCGGTTGTGTTCAAAGTTGCTAAGGCGTGAGATTCTCAAGGAAATTCTTAGTATGCTCTGTGGTTGCAGCATTGTCTGATCTTCCACATCAGAAAAGAATTGTTCTTGAGTGTACTGGTTTTGTGGTTGCTGGATGTAAGTGTGGTGGTGTGGAAAGTACATGTCTAGGCAAGGTTCTGGCTAAGGAAAGACTTGGTATTTAAGTGTGTCCGTTGTGACCCACCTCTCTTTCCTGGGAACTTACCTGGTGTGCTGTTCACTACTACGTACACTATTCCAGATTATTAACCAGAGGTGTTGACATCATGACGGCGACAAAATTTGATATTGAGAAATTTGATCGCAACATGAGTTTCACCATGTGGCAAGTCAAGATGCGTGCAATCCTGATTCATAATGGTTTGCATCAAGCACTACTAGGTAAAGATAAATTACCTAGTACTATAGATAAGGCGAAGAAGCAGGAGATTGATGATAAGGCCCTTGCTTCCATTCAGTTATGCTTGTTAAATGAAGTTTTGCGAGAAGTTATGCAAGAGAAGACCGCCAAAGATTTATGGGACAAGCTTGAATCTTTGTACGTTACAAAGAATCTCACCACCAAGTTGGTAGCAAAGCACCGTCTATACACACTCAGCATGGCCGAAGGTGCATCTATCAAATCTCATATTGATGAATTCTCCACTATCCTTATGGATTTAGAAAATATGGAGATTTCTTATGATGATGATGATCAAGCTCTTATGTTGCTTCGCTCACTACCTCCATCCTACAAGCACTTTAGAGATACTTTAATTTACAGTCGGCAAACTCTAAAGTTAGAGGATGTTAAAGCAGCTTTATTTTCAAAGGAGCTTATTGATAAGGAGCTTGGAACAAGTAGAAATAACAGCCCAGCAGAAGGTCTACTCGTTAGAGGAAAGACTTTAGATAAGAGTTCTTCTAGCAATCAAAGATCAAGGTCTAGATCAAAGTCTAGACACAGAAATTTAACTTGTAATTACTGCAAGAAGAAGGGGCATACCAAGTCAGAATGCTTCAAGCTAAAGAACAAGCAACAAAACAAAGATCAAAAGAGAGATGAACCCGCTGAAGCCAGTATTGTTCAAAATCAAGAGCAATGTGATATGCTATTAGTATGTGCTGATGAAGCCAAAGCCAGAAATGAATGGATTCTGGATACGGCTTGCTCATTCCATATGTGCCCCAATAGAGATTATTTCTCCACATATAAATCGGTACAAGGTGGAGTTGTATTGATGGGCAACAACCATGCTTGTAAAATTACTGGAATGGGCACAGTCAAAATCAAGATGCATGATGGAGTAGTCAGAACTTTGACAGATGTCCGACATATTCCAGACTTGAAGAGAAATCTTATCTCTTTAAGTACTCTGGATTCGAATGGCTACAAATTCACTGGCGGAGATGGAGTTTTGAAGGTTGCTAAAGGTTCTTTAATTGTGATGAAGGCTGAGAAGATAGGCAAACTGTACATTCTGAAAGGCTCTACAGTTACAGGTGCAGCAGCCGTGTCCACATCTTCCTTATCTTACTCAGATGTCACCAGATTATGGCATATGAGGCTGGGACATATGAGTGAAAGAGGTCTATCATAGTTAAGCAGAAGAGGCCTTCTCTGCGGTCAGAGTACATCAAAGCTAGACTTCTGTGAGCATTGTATTTTTGGCAAACAAAAAAGAGTCAGTTTCAGTACTACAATTCACAGAACTAAAGGTACTTTGGATTACATTCATTCAGATCTTTGGGAGCCTGCACGTGTCCCATCAAAAGGTGGTGCTCGATATATGCTTACCTTCATTGATGATTATTCTAGAAAGGTATGGGTATATTTTCTGAAGCATAAAAATGATGTGTTTGCCACTTTCAAGCAATGGAAGGCTTTAGTAGAGAAACAGACTGGAAGAAAAATAAAGCGACTCAGGACAGGCAACGGTCTAGAGTTTTGTCAAGGTGATTTTAATGAATTCTGCAAAAATGAAGGCATTGTGCGTCACCTTACAGTCAGAGGCACACCACAGCAGAATAGTGTAGCAGAGCGTATGAACAGAACGCTCTTGGAGAAAGTTCGTTGTATGTTATCAAATTCTGGCATATCTAAAGACTTCTGGGCAGAAGCAGCTTCTACAGCCTGTCATTTGGTGAATCGTTCTCCATCCACAGCAATTGGGATAAAGACTCCAGAGGAGTTATGGTCTGGTAAACCGGCTGAATATTCTGACCTAAAGGTATTTGGATGTTCTGCTTATACACATGTTAATAATGGCAAATTAGAGCCACGATCTAAAAGGTGCATATTTATTGGTTATCCTTCTGGTGTGAAAGGATATAAATTATGGTGCCCTGATCCAAATTCTCCAAAAGTAATAATTAGCAGAGATGTTGTATTTGATGAATCTGCTATGTTACATCCAGTAAAGGAGACTTCTGCCAGAAAGGAGACTTATGTTTCCTCTAATACAGATGCTGCAAGTTCTTCTAAGCAGGTGGAGTTTGAGGTGGAGAATGAACTATCTCTACAAAATCGATTTCAGATGCCTACTTCTATTGAAGAAGAGGAAACACCACAAAGTGAAGAAGAAGACTCTATTGCTAAACATAAGCCACCAAGAAAGAAGAGGAGGCCTCAGAGACTAGCAGACTATGTCTCATTTGCACTAGCTGTGGCAGAAGACACAAATGCAGTTGGTGAACCTTCAACATATTCAAAGGCTATCTCTTGTGATGATTCTGCTAAGTGGTTAGTGGCTATGCAGGAAGAGGTGGAGTCTCTTCACAAGAATAGAACTTGGGATTTAGTTAAACCGCCTAAAGACAAGAAAATTGTTGGATGCAAGTGGGTCTTTAAAAGGAAAGAAGGCATTCCAGGTGTTGAAGATGCGAAGTACAAGGCACGATTGGTTGCAAAGGGCTATAGTCAGGTATATGGACTTTAATGATGTATTCTCACCTGTTGTTAAACATAGCTCTATTCGTGTCTTACTTGCTTTGGTTGCTATGCATAATTTGGAGTTGGAACAACTGGATGTTAAGACTGCCTTCTTGCATGGAGAGCTTGAGGAGACAATTTATATGCAACAGCCTGAGGGTTTTGAGATTGAAGGGAAGAAAGACCATGTTTGTTTGTTGAAGAAATCATTGTATGGTCTGAAACAATCTCCTCGACAGTGGTACAAGCGGTTTGATTCTTTTATGGTTGGCCACGGCTATTCAAGGAGCCAGTATGATAGCTGTGTGTATTTCAGAAAACTTAAAGATGGCTCATTTGTGTATCTGCTGCTCTATGTTGATGATATGCTGATTGCAGCTAAGGATATGTTTGAGCTAAACAAATTAAAATCAGAATTGAGTGGTGAATTTGAAATGAAAGATTTGGGAGCAGCCAAGAAAATTCTTGGTATGGAGATTCGAAGAGACAAAGCTGCAGGAAAACTTTACCTTACTCAGAAGAGTTTTGTTGAAAAGGTTTTGGAGCGTTTTGGTATGAAAAATGCTAAACCTGTAAGTACTCTACTTGCTGCTCATTTTAGACTTTCTGCTGCTATGTCACCACAGTCAGAGAATGATATTGAGTACATGTCACATGTTCCCTACTCTAGTGCTGTTGGTAGTCTCATGTATGCTATGGTATGTACTCGTCCTGATATTGCACATGCAGTCAGTGTTGTTAGTAGATATATGTCTAATCCCGGTAAAGAACACTGGCAAGCAGTGAAATGGATTATGAGGTATCTACGGGGTACTACTGATTATTGTTTGGAATTTGGAAGGAGTAAGGGACATTTGGTTGGTTATGTTGATTCAGATTATGCAGGTGATCTCAACAGACGGAGATCCATTACTGGCTATGTATTTACTCTTGGTGATACTGCTATCAGTTGGAAAGCTACGTTACAGTCTACAGTAGCATTATCCACTACAGAGGCAGAGTACATGGCAGTTGTCGAGGCTATAAAAGAAGCCATTTGGATGAGAGGCTTGTTTGGTGAGCTCAGTTTGGATCATAAAGTGATTGTCGTCCATTGTGATAGCCAAAGTGCTATTCATTTAACTAAAGATCAAATGTTTCATGAAAGGACGAAACACATTGATGTGAAGTACCACTTTGTTCGTGATATTATTTCTCAAGGTGATATTTCTGTTAAGAAAATTGGTATTGCAGACAATCCAGCTGACATGTTGACAAAGTCTCTTTCAGTAAGCAAGTTCAGGCATTGCTTGGACTTAGTTGGTATTTATCAAAACTGATTGCCTTAGGGGCATTTTTGGAGAAGATGATTGAAGAAATTCTTTAGCTAGCAAATTCAAGCCAAGGTGGAGATTTGTTGATATGTCTTGAATTTGTCCAAGCCCATTTGCTAAGCCCAAGCCCATTTGCAAATTATTGGGCTGAACCAATAGAAATAGTATGTGCTACAGTAAAACGTGAACAATGTGCACCGAATACGCGTGAACAGTGACGTAAGCAGTGACGTCAACAGTATGTATGCGTAAGCAGTGACGTCAACAGTGCTGCGTGAACAGTACCGTATACGCGTGAACAGTAACTGTGAACAGTAACTAAAATTTTCTTATAAATACCTCGCTTCTCTTCATTTGTAAACCATCCAAGCAATTTGAGAATTCCTCAATTTGAGAGAATTCATTTGAGAGAAAAGTGAGCTTGTGATCTTGAGAGCCATTAGGAGTTACTCTAGTTTGAGAGTATCTATTGGGTGTATTGGGGCTTTGGATTTTGAGATAAATTATCTTGTCTTGTATTATCTCCATTTTAGTAAAATTCCTTTGATCGTCTTCGCCCGTGGATGTAGGCTTCAAGCCGAACCACGTAAATTTTGTGTCTCCACTATTCTATTTATTTCTCTATTTTGTCGTCATAATTATTCTTCCGCTGCAAAATTACTAACATTGTTTCAAACACAACATTTCCTTCTATAAACTTGAGAAATTGATGATGTTTTTTTATTTACCTTTTATTTTTATAAAGTGAGAAATTTTCATGAAATATTAGGGATATTTCCGTGAATATTTTATATTGAATTCTATTTTGATTGTGTGATGAAGAATGAATCTTCTTCAGATTCTTCAGCAGCTGCTAACCGAATTCTAGCTGCAGCTTCTTCAACTACATTATTTTTACAGTTTTCTTACTTCTCAAGCCTTTCACAGATTGAACTTCAGATGAATATCTCTTACAAAACTTAACATTCTAACTCCAATTTATAAAAGAAAATATTGCAATTACACTTGCCAACTTGCATGGTGTGAAGACACCTATATCTGATCTGCTGGTGTTGATGTTGCTGAGCTTGTTGTTAATGATTCACTTGGCAGTTGGTAGAGCCACTAGGCAATAGATGGTTTGAGCTGGTGTGTAGTGTGTAAATCTGTTGTATTATTGTGTGCTGAAATATATTTTATTACAGCTGATTTGGTTTGTATATATTTTTACTGTTTGTATTAACCAATGAGCAGCTGAGATTTGTTTTCACTAGATTGCTGACTTAGCAAATTGTAAGGTTAAGATCTTGTTTACTAAGTAAGAAGAAACACACATTTTTGCACTGTGTTGAACAGAAATTCCTCTTTTTCTCTCTCAAATCCAGACTCTTCTTCTCTTGATTTTCTTTCAAAACCTAATCTTAGGTTTTACACATGGCTTATGGCCATAAACTTGACACTCTAGGTATGTTGTGGACATATATTCGTGTTTAAGTGGGGCAGGGTAGAATAATAATAGAAACAAAAATGAAGCAAAGCAGAGAATGTCTCACAAGTAATAAATGAATGACTGCAATAATGATTAAATTATGTAAGAACGTATTTTGTTTGTCAAAATTAGTAGGTGAACGAAACAAAGTCATAAATAAATGACTGTAATAATGATTAAATTGTATAAGAACGTATTTTGTCCATTAAATTAGTAGGTGAACGAAAGAAAGTCACAAATGAATGACTAATAATTAAATTGTGTAAGAACATATTTTGTCCTGAACGAAAGAAAGTCACAAATGAATGACTGTAACAATGATTAAATTGTCTAAGAACGTATTTTGTCTGTCAAATTAGTAGGTAAATAAAAGAAAGTCATGAATGTCTGCAGCAATGATTAAATTAGGTGAACGAAAGAATCCTATTGAGTGTTAAAAATATCCAGAAAGTAAAATTCAAAATCAGACAAAAATTAATGAAGTAAATATAAATTTTGATAAAAATATCACGGTACCATTTTTATTTTATTTTTATAATAAAAATATCGGAAATATCCCTAACCTCCTTAGGTTTTACACATGGCTTATGGCCATAAACTTGACACTCTAGGTATGTTGTCAAGTGGTGACAACTAATCATATCCTCATTTGTGTTTAAGTGGGGCAGGGTAGAATAATGGTAGAAACAAAAATGAAGCAAAGCAGAGAATGTCTCACAAGTCACAAATAAATGACTGCATCAATTAAATTGTATAAAAACGTATTTTATCCGTTAAAATTAGTAGGTGAACGGAAGAAAGTTATAAATAAATGACTGTAGCAATGATTAAATTGTGTAAGAACATATTTTGTCCTGAACGAAAGAAAGTCACAAATGAATAACGGTAACAATGATTAAATTGTGTAAGAACGTATTTTGTCCGTCAAAATAGTAGGTGAACGAAAGAAAGTCATAAATAAATGACTGTAACAATGATTAAATTGTGTAAGAATGTATTTTTTCCATCAAATTAGTAAGTGAACGAAAGAAAGTCACAAATGAATGACTACAACAATGATTAAATTGTGTAAGAACGTATTTTGTCCGTCAAAATAGCAGGTGAACGAAATAAAGTCATAAATAAATTATTGTAACAATGATTAAATTGTGTAAGAATATATTTTGTCCTGAACGAAAGAAAGTCACAAATGAATGACGGTAACAATGATTAAATTGTGTAAGAACGTATTTTGTCCGTCAAAATAGTAGGTGAACGAAAGAAAGTCATAAATAAATGACTGTAATAATGATTAAATTGTGTAAGAATGTATTTTTTCCATCAAATTAGTAAGTGAACGAAAGAAAGTCACAAATGAATGACTACATCAATGATTAAATTGTGTAAGAACGTATTTTGTCCGTCAAAATAGTAGGTGAACGAAATAAAGTCATAAATAAATGACTGTAACAATGATTAAATTGTGTAATAACGTATTTTGTCCGTCAAATTTGTAGGTGAACGAAAGAAAGTCACAAATGAATAACTGCAACAATGATTAAATTGTCTAAGAACGTATTTTTAGGTGAACGAAAGAAAGTCACAAATGAATAACTGCAACAATGATTAAATTGTCTAAGAATGTATTTTGTCCGTCAAATTAGTAGGTAAACGAAAGAAAGTCACAAATGAATGACTGTAACAATGATTAAATTGTCTAAGAACGTATTTTGTCCGTCAAATTAGTAGGTGAACGAAAGAAAGTCACAAATGAATGACTAATGAATGACTGTAACAATGATTAAATTGTTTAAAAATGTATTGTATCCGTCAAATTAGTAGGTGGACCAAGGAATCCTTTTGAGTGTTAAAAATTATCCAGAAAGTAAAATTTAAAATCAGACAAAAATTAAGGAAGTAAATATATATTTTGATAAAAATATCGGTATACAATTTTAAATTTCTTTTAATGAAAATATAGGAAAGGTCGCTAACCTCCTTAAAGTATCAGAGATATTTAAAGATAATTTTTTATATCAGTTTCTAAGTATAAAAAATATCGAAAACATTTCGGTCAAAAGTCTCTCGATATTTACTTTGTTAACTTATGCTAAACAAACCATGCTACTTGTTTTTGGTATGCATATTGATCTTCCTCATTATTTATAGAACTCCGTCCTGCAGAGAGGCATCCTGCATCTCCTGCTGTTTTGTTTTGACTGAGTCAATCAATAATAGTGTATTAATGTATAATTAAGTCTAAACTTATAATTTTATTACAATATAATCAAATTTTATTACAATATGACCAAACGTCAGGATGCTCCATTATAATTCACCCTTTATAAATATTTCATTAATATTTGCACTGCTTGATCGGTGTATATATTCCACATGTTAAATTCACCCTTTATAGAACTCGGTCCTGCAGAGAGGCATCCTGCATCTCCTGCTGTTTTGAGTTGTACACTACTGGGTTTTTTAACAAAAGGAGGACACACAAAATCCACAGTACCCAACGTATTCATACATGCACAAATGTAGTGTGAAACTGCATTGACTAGCATACAAGTTGTATTTTAGTTTGATATATATGAATTTTAACGTAAATAATGTGAAAGTATGCATTTAGACGTTCACAGCGGAGAATTATTAACACTTAATAATATTGTTAAGGCCATCTAGCTAGCTGCTTGCTAATCCCAAGTGTAGGAGTCGCGTAGCAGTATAACTCGGAGTAACGAGTGTCGTATCACGAAGAGAAGTAAGAAAGATCGCAAAATTATAATTAACTAAAAATTAATTAAACAATTCAATTGAGTTTAATTAAGAGTAAAACTTATGAATGAGAAATACTAAAGCTTTGGGGTTCCACCTTCAATTATTTATGCAATATTAATGATTCAATTATTTTATTAAAACTTACATAAGAATAGACATAGAAAAGATAAATTTGGTTGACGGTGTTCACACATAAACATAATTAATTTATTATTGGAAAAATCTCAAGCATAGCCTGTACCTACAGCAACAATTTATCAAGAAATAATTCCATCGAAATTCTAAATAATCTATTGATTCACCAAAATCATAAAAGCATGGATATTTTTACTAAACAATAGGAAAAACATGACTGAACCTATGAATAAGAGTATATAACACCCATCAATCATTATAAGAAGCTAAACCAAATATTAAATTGAACAAACCAAAAACTAAATTTATATTAAAATATTTGTATAAATTGAATCAACAATACACATAAATAATTTTAGGTTTCTCCCCTAACCTTAGTTAGGAGATTAGCTCTCTATGAAAAAAAAAAAAATACAAAACAAATAGAAATGAAGTTAGGGAGTGAAGATCAAATCTGATCAAGAGGCAGCAGCTTCTCTCTGTTCTGTTCTCTCCCCGGCTCTCCTCTGTTCTTCTGTTCAACCGAAAAATATATAATGAAACTCTCATTCCTTGGCCGCCTCTCAATTTGACAAAAAACAAATAAAATAAAATTAAGCTGTCCACTTATTTCTCTTTTTGACCAAGAAATATGAATTGCAAATTGTATCATTTGTTCGTGTGGTGGCCGAAATCATATTTGCCAAAAAAAAAATATATATATATATTTTTTAATTTCTTTTATTTTTAACTTTTCCCTCTCTTTTTGACCAAATGAATGTTTATATGCGGCCTCTTCTTATTTTAATTGCTTTTCGGCTACTATCTCCATTCTTTTTTTTGACAAAAAGAACATATATATATATATATATATATATATATATATATATATTGCCAAAAATGGCTGCAGAAACCCTTTCCATTTGTTTGCAAAAAAAGTCTTCATCCTTGCCACATGTCACCATTTCATTTGCTCACCTAAAAGTATAAAACAATTTGGGTCAATGGGTGTGCTTTGGACCTTATAAGTTGCACAAATAAATTAAACTATAACCCCACAACTTGATTTATCAACTTTAAGCTCCAGTTCCAAGTCCAATCTCAATAAATTATAGATAAATCAACTATACTATCAGACAAATATGCTCAAAATATATAAGAATTATAGACAACAAATATTACTTTTGAGCATTCATCACTAGCTATTACTTGTCAATGGCATTAATGAAGCAATATTTGCCATTACATATAGGTTTATAAAGAAGATCTCATTTTCACCATGAAAGGATGTTGATACGATCAAGAATGTACTTTGTCTAGTGGGGATTGTCAGGTAGCTAGCAAGAGAACTGTGAGAGGACAGAATGCAGATCGATACATCAACAAGTGCTACTTCAACAAGTGCAGCTCATAGTGATCATGTGAATTCTCATGCAGTGGAGCTCAGCTCATTGTCCAGCAGCTCTCCTTATAGTTTGGGTGTAGCATAGATGGTTCAAGGATTCAGAGATGATCAAGATCATGAGCTTAGATATGATCAGATGGATCAGAACCATTACAGATTTTTTACTCAATTTAGTTAAATGATGTGTATAAATACACTTGAGATCACAAAAAAATGTGTTTCCATGGATAGTAATAATGTCTTAAACCATCAAAGCTCACTTTGAGCTGCCATTAATGGTTATTCAAGAAGCTTATTTCACTTGATTCTCTTCTCATTTGTATGGTGAATCTTCACAAGAACGGTTCATTTTAGCCATCGCATATAATATATCAAGCAATATTTGGAATTGATTTAATGACATTTGACAACAGTTTTAAAATTTGGAATTTCAATATCAAACAAATCTTTGCATTTATGAAATTGAGAGCATCTATTTTAATTAATGATAATATTAATATGTTTCTGGATCCTCTTGGGCACTGGTTTATGGCAATACATGTAATTTCATATTTTATAAATGGGCAAATTGTAATGGAGTACCCTATTGTTTGATCATATTATAATAAAATAGTGAGTTTAGCCTTAACTACATATTAGTACCCTACTGTTAGTTGACTAATTTCATATTTTATAAATGGACAAATTGTAATGTAGTATCATGATGTTTGGTCATATTGTAATAAAATAGTGAGTTTAACCTTAATTACATATTAGTACCCTACTGTTAGTTGACTCAGTCAAAAGTAACGATTTGATCAAAAAATTTACTTGAAATGACAAAAATACCCTTGATTAAATAATAAAATAATATTAATTATTAGAAAATTTAAAATTTAAAAATTTAATAACATTTTTAAATTGGCGGATCCATTTAATTTTTTAAATATTTAATTTTAATAATTAATATTTTATTTTATTTTTAACCAGGGGTATTTTTGCCATTTCGGGTAAATTTTTTGGTCAAACCATTATTTTTGATTGAGTCAACCAATACTAAGGTATTAATGTATAATTAAAGCTAAACTCATAATTTCATTACAATATGACTAAACGTTAGGATACTCCATTATAATTCACCCTTTATAAATATTTCATTAATATTTGCAATGCATGATCAGTGTATATGTTCAGCATGTTAAATTTTTCTTATGATTTTTTCTTTTCTTTTCAAATTATTATCACTAATTATGAATTTAGGGAATGAGAAAACCACTCAAACAGCAACTTTAATGGTATAGGCGTTAGGAATTGCATTGAATCCCAACACAGCGGAATGGTTCTATGGTAACCAAACTCACACACAAACACAGATAAATATTCTCTCTGATTTTCGGTATACCTAGAAGGAATAAGCTAATTAAAAAATAAAATACAATAACAGTTTTTTATTATTCAAAACAATAATTAAAAAACAAGTGGAAAAACACAAGTAATTAATAAAGAAGAAAAACCACTTGTTCTCTGATTGCTCAGTCTAAACAAGTAATTTTTTTTTTTAATGGAAACTACAATCAAACAACGGAAGCAACACAAGTTGGCCTCTAATCGAGCCAAACACGGTCCTCATCTAAACAAGTAATTAACAAAGAAGGAAAACACATAAACCACTGAACCAGGACCACGTTATTCTTAAATCTATAAAATTTCAATCCCACAACAGAACACAAAAACACCATCACAATTCGAACCCAAGTTTGCACGCGGCGACTAGATTGATGAAACAAGCAAGGATGTGTTTCTGATGCATATGATTTGGTTAACTATATAGGAACAGGATCTATAAGCAACGATGCAATATGAGCATGCATCTGTTTCCCAACACGCGTGAAGTTATCATCGCCATCATAAATAAAATGTGTCATTCTTGTAAAATCAAGCATAATCTTAATTAGAGACCTGGGAAATGGAGTGAAATTGAGGCAGTCTTCATTAACATCTTTCCAGGAATCATCAATTTGCTTAATCAATTTTTCATGTGCCTCTTCCTCTGATACCCCAAATTGTTTCATGTAACATTCGACACTCGAGGGTATGTGTTTTGATCTTTGTCGCTCGAACTACATGAATATATATACACATATATAGATTGTCATTGTCTTTTACAGATATAGTTCGCAAGACAAAATATCTAGAGTGCATGGTGTATTCCGCACCAAAAAAAAGTTAATTAAGGGATAATTGCTCTAACTTCTCCCAATTAGACTAAGCTTAAGGGAAATCACAAGTAGAGCATTTAACGCAAATTAACCACGTAATGGAGTATCAGAATGAAAAGAGTAGAATGTTGATACCTTATGTGATTTGACGTCCTCGAGAAGCCTTAACATTAATTCAGTAGCTGTAATAAGTCTAGGCCCACTTAACGTATAAGCTAAGACTTTTTTTGTTACGAAGCAGTCCAAGGTAGTAAAAACCATAATTATAGTGTAGGCGTGACCAACTGTACTCCTCAAATGTTGAAAATCGATTATCTTGGAGCCATTTGGACTCTTCATAATAGGCACGAGTTGTCATTTTCACCTGCCATGTATAATTTAATAAATTAATATACGTTAAATTAGTAATTAATCAATTAATTTTCAATAATTCTATGAAAAAAAAACAATAATAGTAAAATAGCAAGAGATGATTAATAGTGTTATGCATACTGCTTCTTTTCCATATTGAAGTCGAAATGAGCATCCTTTTTTTGGCCAACTCTTCCTCAATTTCATCAAAAAATCTAATATTGCTTTATAAAAGAATTGCATGTATTCTGGAAGTTGGTCCATGCAATTCACATCCCACCTGAAAATCAAAAAGTATTACATAACTTTTGTTGTAATTTATTTTAAGTTAATTTCAAAATTAATTAAGAAAATAATTAAGTTCATTGATTTATTAAAAAAAGTACCTCTCAACTACTTCTATGAAGAGCTTGAGTTCATCAGGAGTGCCATATGCATCATATATATCATCTAAAACGGTTAATATAATTGCTGCTTTGACAATTAATCTTCTACCAACTGCGTAATAGGGCTCGCTATATGTTCCAAGAATCCAAAAATAACACTCAACCAATCTGTTTCTTGCAAAAGGTAACTTTCCAACAAAATCTGAATTCTTCCACCATCTGAAATAAATATTAGTTAATACAACTCTGTTATCATTCAAAAATAATATGCAACCCAAAACATTATCCTATTGGGTTTTTACGTCTCTTAATATATAATACGCATCTCTTGCTTTATATATTTTTTTCAAGGTAAGATTTATCTCTTCCTTCTATTAGTTTGACAAAAAACAAGGAAGTTTTACAATTCAAAAAATGCATGAAGGATTGAAAATTATATTGACGTACGTAGAAAGTTGACAGAGTTCTTTCTTGTGCAATAATTGAAGTAGATTGAAATCCAATTTTGCAAGTCTTAGTAAAGCTTGGTTGTGCGAAGGCTGATCTTGGTAGATAGAGAAGAAACGCCTAGACTCAATCCTCTGAACAGCCTTGTGTATAGGCCACTTTAGAACATGAGTTATTTGTGCTGCAAGAGGATTGCTTAAATGCGTGGCCATGGATTGAAGATGAGCACCGGTGAAACCAATGGCCTTGTCAAGTATATCTTCTCCATGCCCCTTAAGCTGTGCTGCTTCATATAGGCTCAGTATTCCTAACACATCACTTGTCAAGCACTCTTTGAAATTGCCTTTTTCATCTATGAATTTGTTGAATATATCTGATATATATACATTATTGAATCAAACGATCAAAAGGGATTATATAAAAATATTCAAATGATAATATAAAGTTTTAAAAAAGAGTTCAAAAAAGCTTCTTGGAAAACCCTAAAATTTGAGACGTAAACTAGTTGTTTTATTGTCTAAAAAACTCTGCCGAGTCACAACTAAACGATACAAAATTTTTTTAAAAAGAGAAGCTCTAGGTTTACCACTAGAAACATGATGGCCATGTTGTCTTTAAAGTCGAAAACTAAGAGCAGTCGTGCAAAGATCATATGGATGATCAATATCGTGATATAAGTGTCATAGATGTGTTGCAATACATGTTCGATCTCTATTTCAAAGTGACGTTCCACCCTTAGACGCTCCACAATATCGACAAGGTTATTCTGCTCTGATAAAGGATTGTTAACAATAGATCGTAACTCCATTCTCACTTGTTCCTTGAGTTTTTCAATTTCTTCTTCTCGACGCACATGATCAATCTATATAATTAACAAATATAAAATGTAAATAACTATTAGGAGTAACTATTAATTAGATGCATCCTTCCAACTAATAAATAAAAATATTGCATATATATAATTGTGCATGAGATGCAGTTACTACCTTGTCTTCTTCATAATTATAATTAAGAAAGCAATCACCCCAAATGTCAGGTGGAAATTCTGCCGTTGGAGGCAGTACTACTCCATCTTTGTCAGAAACCTGTGATACTTGGCCGCTAGACATATTGATGTAGTGTTTTAGCTTAAGGAGCACTAGAGATTGTATGTAGTGTTTTAGCTGTAAGGGTTTTTATAGACCAAAGTATGTGGAGTATTACATAACAAGAAAAGTCCTACTCTCTCCAATGTGTGATGGTAGAAGTCAATATTATGAGTAACAAATATAAAATGTAAGTCCTACTTTCGATGATGACAGAAATCTTTTAATGGTAATAGTCAACTTTGATATCTGTATCTTACATGTGATATTATGCATTACTGATCCATTAATTTAGCTTCACGACACTTGCCTAATTATTTACATATTTATTACACATATCTCACTGTTGAATTATATATGTGCTTCATATTTATTGAAGTGTTTAAATACTATTACTGAGGCTCTTACTTATTAGCTTCAGTTTTTAAGTCTAGTATTAATCTACATGAGTGTCAGAGGGTGAGTTCGAAATTGATATAGCTTAACAATTACTTATTTTATAAATTCGGACCAAAAAAATTTTTGGTAAATTTTTAAAATCCGTTTATTTAATAATCAGAATTAAAAAGATGCAATACAATGTGGCCTGAAAAAACATAAATAATTTTTATTAATAACTCTCTCTCTATATATATATATATATATTGCAAATAATTTATTATGGGAATGAATAACATGCAATCTTTAATATTAAATTTCCAAATAAATAAACAATTCCAATGTGTATGAACAAGACAAATTTGAGTATTAAGGTATTATTTTTGAAAATTTAACAAAGCAAATAGAAAATACAAGAAAGAACTAAGAGAGAAACACACTTTTCATTATCTGAAAAACTATCAAACAAGGCTGAGTAGGAGGTCCTATTTATACAACTATAAAACAGAATCTGTTAGTAATAACTGAATGTAACAAACTCTCCTGAAATCACGGTATTAGTGCTGACATGGAATAACTAACAATTGCTGACATGGCCTACTCTGGTGATAGCTCTCGATGATCAAAATCTGTTGAGAGTGTTAAAGGTGTTTGATGAACTTTACAATGTGTTTGATGAAATTCCTGTGAGACACCTTTTTCTGATTTCAAAGCTAAGCTAGCATTTTGATCACTTTCATGCCCCCTCAAACGTAACTGGGGATTGACCACAGTGAGTTTGGACCTGAGAATGCCAAAACGATTCGAACAAAGGGGCTTGGTCAATAAATCTGCAACCTGATATGCAGTAGGCACATATTGGACTGCTACCTCCTTGCTGAGAACCTTTTCTCTTACAAAATGCACATCAATTTCAATGTGCTTAGTTCTAGCATGAAAAACAGGATTTTGAGCCAAAGATTGAGCACCCAAATTATCACATCAAAGCACTGGAACCTTTGCAGATTTAAGACCAAGTTCTGACAGTAAAGACTGCAGCCAAACCATCTCAGAAGTTGCATGAGCCAGTGCTCTGTATTCTGCTTCAGTACTACTCCTTGCAACAACGGGTTGCTTTTTTGAACTCCAAGTGAGAAGATTTCCACCCAAGTAGACACAATAACCACTTGTGGAGCGCCTATCATCAACCGAACTTGCCCAGTCCGCATCAACATATCCCTCAAGCACAAACTGTTTAGCAGCTGAGAACATAATCCCATGATCAAGAGTACCTCTAATATATCTAAGAACATGTTTACACGCCTGCCAGTGAATAAGAGTTGTAGCCATCAAATATTGACTTAACTTGTTGACAATGTAAGATAAGTCGGGCCTAGTGAGAGTCAAATATTGCAATGCTCCTATAGTACTTCGATAAAGAGAAGGATCAGTAAAAACAACACCTTCATGTAAGGAGAGCTTCTTGCCTGGAACAGCAGGGGTGGAGCAAGAAGTTGAATCAAGCATCTTAGTCTTTCTCAGTAAATCAATAGCATATTTCGTTTGAGATAAATGGAGTCCTGCAGTTGTGCGATTAACTTCAAAACCAAGAAAGTAATGAACCGAACCCAATGTCTTTAAGGCAAACTTAACATTCAAGTCATGAATAATTTTTGAAACTAGCTGAGGACTGCTACCTGTCACCAAGATATCATCAACATAAACCAATAAAAGAATTATATCAGAGCCAGTCCGTTTGAAGAACAAAGAATGATCTGAAGTTGAACCTTTGAATCCCCAACTAACTAAGGCTCCTTTAAGTTTGTCAAACCAAGCTCGGGGAGCTTGCTTCAGCCTATACAACGACTTCTGCAACTTGTATACAAAATCAGGATGAGTG
This sequence comes from Xanthoceras sorbifolium, assembly GCA_003430845.1. Lineage (NCBI taxonomy): Eukaryota > Viridiplantae > Streptophyta > Magnoliopsida > Sapindales > Sapindaceae > Xanthoceras > Xanthoceras sorbifolium. The sequence continues at coordinate 25,891,562 of CM010620.1, read as the reverse complement.
GAGCTAACAAAGCCACTTGGTTGTGTCATAAAAACTTCCTCTTTCAAGTCTCCATTAAAAAAAGAATTATTGACATCAACTTGTTGAACATCCCAACCAAAAGTTACAGCCAAAACTAACACAAGTCTGATTGTACAAGCCTTGACTACAGGACTGAAAGTTTCAAAAAAATCAACACCCGGTGTTTGATGAAATCCTTTAGCTACAAGTCTTGCTTTGTACTTGTCTAGAGAGCCATCTTTCCTGTACTTCACCCGAAATACCCATTTATGCCCCACAACATTCATGGAGCTAGTAAGAGGTACCAATACCCAAGTGTGATTCGAAGTCAAGGCATTCATTTCAGCTTGCATAGCGGCAGACCAGTTGGCACTTTCCAGGGCAGCTTGCACACTTTTAGGTTCCAATTCAACATTTAAAGCATCTGAACAAGATATAGAATACACTTTTGGTTTGAAAATACCACTTTTAGAACGTGTATGCATTGGATGTAGTGAAGCAACTGTAGGGACAACAGCAGGCAGTGAAGGAACAGAAGAAAATGACACAGGAGAATGACTAACAGAGGAATCAGTATCAGTAGACAGAGGAGACAAAGAAGGAGAAACATGATGCTGAACAAGAGGAAGAGAGGGTTGCAAATGATGCTGGACAGGTATGTTGGATGAACCTGAAGCAGCATTATTAAGAATCTGCACAGGAAGACTAGAACCAGCAGACAGGTTGGAAGAAACACCTTCAGCTGTGGACAAGAGTGCTGGAAAGGGAAAATCAGAATCATTAAAAATCACATTTCTAGAAACATAAATCCTACCGGAGGGATGCAAACACTTAAATCCTTTATGATTCTTGCTAATGCCAATGAAAATACACTTTGTGGAATGGTAAGCAAATTTATGGGAATTATAAGGTCTAAGGTAGGGAAATACTGCACAACCAAAAGGTTTAATGAGAGAGAGATTTGGTTTTCTACAATAAAGCAACTCAAAAGGGGTCTTGTTATGCAGCACAGGAGTTGGAAACTGATTTATAAGAAACACAGCATGTTCAACGGCATTCCACCAGAAAGTGAGAGGAAGATGAGCATGAGCAAGCATGGACAAACCAGATTCTGTGATGTATCTATGCTTACGTTCTAGAATGCCATTTTGTTGGTGTGTGTGAGGACAAGGATACCTAAAAATCACACCAAGGTCAGCTAGTTATTTAGACAGTGGTCGAAATTCCCCACCCAAATTGGTTTGCAAGGTTTTTATCTTCCTATTAAACTGAAGTTCCACCATGTTTTTGAATTGTTTAAAGATGGAGAAGACTTCAGATTTGGCTTGTAAAGGATATATCCATGTATAACGTGTATAAGAATCAACAAAATGTATGTAATATTTGTATCCTTGAGTAGATAGCATCGGGATAGGACCCCAAACATCTGAAAATATTAACTCAAGTGGATGTTTGGCTCTAGTTTGGGAAGTAGGAAAGGGTAATTGATGCATTTTACCACACTTGCAAGAATCAAAAAATTTTAGTGTAGCATTATCTTTGAATGGAATTTTGGACATCTTGAGAAATTGCTTAACAACTGAAAGTGATGGATGGCCCAATTTAACATGCCAAGCATCAAGAATAGAAGAAAGACAAGTTGCATCATGCTTATTATTTATGTCACTAGCAGCTGAAACACAATTCAAGGTATTTACAGAAGAATTCGAAGCATTTACACAAGAAGAAGCTGCATCAAGCATGTTACAAGATTCAACAGAAAACTGAGAAAAATAGAGAACATTTTCACTGTTTGACAGAGAAGGAAACAACTTGGAATCAGCTGTTGAGAGATCAACCTTGTAGAGACCATCTCTCAAAGTTCCTTTGAGTAGAACTCTCCTCGTTTTCATGTCCTTAATAAGACAACAAGTAGGATGAAATTCAGCAATCACATTATTGTCATTTGTGAATTGTGAGATGCTAAGAAGATTTTTTGTGATTGAAGGTACATGTAACACATTTTTGATTATGAGCATTATGAGCATTAGAGTGTTGGCCTGGATTCTGATTATGATTCGGTGGAGAGAGACCAGCAAATTGTTGATCGAATCTTCTATAACAGCTGGACACAATATGACCATTTTTTCCACACAACTAACACACATATCTATTTCTTTGACCTCCTTTACCTCTGCCACCTCTACCTCCACGTCCAGAATTATTACCACCTCTCTGCACTTTTCTATCACTGCTAGTAAAATGAGCAGAAGCTGAAGATATATCAATGGAAGAAGCTGCATTAAGTTGCTCCAAACGCTGTTCCTGAGTAAGTAAAAGAAATTGTGCTTCACTCAAAGTAATGAGATCTTGCCGAGTTGTGAGATAAATCACAACAGGATCATACTCCACTCCAAGACCACTTAGAACACTCAACACCAAATCTTGCTCAGTCATGATCTGACCAGCAGCTGCAAGAGAATCAGAAATACCTTTCATTTTTAGAATGTAATCATTCATGTTCATCGATCCTTTTTTAGTTGTTTGAAGCTGACTTCTAAGTTGAAGAATTCTGGACTTAGATTGCTGTGAATACAGCTTTTCAAGAGTAGACCAAACTTCAAAGGCTGTAGTACAATTTGTAACTTGACCTATAGTTTGTTCGCTGATAGTAGAAATAATCCAGCAAACAAGCAATTGATCATTCTTTTTCCATGCAAGAAACTCATCACTCACTTTAGTTGTTACTGCACCTTGTTCCACAATGAACTTCTTTGGAACAGGTTTTGACTTGAAGATGTATTCTTCTAGATTGTAAGCTCTGATTGCTGGAAGAACTTGAGCTTTCCAGAAGAGATAGTTTGTCCGATCAAGCTTTATCGGCAAATTGAAGTTGAGATGAGAAGTGAATGCAGAGGAGGTTTTTTGATACTGCTTCTGAAGCAGACTCCATTACTGGTGAGCTCGTGTTTAATGAAGAAGAAGAAGAAGAAGCCAAGACTTTCGTCTAAGGCTCTGATACCATGAAAATTTAACAAAGCAAATAGAAAATACAAGAAAGAACTAAGAGAGAAACACACTTTTCATTATCTGAAAAACTATCAAACAAGGCTGAGTAGGAGGTCCTATTTATACAACTATAAAACAAAATCTGTTAGTAATAATTGAATGTAACAAACTCTCCTGAAATCACGGTATTACTGCTGACATGGAATAACTAACAATTGCTGACATGGCCTACTCTGGTGATAGCTCTCGATGATCAAAATCTGTTGAGAGTGTTAAAGGTGTTTGATGAACTTTACAATGTGTTTGATGAAATTCCTGTGAGACACCTTTTTCTGATTTCAAAGCTAAGCTAGCATTTTGATCACTTTCAATTTTAATATATAAAGTTTTTTACATATTGAGAATAGAACCAATTAAGATTGAAAGTCAATAGATTGGTTCTAATTAAAAAAAATTATCAGTCAATAGACTGGTTCTTAAAAAAAATTATTATTTTATCTGTTTTTTCTCCTTAAAACGAATTAATAGGTATGCAACCGACCAATAAAATGCTTAAATATTATTATTTTTGATCATTTTAAACCTAAATATTGGAGTTAATTCTACATCTATGAAATTAAACATCAAAATTATGTAATTTAAAAACATTAGACTGACACATCTACTCACCACTCAAGTGGTTAGTGGTGAAAGTTCAAGTCTTACTATACATATTTACTAACGTATATGGTAAATTTTCTCCCCGTATTGTGCGAGTAGATGAGACTTGACTGGTCATATAGTATATTTCAACATATAATATAATATGATTAAGAAGCATATGGCACACAAAAAAAATCATGACAAAACCAACTTGTTTATAAAATTAAAGTTTATGATCAACTTAAATAATTAATAATGTTATAGTTGTTAAATTTGCACACTTAGTATTTGATTATACATTTTTTATATTTTTATGAGAAGTGGTATATGTGATGTATAAGCAAGGAATCAAGTGAGGAAGTCAGAGTATTTTACTCAGGTTTTTTCATTGATCGTAAAAACAGAGTACAAGCAGTATTTATAGCAGAAGTTGAGACAAAAATAACCGCCATTTGCTGAGCTGGACAAATTAGCAACACACATGTGGCAAGTTAGTTACAAGAGAATTATCAGATGTGTATGAGAATTACTGGCCACGCACTTCATGTAACAAGCTGCTACTAATTGTATTATCAGCAGGGACAGGTGTTGCATTATCAGTAGATGCTGATACTTCAATATCCCCCCTCACACTTATCTTGGATTTGTCCAAGACAAGTATGTCTCTCAACCACTGAAATTTGGAAATCGGTAGAGGTTTGGTGAAGATATCTGCGATTTGGTGCTCTGAAGGGACATGCCGGACATCAAAGGTATTGGAAGCAATTTTGTCTCGAAGAAAATGCAAGTTCAACTCAATGTGCTTTGTACGCAAGTGAAACACAGGATTACGGGACAAGGAGGTGGCACTTGTGTTGTCACACCAGATTATGGGAATACAAGCTAGCTGAATCTGCAACTTAGAGAACAAGGACTGCAACCAAATGACTTTTGTTGTAGCTGAAGCAAGAGCTTTGTATTCAGCCTCAGTGCTGGAACGAGCTACTACCTTTTGCTTCCTTGCACCCCAAACAATAAGATTATTTCCCAAGAAAATGCACACACCAGATGTGGACTTTCGGTCATCTAAACAGCTGCCCCAATCAGAATCAGTATATCCTTTCAACCGAAGCTATTTTGCTGGAGAGAAAAATAAACCAAAGCTGGATGTTCCTTTGATATACCTCAAGATACGTTTGCAGGCAAGCCATTGAGCTGTAGTAGGGGAGGACAGGTATTGACTAAGCTTATTCACGACAAAAGAGATGTCCGGCCTCGATATAGTAAGGTACTGCAAACCGCCAATCACACTTCTATATAATGTAGGATCTGAAAACACCTCCCTAGAATCTTGAGTGAGCTTAGAGCAAAAAACCATTGGAGTAGAACATGGTTTCGAATGAAGCAAATTAGTTTTCATAAGCAAATTAGAGGCATATTTCTCTTGAGACAAATGTAGACCTGTAGCAATTCTGTGTATTTGAAATCCAAGAAAGTAATTCAGCTCACCCAAAGTCTTTAGAGCAAAGGTTGAACTAAGATGAGAAATTACTTTCGAAATAAGTGAAGAACTAGATCCAGTGACCAAGATGTCATCAACATAAATAAGTACAAGAACAATGTTGTGATGATGATAAAGAAACAAAGAGCTGTCTGCCCGTGAAGTCATAAATCCCCAATCAACAAGAGAAGTTTTGAGCTTATCATACCAGGCCCTTGGAGCTTGTTTCAAGCCATAAAGTGACTTGTGAAGCTTGCAAACCATATGAGCAGACTATGATTGAATGAACCCTTCAGGTTGGGATATGTACACTGTCTCTTGCAACGTGCCATTCAAGAATGCATTGTTTATATCCAGCTGTTCAATTGACCAACAAAGAGACATAGCAAGGCTCAAACCAACACTAATTGTGGATGATTTCACAACAGGACTGTATGTTTTTAAGTAATCAAGACCGGCATTTTAGTGAAATCCTTTGGCTATAAGCCTTACCTTGTACCTTTGAATACTTCCATCCGCATTATACTTAACCCGAAATACCCATTTGTTGCCTAGCACATTCATGTTGACAGTAAAAGGAATTAAGGACCAAGTGTTATTCTTCATAAGGGCTGTATATTCTTCCTCCATTGCTTTCTTCCATTTAAGATCCTAAAGCAGTTTTGACATTTTGTGGTTCTAAGCAAGCTGCTGAGGTGGTAGATGTGTAAAGTTTTGGTTTTATAATACCACTTTTGAGTCTGGTTTGCATGGGATGAGTGGATGGTTTTATAGGCTGCTGATCGAAGGTAGGAAGATCAATAACAAATGGTATAGTAGGCTGCTGGGAAGGCTATGTAATATGTGGTGGTAATTTATGTCTGTTTGTAGCATTAGTATCAATATAATACATAATGGGATCAGTGGATGAAAGTAAAGGTGAAGATAAATCAGCTATATTAGTAAGAGCTAAATGTTGATTTTTAGAAAAACTAGGACCAGGACTCAAGATGGACACAAGTAAACAAGGAGAAGAGTCAGCAGGAGACGTAACAGATGATGGAAACAACAAAGGATAAAGAAACTCATATTCATTAAAAATCACATTTCTACTAAGATATACCCTACCCGAAGGGTGTAAGCAATTGTAACCTTTGGCTTGAGTACAATAACCAATGAAGATACATTTTGAAGAATGGAAATCAAACTTGTGCTTATTAAAGGGTCGAAGCAATGGAAAACAAGCACAACCAAATAATTTGAAATTATTGTAGTTAGGCTTATGATGATAAACAAGCTCATAAGGAGACTTGTGAGAGAGCAAAGGAGTGGGAAGACGGTTAATAATATGAGCAGCAGTAGTGAAAGCTTCCCACAAAAAATGTAAGGGGAGTTTGGCTTGAGAAAGAAGTGTTAGGCCAACCTCAACAATGTGTCTATGCTTGCTTTCAGGTAGACCATTTTGTTGATGAGAATGGAGACAAGAATACCTAAATGTGATACCAAGATGATAGAGAGTTTGAAGAATTTTGAACTCCCCACCTTGATCACTTTGTAAGCATTTGAGCTTAGTTTGGAATAACAATTCTGCTGTAGACTTAAATAAGAGGAAGGCATCTTTAACTTGAGATTTTACTTTGAGAGGGTAAATCCAAGTAAACCGAGTGTGACGATCAATGAAATGAACATAATATCGAAAGCCATGTGAAGATGTAATAGGGGCAGGACCCCATACATCAGTATGCACAATATCAAGAGGAGCAAAAGTTTTGGTTGTGGAATTTGGAAAAGGTAATTGATGTGCCTTGCCACAATGACAAGCATCACAGAAATCAGATATGTATGAGTGAGATTTGGGCAGTTTCAATATTTGCATGACTTGAGTTAAGATTTTGGATGATGGATGGCCTAATTTTCGATGCTAAAGATCAATGTTGACAATATGTGAAACAGAATTAGAAACATGACATTGCTTTGCAGAAACAGAATTGAAAGCTGCAATTTTATTACCAAAGTATGTACAACACAAAGGTGTATTACAAATCTCATGAGTTGAAGAATGTTTGCAGGTAACAGCTTGAGTATGATGTACCTTAGCCGCTTGAGTATGTACAGGAGAAGCATAACAAAAATCAGAAAAATTGACAAACTTGGACTGAGAACATGAGGTTGAATCTGAACATGACTTGGTTCTTAAAAACTGAAGTGGTAAATCAAGATGGTTATCCATCTTTCTGAATTCCTTGAAGAAGTACTCTCTTGGAATTCTGGTCCTTGATCAAACAAAAGTCAAAATTAAACTCTACTATAGCATTATTATCTTTAGTAAATTGAGAGATGCTAAGTAAATTTTTGATTATGGTAGGAACATGAATAATGTTATTCAAACAAAGAGGCTTAGATGCAGATGTGTTAGAAGAAATGTATGAGCAGCCAAAATGAGATATTGGAAGTAAGTTACCATTTCCAACAGCAAGTCTTTCATTTCCTTTGTATTCGTTCTTCAATGAAAGATTGTTTAGATCAGCCGTAATATGATTGGTAGCCCCACCGTCGATGTACCATGCAGGATCAGCTACTGTTGAAGGTGAGGCAATGTAAGCAGCATTAGGATGAGCAGCATTCATTTGATAGCCTCCACTGTTCTGCACCATATTGCCTTGATAGTTGTTATGATAATTTCCGTGACCTGGAAAGTTATTCTGAAAATTATTTCCTGAGTTGCCTCTGGCTTGGCCTTGAAATCCTCCACCTTGATTCACTTGAGGTCTAAAGCCTTGGAAGTTTTGATCAAATCTGCTGTAACATATAGCCGAGTAATGGCCTGTTTTGCCACACAATTGACAAATGATTCCTTTTCCTCTTCCATTTCTTCTGCCTCTTTCTCTTCTGCCTCTGTTATATTGATTGTTTCCCCCTCGTGCATTATTTGACTGAGCAAAACTTGTAGAAGCATTTGCAAGAGCAAGTGAGGAAGAAGAGTTATGTTGATCCAATCGAGCCTCATAGCTCATCAGAAAAAACTGTACATCTTGAAGAGAAATCCCTTGTTGTGAAGTTATGTTAACAATCATTGCATCATATTCACTTCCAAGACCTTGTAAAACATTCAATAAAAGATCTCTATCATCCATAGGTTGTCCAGCTGCAGCCAAACTATCAGCAATTGTTCTTAGCTTCAAGATATATTCTGTAATAGTTATTAAGCCCTTCTTTGTAGCTTGAATCTCAGCTCGAATTTTCATTATCTTTGCTAGGGAGTGTTGTGAATGCATTCTTTCAAGTACAGACCAGATTTCACAAGAGGTAATACATTGAGTTACTTGACCGATTACAGAGGGACTAAGAGTAGATCAAAGCCAACAAACTAACAATTGATCTGTTTTCTTCCATTGAAGAAACTCAGTGTTTACAGATTTGACACAATCACCGGTTTCTTCATTTACAGTTTCAATGAACTTTGGAGGACTCCTAGACTCTCCTAGTATGAATTCCTCTATATCATATGCCATAATAACTGATAACACTTGTGATTTCCAAATGACATAATTATCTTGATCAAGCTTCAATGGTAGATTGAAGTTCAAGTGGTTCGGAAAAGAAGAAGCTTGTACCTGATTGACAATAGAAGAGCTATTTGCTGCATTGAGATTGGAGCTAGAACCGGAGGCAGCCATTGTTGGATTTTCAAGAGCTCTGATACCATGTGAAGTATAAGCAAGGAATCAAGTGAGGAAATCAGAGTATTTTACTCAGGTTTTTTCATTGATCGTAAAAACAGAGTACAAGCAGTATTCATAACAGAAGCTGAGACAAAAATAATTGTCATTTGCTGAGCTGGACAAATCAGCAACACACATGTGGCAAGTTAGTTACAAGAGAATTATCAGAAGTGTATGAGAATTACTAGCCACGCACTTCATGCAACAAGCTGCTACTAATTGTATTATCAGCAGGGGTAGGGGTTGCATTATCAGTAGATGCTGATACTTCAATAGTACATATATTGTGGACAACCTTATTTTTATATTTTTATATGAAGTGGTATATATATATATATTCTGTTATTTTATATTTTTTCAATATGGAATTCATCTCACCTTTTACTAGTTTCACATGTAAGTTCTCTAATAAGAATAAGTTTGTTGACCTTCTGGATCTTCGGTTTCTTCTTTTTTTCTTTTTCTTTTTTTTTTCTTTTTTTTTTTGTCTCAAGATTTTTGAACCAACTACACAATCAGCTTATATTTTAATAAAGCTAATAATAAAAAAGATTATCTCATTTTGTCGAATTTTAGCTTGTTTGGGTTGTCAACGCAACCTCATTATCTGCCTATGTTAAACATATTAAAATCAACCTTATTTTAAACATATTAACATCTTTGTCAAAAACAATTTATATGCATCATGATGTATGGTGCATCTTCCATTATGACAAAATTTGTGACATCATATATGATAAGATCATGGTAGAAAATGCATGTATTGGGTGTATAAAAGTTTCTCACTATTTTCAAACCTGATTACATCACTTTGCCTCATAAATTAATCCGCAGGTTAATGTCTTCAATAATTATCATTACACTAAAATATATATAAAAGATTATGTTAATGACTGAAAAAATGCGAAAATAAAACTCAAGACGAATTAATGAGATTTAAATATGGAAATTTACTTGAAGTGTAGGTATGGTTATGAAATATTGTGCTCTCAAGACATGTTACATGACATTGACATGAAATATGATACCTTCTAAATGGGAAAATTTTATTTCAATGAAAAGGAATCATCCGTGCGAATTCAATCCATTGTTAATTTAATATGTTTTAACATAATTGTATGTTTTAAATAAGCAGATATGACAACCCAAACTAGCTAAAATTCAACAGAAAATGGAATAAATTGTTTTATTATTAGCTTTATTAAAATATAAACTGATTACAAGAGAATTTCCATAATTGCCTAGTTGTTCAAAAATCTTTCTGGTGGTCAAAATTTGGATTAAAGACCATATTACCATTCAAAAGACTTTTAATGAGGTCCAATTGCCAAAATGGTCCTTCGATGCCCATCAAGCTATCTAAGTCTCACGAGATCATCCCATGATTAGATATGCAAGTACTTTCATATTTTGTTTTTATCTGAATTTATATTGATATATATAAATCTTCCTTAATTTACGCGCATTAAATTTTTCTTATGGTCTTACAATATTTTCTTTTCTTTTTATTTATTTTTATAGTAATTATCAATTTGGTCCCTAACTTTTAAAAAATTATCAATTTTTTAAAGCAGTTTCGTTTATTGGTATTCTTGGACTTTAACTTTATAAAAATGTATCAATTTGGTCCTTCTGTGAGTCAACCGTTAGTCAAATTTAATAGCTTTAGGGGTATTTTTATCTTTAAACATATCAATTGGTAAACAATAAATTTTTTAGTAAAATGACATATACTCCTAATTAAAAATTTAAAATAAAATAAATTAAATTTTTAAAAAAAACATTTGGTTGGATCTCCATCGACCATCAAGATTGATGGACGGAGGAGATTATATTGGATTTTTTTTTAAAAAAATTGAAAATTAATTTTTTTTTCTTAGTAGAACAACAATAACAACAACAACAAAAAAAAATAAAAATTGAGAATCGAATCTCCAGCGATGGAGATCGATCTCCATCGCTAAAGATGAAGCGACCTCCAGCAATGGAGGTCGCTGGGTCTCCAACGATGGAGACCTAGTCTTCACGCTTTCGTTCACTTCTTCACTCGCACACATCTCTCTCTCTCACACACCCCTCACTAGTTGCAGTTGTTTTTGTTGGCGATTTTTATAGGTGAGTTTTTATTTTCTCAGTTTTCGTTTTTTTTTTTTATCGGTTCAATTTCAGTTTATTTGTGATCAGATTTTCTTTGCAACGTTGATTTTGAAGTATCTGAGATTTTGGCTTGTGAGATATTTAAAGTTCTTTTTTAAAAAAAAAAATTGTGGGTTTTACTGGGTGTTGTTAATTTAGATTTTCTGTTTGGTTGCCAAGAAAATGTTTTGGTTTAGATGAAAAATCTGACATTGATCGACATTAGTTAGTTTAATTAATTAATTAGTTTCCATGAAAAAATAAATTGATGAAGTGGAAACAAAGAGCAAGAATTTGTGTTTCGTTTCGATTGTAGTCTCACTTATCGAGTGTTGAATGACGAAGATTTGATCAATTTTAGAGTTTTTTTTTTTTTCCCTTTCGTTGAATGATTTGGTGTTTAGTTACTGTATATGGTTGCTGGAAAGAGGCCAAAAGAAGATGAAGATGAATTTTATGATTTTGTTTTTCTTAGTGGAGATCTAATCTATTTAATGTATATGAGTTTTTTCATATTCACCGATTTACCACGTTGACCGATTTCGCACGTCAACAGTGATCATATTTAAAAATATTTAAAAATTTATACCTAAATTTTGGAGTTAATGCTACATCTATGAAATTAAACATTAAGATTATATAGTATGAAAAGATTAAACTGACACATTTACTCACAACTCAAGTGGCTAGTGGTGAAAGTTCAAGTCTCACCATACATATTTGCTAACATGTATGGGGAGTTTTCTTCCCGTATTGTGCTAGTAGATGAGACTTGACTGGTCGTATGGTATATTTCAACTATAATATAATATGATTAAGAAGCATATGGCAAAAAAAAAAAAAAACCATGACAAAACCAACTTGTTTATAAATTAAAGTATATGATCAACTTAAATAATTAATAATGTTATAGTTGTTAAATTTGCACACTTAGTGTTTGATTATACATTTTTTATGATTTTATGAGAAGTGAGATATATATATATATATATATATATATATATATATTTAATGTAGGATTCATCACATCTTCTATTAGCTTCACATGTGGATTTTCTAACAAGAATAAGTTTGTTGACCTTCTGGATCTTCGGTTTTTTTTTTTTTTGGTCTCAAGATTTTTCAACTAACTACACAATTACTGGAATTCTCTTGTAATCAGCAACAAGTTGTTTTTTATTAATTCCATTTTTTGTATAAATTAAAGGATTTTGGACTAACTACACAATTATTGTGATTTCAAAAAAAAAAAAAAAAAACCTACATAATTATCGGAATTCTCTTATAATCAGCTTACATTTTAACAAAGCTAATAATAAAAAAGATTATCCCATTATGTCGAATTTTAACTTGTTTGGGTTATCAACACAACCTCATTATGGGTCTATGTTAACATATTAAAATCAACCTTATTTTAAATACATTAACATCTTCGTCAAAAAATGTTTTATATGCATCATGATGCATGGTGCATCTTCCACCATGATCTTATCACTATGCAAAATTTGTCACACCATAAATGATAAGATCATAATAGAAAATGCACCATGTATATTGGGTGTATAAAAGTTTCTCACAATTTTCAAACCTGATTACATCACTTTATTAACCTGATTACTCCAACAAGTAATTGGGAGAAATCTCCCCGCACATGATGATAATTACGTATTATTGAATTCCTAATGATACAAAGACTTGTATTTAGGACAAACCAGGACCACTCGGTTATTGAATTCCTAGCATATATATTGAATTCAAAACATTTCCATAACATACATAATATAAAACATACAACAGAATACAAGAGCGCCATCACAATCCAAACCCAAGTTTGCAAGCGGCTTAGCAGATCGATGAAACAAAGCAACGATGTATTGCAGATGAATATGATTTGGTTAATTATATAGGAATAGGATCCATAAGCAACGACGCAATATGAGCTTGCATCTGTTTCCTAATACACGTGAAGTTATCATCACCATTATAAATAACATGTGTCATTCTCGTAAAATCAAGAATAACATTTGTTATAACATACATGTGCGAAACTAATAATTATATACATGGTCCTTTTTTAAAAAAAAAATGAAAGAAAAATAAATAAAATTAAGGAAATAGTACCAAATAATCTGCAATATTCACTATTTTATTTTTATCATCCTTTTATTATTTATGAGTTAATACGTGGAGTTAATGCTACATCAATGAAATTAAATTTCAAAATTATGTAGTTTAAGAAGACTAAATCAACACATCTATTCATAACTCAAGCGGTTAGTGGTTAGTGGTTAGAGTTCAAGTCTCATTGTACATATTTACTAACATGTTTGGAGAATTTTCTTCTCATATTGTATGAATAGATGACACTTAACTGGTCGCATGGTATATTATAATATATTTCAAGACATTTGAAGATAATAGAAGATATTTCAAGATATTTGGAGTTATCAAACAAGCTAATCAGGTTGATTTTAATATGTTTAAATAGCTAAAATTCAACAGAAAACATTAAAATATAAGCTGATTACAAGAGAATTCCAAATAATTGTGCAGTTGTTCAAAAATCTTTGTAGTGGTCAAAATTTGGATTGAAGTCCATATATTTTTTAATTCTATTTTTTTTATATTTTTCTAATGTGAGATTCATCTCATCTTCTATTAGCTTCACATGTGGATTCTCTAACAAGAATAAGTTTGTTGACCTTCTGGGTCTTCGGTTTTTTTTTTTTTTTTTTTTTTTCCTCAAGATTTTTGAACTAACTACACAATTATTAGAATTCTCTTGTAATCAGCAACAAGTTGTTATTTATCAATTCCAACTTTTGTATAAATTAAAGGATTTGGAACTAACTACACAATTGTTGTGATTAAAAAAAAAAAACTACATAATTACCGAAATTCTCTTGTAATCAGCTTAGAGCATCTCTAATACTATTATGCATTTGGAGAAAATTAAATGTCACATAGGATCTATATTGAAAAAGTTAATAAAACATTCTCCAATGCAGTGGTAAAAAAAAGTTAGAGAATATCAAGTAGAGTTTCTAACTGTAGATATCATCCTTGATATGCTGATTAGGATTTCTAGTAGAGTTTCTAATTGTAGATATCATCCTTGATATGCTGACTAGGATTTCTAACTTTTCCCATCAATCAAATTTTAGCATTTTGTCAGTGCATTTAATTATCATATTGAATGGAGAGAGAATGTAACAAATAACTTGTGGTGATTAAACATATTAATATCTTCGTCGAAAAAAAAAATTATATGCATCATAATGCATGGTGTATCTTCCACAATGATCATGCAAAATTTATCACATCATAAATGATAAGATGATAATAGAAAATGCACCATGTATTGGTTGTATAAAAGTTTCTCACTATTTTCAAACCTGATTACATCACTTTATTAACCTGATTACTCGAACAAGTAATTGGAAGATATTTCAAGATATTTGAAGATAATAGAAGATATTAATAGAAGATATTATCTTCAATATATAATATAATATGATGATATATTAATTATATTTGAAGATATTTCAAGATATTTGAAGATGATAGAAGATATTTCAAGATATTTGGAGTTATCAAACAAGCTAATGAGGTTGATTTTAATATGTTTAAATAGCTAAAATTCAACAGAAAGTGGTATAATTTTTTTTATTATTAGCTTTATTAAAATATAAGTTGATTATAAGCAGGGGCGTACCCACGAATTTTTACTAGGGTGGGCGAAAAAAAAATTGAGCGAACATCTATTAAAGTACATATATTAAATATAAATTGATTAAAAAATAAATATAAAACTAGATAAGGAATAATGAATTTTACCTCTCAAACTGCATACATTAAATAAAGTACATTAATTGTCAATAAAATTAACAATAAAAAATAAAAAAGAAATATGCAATATAAATACAAAAAAGTCTTATTTAAACTTTGTCTTGCGAGATTTTACACAATTAAACTCATCTATTATGTATTCTAGGTTAATGGTATCAGCAATCTCCCTTTCAATATATATGACCATACAATCTGTTAGAAAATCATCCTCCATCTTATTGCGAAGTGGTGTTTTGAGAAGCTTCATAGCAGAAAATGCCCGTTCTGTTGTTGCTGTGGATACTGGAAGTGTTAAGACTAAACGAATCAATTTATCAACCAAAGTGTAGTGTTCTGACCTTTTTGTTTCAGATAAACATTGACAAAGTTCTGATAGAGAAGCAAAATTCTGAAATGTTGGACTACAAAGAACATCAAACTTGTAATGGCCCAATTGTCTTCTCAATTCTTCAATGTCATTTTTATCAAAATCTTGAGAGTAGAACTTCGTAGCAAGAGTACAAATATCATTAACATTAAATGATTTAAACCCATCCACGGGGCTCAAAGCCATGCTAAGAGTAAGAAGTTCTATTGTTTGCTCTGGAAATCTACTATTCAACTCCATCAATTGAAAATCAATCACAGCATTAAATATACTGAAGTGATAGTAATGCTCAACTGTGACATTATCTTTCTGTTGACAAAAACGCTTTGTTCCTTCCAAATGACGTCCATTTATATTAGGTATATTTATTTCATACCTATCACAGAATGACACTACACTTTCAAGAAAAGTATTCCATCCATTCTCCCTTAATTCAAGAAGAAGCATTTTTGCAGTCGACACTAAATTTATAGCATTTAGGATATCTTGAGATTTTGATTGTAAAGCTTGACAAAGCATATCAGAGATTCCCAAAATTTTGTGCAACAATAACAAGATAAACACAAATTCAAAGGATCTCAAATCTTTATACGCACCTTTGGCTTCCCCGCGTATGTTGCTGTTCAGTCCATTGTTAATCAATTTTTCAAGAAGAGTAGAAGCTGAACCAAACATCTGAATCAATCTACTAATAGAAGCGAAATGGGAGCTCCAACGAGTAGGTCCGGGTCGTTGTAAAGTGCAAATTTGATTAGCCCCCGTAGCAGTCTTAAGTTCGCATAAAGCGATCAAATCTTTAATTTCATCTTCTCGAATAGATTTCAATTCAGAATGACGCTTGGAAGAAGCACTCACAAAGTTTACAATAGAATTCAATTTCGAACAAAATAGCCATATATCATGCACTTCTCTAGCTACTGCAACTAAAGCAAGTTGAAGCCTGTGTGCAAAGCTGTAACATCCCGGATTTCGGGTGATGAATTTCTGATATATGTGAAATATGTGAAAATGAATTTTACTATTTCTGATATATGTGAAATATGTGAAAATGATTTCCAGCGGACCGGATTGAATAGTGAAAAATGAAAAAAATAAAAAATTGGAAAACTGGACCAGAGAGCATCGCGACCTGGTCACCGCGACCACAGGTCGCGATGGCTCGCTCGCGGTGAAAAAACGCAAAATCTGGCAGTGAGTACCGCGACCAGTCACCGCGACCACAGGTCGCGATGGCTTGCTCGCGATGAAAATGGCAAAACCTGGCAGTGAGCATCGCGACCAGCCACCGCGACCACAGGTCGCGATGGACTGCTCGCGATGAAATTGTCAAAAACGAGCAGAGAGCAGCGCGACCACTCGCGCGACCAAGGCGCGCTCGCGAGGAAGGCGGTGCGCGCACTCCAGTGAGCATCGCGACCTGGTGCCGCGACCACAGGTCGCGACGGCGGTCGCGGTAGCGACAAAAATATAAAAAAAATTTTGGCTTCTCGCGGAAGCCACAGAAAAACAGAAAGAAAGAGACAGACCGAGGGAGAGAAAAAGAAAAGAAAAGAAGAGGAAGAAGAGAAGGAGAAGAGAAAGAAAAGGGAAGAAAAGGAAAAAGAAGAAGAAGAAAGAGAGAAAAGAGAAAAGGAAGTGTAGGTGGAAAGGAAAAGGGAAAGAAACCGTGGAACCGCGGTTTGTCGAACGAAAACACGGATTCCAAGTAGGTGTACGTTTGTTTTCGAAATCGTTATGAAAAGTATTTAGTTATCGTTTTCATTTCTGTTTTCTTTTGAGTTTTCGTTTTCGATTTCGTTTCGTTTACGTTTTCGATTCTTCGTTTTCAACTTTCGTATGAAAATGGTTTATGCTATATGAAGAAAAATTGATGATCTGCATATCTATTGTTGATTTGTAATACGTTTACGATAGACAGCATTTGGATCGTGTTTTCGAATATTTTGATTGTTACGATTTGTGAAAAAAAAAAAGAAAAAAAAAAATACTTGATTTAGTTGCTTGCATGACTATTGTTTATGATTTGTAATTTATTGCGAATACTTGAAAATCGTTTATTGTAACGGCCCTAGGATACTTAGACATAGAAATGGATATAGGAGGTTGGTATACCAGCTGGGTTTTACTGAACAGTACTGCGCCGTTATTATTGTGTGATTGTTGTTGCGGGGCAATCTCGGACAATCACACCGATTTAGTGATCATTGTTGCGGGGCAATCTCGGACGATCACAATGATATTAGTGATTGTTGTTGCGGGGCAATCTCGGACAATCACGTTGATATCAGTGACTGTTGTTGCGGGGCAACCCCGGACGTCACGTTGACCCATATTCCAGTCCTAGAATGTTTAGTATTCTAGCGGGCCAGAATTGATTTGAAATTGAAAAGTGTATTGAATGCTTTTATTGATCGAAATTCTATTGACCTCATTATTGAAGTTAAAGTGCTTAAAATTATTATATGTTTTGATTCTGAAATGTAATTGTTTTGAACATGATTTGAATTGATATATATATATATATATATATATATATATATATTGTGATCTATTTATTTGAAATTTTAGTACACCCACTAAGCTTTATGCTTAGCGCGTTAGTTTGTTTCTAACGCGTAGGTACCAGGAATCCAGAGGAGGCTAGAGACTGAAGGAAGAGCAAGTTGCAGACCGAGTCACAGAGACTGTACAGTTGGGTAGCTATATTTTTGTTATGTGTATGCATATTCTGAAAGCATGCATATACAGGAAATTTGTAAAACGTTTGAAATTAATTATTGTATGATTTCTGTCTTTTATTATTTAAATGTAAATAGTAAAGTCTGTTTTGTTTTATTTTATAAACTATTTGATAAATCGCACAAAACGGCAGAGTGCGCAACCGTTTGATACGAGATATAGAAGTGTTTGTGGACAATGTGAATTTAAATTGTTTTATGTAAAAGCAGGTTTTTGGAAAGTCCGAAAATTAAACGGTACTCTGCCGAATTTTCGTAAAAAGTTTAATTATTTTTATGGGCTCAAAATGATTTGAAATGGAAAATGAAGTTTTGAAAAGTTTTGAAAGTCGGAATAGCGCTCCCCGGGTCGGTCCGGCCGGGTCGGGTTGGGGGGGGTGCTACAAAAGCAGTGTATGTAATAAGCAGATGAACAATCTTTGAGAAATAAGGCTTGTAAACCATTCCATTCACCTCTTATGTTGCTAGCACCATCATATCCTTGACCTCGTAAGTTTTCAACCGATAGATTATATCGAGCAAGGACATTACATATCTCTTTTTTAAGAGTTGAAGAATTTGTGTCATGAACACTTATAACTTGAAAAAAACGTTCTCTAACAAATCCCTTTAAATCAACATACCTCAAAATAATTGCCATTTGTTCTCTGTTAGATTCATCAACTGCTTCATCAACAAGAATACAGAATTTGGCATCCCCGACTTCCTCACGAATCTTAGCTCGCACTTCGTTCGCTAGAATATTCAACAACTCCTTTTGAATCCGAGGTGATGTATACTTGGCATTTTGTGGAGCATTTTCTAGAACAATCCCAGCAATTTCTGAATTTACTCTTGCTTGTAACTTTATTATCTCAATAAAGTTCCCACGATTGGTAGAATTGATAGATTCATCATGACCCCGAAAAGCACACCCTTGCATTGCTAGCAACTTCACCGTTTCTAGTGAGGTCCTGAGTCGTAACCGATTTTGTAAGGTTTCTTGTAAAGACACTGTACTCATGACTGTGTCGATATGCCGAGATGGATCTTTTAAGTTATCCCAACTTTGGACGGCAAACATATGTAGTGAATTATGCCCCCCTTCATGTTTCCAAAATGGACATTTTCCTTTACAATTGATTCTTTTCCAACTTTGGAAGCCATCCATTGTAAATGTGCGATGCTTTGACGGAAAACTATAAAAAAGAAAGCATGGAAAACAAAATGCTTTATCTTTTACTATCGAATATTCAAGCCAAGGAAATCGTTGGAACCAAGATTGTTGAAATCTTCGACTGTATTTACCATCCAGAGTGGGTGGATAGTTATCCAACATAGGTTGAAACAGTCCCATTTTTATATATGCTTTTCGAACATCATCATGCTTGTCTGCGGGATAAGCTCCTACTGGGAGACGTAATCCAGGATCACGTTCGTAATAAACAGTGTTAATATCTGGTGGAGTGTAAACATTCTCAGACGGAGTAGGCAAACTTGAACCGCCTGCATCACACGGAGAACTTAAACCACTCGATGATTGATAATCTCCCTTTTTCCCGAAGTATGAAAGGAGAGTTTTTCTTGACTTGGAATTATGATTGTTTGACATTATAACCTAAAATTATCAAACACTTTGGTTAAATAATTGGTCAAATAACTAATTAATAATTAATATTTAGATAAAAATTTAAATTGGTAGTATAAAGTTAATAGATAAGATTTTATACAACCACAATCTATACTAATGATATGTTAATAATAAATTAACAACAAAACCGATAATAGTATAATACCAAAACTACTACCTTATTGCAATAAAAAAAAAATTAATAATTTTGATTAAATTGAGACTCAATAAAGTTACAAAACGAATTATTTTCCATATACATATGAATCCCCTATTAATTTTTTTTTCTTTTTTTTTTTTGCTGTATTGTCATCATTATGCTTCTAACTTATAGTCTCTGTTGCATTCAATAAAGGTCTGGTTATGTGTATGTTAAAATACTTCAGTATAATATAGTTTGTGTGTTCATGTCTCCGTCTCTGCAAAAACAAGCAGTTACTGCTTAAACAAATTAAATTGACAGTAATATAATTGGCAGTAATATAATTGCCTTTTGCTCAACATCAACTCCCATTTCATTCTACAATACTAAAAGTTTAAACAAATTAAATTGACAGTAATTAGTAATATAATTGACAGTAATAGAATTGGAGAAAAAAATTTCTAAATAAATTCAAGAATTAAGCAAGCTTAAACATTCCAAACAAGTTTCGAAATTAAATATAACAAAACACAAATCTAAATTAGGAATGATAAATTAAAAACCCTAATTTTTTAATTTGAATATATAAATTAAAAATAAAAAAACTTACATGAATAAAAGAAGAACTGATGATTGATTCTTTTAATTCTTTAATACTTGAGAAATGGAGCCGAAGAGCTTGGTGAATGGTGAGAAAGAGGAGTAAGAGAGGAGGAAGGAAACTGGATCTGCGTTTGTATTTTGTTGAGACTTGAGATAATAAGACTTTTGTTGTTGATAGGAGGAAAATAATTGAAAGAATAAAATTGACAGAGAAAAAATAATCTGTCACTTTTATTTTTTAATTTAATATTAATAAAGTAAAAAGTTTTTTTATAATATTAATAAAATAAAATGATACAGAAAAAGTTTTTTAAAATATTATAAAGTAAAAACTTTTGACAATTTTTCAAGAAAAGCTGGCCGGGCAGCTGCCCGGCCCAGCCCCCCTTCAGGTCCGCCCCTGAATTTATAAGAGAATTCCAAGTAATCGTGCAGTTGTTCAAAAATATTTGTAGTGGTCAAAATTTGGATTAAAATCCATATATTAAATATAAAGGAATTTTGATGAGGCCCAATTTAAAACGGTTCCTCGAAGCCCATTAAGGGCCCAAATTTCATTCTAAGCTATCTAAGTCCAACTTGGACCTATAATCTTGACTTACGGTGAAACCGACGCTTTATCGACCCTATCATATGAAGTATGTTATCAACCCTATCAGTTTGAGCTCGCTCCGTCCCTAATAGAGCTAGAGATGGAGCGTGATGAAGGTATCTAATTAATATTTGAGATGATATTAAAGCATTAGACCTAATTATATATTTGGGATTGATTAAATGATATTTGACAACAGTTTTAAAATTTCAAATTTCTTTATCAAAAAGTCTTTGCATTTATGAAATTGAGAGCAACGATTTTAATCAATAATAATATTAATATGTTAATTGCATAAGTGTAATTACATATTTTATTTTTATCTAAATTTACAATTAATTTCGAGTTTGGAAAAGGAAATATTACTCAAACCCATAACTTTAACTAGGGATGGCCAAGGTTCCGGCACTGGGGGTTCTGGTTTTGGAACCGTCAGTTCCGGTTCCATTTTTGCAACAACTGGAATCGAAACTGTGCAGTTTCAGGTCCCGGTTCCGGTTAGAACCGGGGAGGAACCCCCAGTTCCGGTTCCTCCCCGATTTTGATGGAACCGGCAGTTCAACCACCGGTTCTATAATCGGAACCGGAAGGGCAATGTTAAAAAAAAAAATTTGAAAACTTTTCACTGCATGGGGGCAGTGCACTGGCACTGCACAGCAGGCTGATGCAGCCTGTAGAATAAATTTTATTTTTTTTTTCAAAATAAAAAAAAAAATTCGGTTTGAACTGGAACCGCCCGAACCGGACGGTTCCGTGCCTAACCGACAATTTTGATTTTTTTTAAGGCTAATCGAAATAGAAACCAGCTGTCTCGGTTCCAGAGTGGTACTGAACTAATTATGTCGTATTCTGCACAGTCAAATTAAATTGTGAAGCCTGTAGCTTTCGAAAGTAGAGTAATCAATCAATCTAACATAGGCCTTTTGAAAACATTTAAAAAAAAAAAATCCTTTACAACTCCAGGCTTGTAAATGTTGAGAAATTTAAAAATGCATAATTATGTATAGACAAAAAAGCATTAAAACAGTTTACGGTCTCCATGTGTGTGGCTTAGCTACTTGGAAATTTCTCTATGAACACATTTAGTACGAGGATTAATTCAAACAAGAATCTCAACACGCAATTTGTTAGAGGGAAACAATAAACAAATTCTTTTTGGTGCCTCATAATTTGAATCATAGAAATCATAGTGCTTGTGTGGTGTGTATAGAAAGGGAGAATAAACTAATTTCAACTGCACATCCACTCATAGGTCAACTGGTTAGTGTACTTCTCTTTTACTTTAGTGGTGAGAGTTCAAGGCTCACCTTGTTAAGGGAAATTCTAATCAAGCCTTAGTTGCTTTTAATACTAGTAATCAAAGGCTCATGTTGCAGGATTGTGATCAACAGATCACTACACCTAATTGTGTTGATTACACATCCTTTCGGTCATCAAAAGGTGATCAATCAAGACCAGCTGTATTTGATCCAGGCTAGTGCTGATGTGTACATATTGTTAGAATTAGTTAGACAGCTAGAATTTGTTACATAGCTGTCAAAAGCGTGCTCTGCATGCACACTCTGTTTTCATAGGCTGTTGACACCATCTATGTGTGTATATATTATTGTTTTCTGAGTGTAAATAGAATGAGGAAAATATATACTGTAAAATGAGTTTTCTCTCAAATTCCATCAATGGAGATTCAGCATCTAGTGTAATCTATTAGTGTCATATTGTCAAACACCTAGCCTTTTTTATCAAACAGTTTATGCTTACATGGTATCAGAGCTCATTCTGACTCAACGTCATGGATTCTGATTCTACAAACATTTTCGCTCATCAAATAAATCAAACTACAAACACATCTGCCATGGATCCACAGTCGCTGATCCCAGTCGATCTTAATTCAGTCGCAAAAATCTTAAACTTCCATATATCAATCAATCTTGATTCCAGCAACTATATTTACTGGAAGGCTCAAGTGTTGCCTGCGATCCGTGCTTTAGAACTTGATTATTTCATCACAGGTCTGCGAGCTTGTCCACCGAAGTTCATTTAAACTATTTCATTAACTACTGGTGCAAAGTCATTGACGATCAATGGAGCCTACCTGTCCTGGAGAAAAGCATATCAACTGCTACTCAGCTGGCTACTCTCTACTCTTAGTCCAGCCATTATGGGACAGGTAACTGAATGTCCCACTTCTTGTGAAGCCTGTCACTCTTTAGAGAAACTTTACTCTCAAAAGTCCATAGCCAAGGTATTACAAATCAAGCAACAACTGCAGAATACCAGGAAGGGATCTGAGTCCATAAGTGACTATATTTTGAAGATTAAGACTCTAGGAGATGGTCTTCGAGCTGCAGGACAAACAGTCTCTGAGTTTGATCTTGTTCTCAGCATTATGGGTGGATTAGGCCACAACTATGATCCAGTTATTGTTCTTGTTTCCTCTCAGCATCAATCGATGTCATTAGAAGATGCTCAATATGCATTGATGGTGCATGAGCAAAGACTGGAACAACTGAATTCCATCTCCAGTATTGATGCCTCTGGAGCCTTAGCCCATTTTATCTCTAATTCTGCTCCAAATGGGAACAATAGAGGAGGTTTTACTTCTAGAGGAAATAATTCAGGTCGAGGTGGTCGTGGTAGAGGCAGGAAATGGAACAATAATAACCGTATTAGCTGTCAGCTGTGTAGCAAGTCTGGTCATGGAGCCTTACAGTGCTATAAAAGGTTTGATCAGTCCTGGAACGGTGCTCCTCAGCAGGTTGTTCCTCCACAACAAGCTACATATAACAACAATCAGTCTCCAGCACAGTTTCATAATCAGTCTGCAGCACAGTTTCATAATCCATCTCCACTACAAGCTCACTTTCATCAGAACTCAGCAGCCTATTTTGCCACTCCTAACTCTGTTCAGGATCAGTCTTGGTACTTGGACAGTGGCGCAACAAATCACATCACCTCCGATCTTGGTAATCTCTCCTTGAAATCTGAATACAGAGGTAATGATCATCTTACTGTTTGCAATGGTCATCAATTGAGTATCTCACACTTTGGTAACACTTCTATCCCTTCTCATACTGAACCTGTTAAACCATTGCATCTCAATGACATTCTACATGTTCCTAAAATCACTAAAAACCTATTAAGCATATCTAAACTTACCAAAGACAATCATGCATTTGCTGAATTTCATGATGATCATTTTTTGCTTAAGGACAAGGTATCGAAGAGGGTGTTGCTTCAAGGTCCACTTAGGAGAGGTCTGTACCAGCTGCAAGTTCTTGGTCCACCTGTTAAGAAGTCTGAAACCTCATGTGGTTCCATGTCTGTTTTCTTGTCACATTCTGATTTTGATAAATGTAACAGTTCTGCACATTATGGTGCTTATGTTGCTTCTAATAAAACTGATTCTGTGATTGCAAATATTTGGCATATGAAACTTGGACATCCATCCTCTAATATTTTGAGAAATGTCATGCAATCACTTCGTTTATCCTCTAAAGTTTCAGCTCTAAATTTCTGTGAATCTTGTAAGTTAGGAAAACATCATCAGTTGCCTTTCTCTTTGTCAAATTCAGTGTGTTCTAAACCTTTTGAATTAATTCACACAGATCTTTGGGGTCCTGCACCCATGTTATCCTCAACTGGCCATAGATATTATATATCATTCATTGACTCATATAGTAGGTACACATGGCTATATCCCCTAAAGCTAAAATCTGATACACTATCTACTTTTATTCAGTTTCAAAAACTTGTTCAAACTCAATTTTCTGCAACTATTAAAGCTGTTCAATGTGACATGGGAGGGGAATTTCTCTCTCTTGCTTAATATCTTTCCTCACAAGGCATTCATTATAGGATGTCTTGCCCTCATTCTCACCAACAGAATGGGGTGGCTGAACGAAAGCATCGCCACTTGGTTAAGACTGGTCTCACCCTCTTGGCACATGCTCACATGCCCCTTAAATTCTGGTGTGAGGCTTTCTCAGCAGCTACCTTATTGATCAACAACTTACCCACACCTACACTCAAGCTTAAATCTCCCTTTAAAATTCTTTATGACAAGAACCTGAATTATCACTTCTTTAAAGTTTTTGGATGTGCTTGTTATCCTTACCTTAGGCCCTTTACATCTCATAAGTTTGGTTTTCACACCTCCAAATGTATCTTTATTGGGTATAGCTTACATCATAAAGGCTATAGATGCCTCCACTCTTTGGGTAGAATTTACCTATCTAGGCATGTTATCTTTCATGAGCATGATCTTCCCTTCAAGTCCATGTTTAATGCAGCTTCTGAGTCCACAGTGTCTCCTCCAAGCTTACCTATTTCCATTTTGCATAATATCACTCCTTCAGCTCCGCATCTTGTTGCAACACCATCGTCTACATCTGACTCTGCATTGCATTCTCATCATGCTAATTCTGTATCTGACATGCCATCCTATAAATCTCCTGGTTTATCTGTTGCATCTCTAACTTGGCATATTGCTTTGCCCATATCCACTCCCTCACCTACTCAATCTGTGCCTCCTTTACCTGTTCAACCTGCACCTCTGCCACTTAATGTGCATCCTATGGTTACACGGTCCAAGCTTGGTATCTTTAAGCCCAAAACCTTCTCTGCTTCCTGCTTGAATCCTCTTGGTTTTCT
The DNA here is from genome assembly GCA_003430845.1 of Xanthoceras sorbifolium. Lineage (NCBI taxonomy): Eukaryota > Viridiplantae > Streptophyta > Magnoliopsida > Sapindales > Sapindaceae > Xanthoceras > Xanthoceras sorbifolium. The sequence goes on along the minus strand of CM010620.1, from coordinate 25,866,065 downwards.
AGCTGAAACTGAGCCACAGAAGGTTAAGGATGCCCTGCAACATAGCAAATGGGTAGAGGCCATGAAAGCAGAATATGATGCATTAATTGCAAATCAAACCTGGTCCCTTGTCCCATGTTCACCTGATATGCATGTAGTTGGAAACAAATGGATCTTTAGGATTAAACACAAACCAGATGGAAGAGTGCTCAAAGCCAAGGGCATAGATTTTTTTGGCACCTTTAGCCCTGTCATCAAGTCTTCCACCATCAAAATTATTTTCAGCCTTGCAGCCACCTTTCATTGGGATATTCAACAGGTTGACATAAACAATGTCTTCCTTAATGGTGAGCTTGAGGAGCTGGTTTACATGCAGCATCCTGAGGGGTTTGTTGACTCATCTTATCCTCATCACGTGTGCAAATTACACAAAGCTTTGTACGGTTTGAAACAGGCTCCCCGCGCATGGTTCCATAAACTGAAGGCTGCTCTTCTAGGCTGAGGGTTTGTCAATGCAACATCTGATGTTTCCTTGTTTATCAAGCATGTTAATACTCATGTTTTGTTTCTTCTCATCTATGTAGATGACATAATAACATGGAGCAGTCCTCAATTGATCCAGCAGACAATCACCACACTCCACTCTGCTTTTGCGTTAAACGTGTTGGGTTCGGTTGATTATTTTTTGGGGTTTGAGGCATTTCAAAATCAAGATGGGATCTACTTGACTCAGACTAAGTATATTAATGACTTGCTTCTCAAAACACAGTTGCAACTCTCAAAGCCTTGTTCCACTCCTCTCAGCCCTAGTATTGTACTGTCCCTACACAATGGAGCGCCATTTGCTGATCCCACTCTCTTTCCAAGCACTATTGGAGCTCTCCAATACCTCACCCATACTCGGCCTGATATAGCCTTCTCAGTCAACAAGCTCAGCCAATTCCTTTCTTCTTCAACCGATGCTCATTGGGTGGCTTGCAAAAGGATCCTACGATATCTTAAAGGCACCATGTTCATGGGCTTGTTATTCAGTCCTTCATCTACTCTCAATCTTACTGCTTATAGTGATGCGGATTGGGGGTCCTCGTTGGATGATAGGCGCTTCACTAGTGGCTTGTGTGCTTACTTAGGCAACAATCTCATTTCTTGGAGCTTCCGTAAACAGCATGTGGTTGCTAAATCAAGCACCGAAGCTGAGTATAGGGCACTTTCTCAAGCCTCTTCTGAGCTGGTTTGGCTATCCTTCTTGTTCAAGGAACTTGGTCTTCCTATTTCTCAAGTCCCTATCATATGGTGTGATAATACTAGTGCAGGTGTATTGGTGTAAAATCCGGTGTTTCATGCCCGTACGAAGCACATAGAGATTGATGTGCACTTTGTGCGTGAGAAGATTGTTGCAGGCCAACTTAAAGTTCAGTTTGTTCCAACTGATGTGCAGCGGGCTGATATCTTCACCAAGCCATTGGCTCAATCTCGTTTTGCATTTCTTCGAGCCAAATTGAACCTCTTTGTCTCTCCTCGGTTCACTTTGCGGGGGGTTGTTAAGGGAAATTCTAATCAAGCCTTAGCTGCTTTTAATATTAGTAATCAAAGGCTCATGTTGCAAGGTTGTGATCAACAGATCACTACACCTAATTGTGTTGATTACACATCCCTTCGGTCATCAAAAGGTGATCAATCAAGACTAGCTGTATTTGATCCAGGCTAGTGCTGATGTGTACATATTGTTAGAATTAGTTAGACAGCTAGAATTTGTTACATAGCTGTCAAAAGCGTGCTCTGCATGCACACTCTGTTTTCATAGGCTGTTGACACGCTCAAACGCGTGGGAATAAATCCCAAGTGCAGGATGTGTCGAAGTAATAAATTTCCGTGAGTACGGAGTCGAATCCACAAGGAAGTGGTGGAACTAATTCTATAAACTAGAGATTATAATAGTGCGATAAAATAAATCAAGTTGTTGGTTTTTGGGTTTTTTAATTAAAATATAATTAATTACTAATGCAATAAAATAAAGCGAGACAGATTCGATGGATAAAGGTGTTAGATGGTTACACTGTCCCAATCCTGGATAAGGGATAATTTAATGACTACTATGAAGTGCGTTATTAACAAGAAACGAATTGAGTAGTTTTAGCACACCACATTGTATTGATTCCGCAATGGTGTTGTAATTCCAATTAAGCTCACCTATTGGTCCTAGAGTGCATTCAATTGGAAACCCTTAACTAATCTAATCCCTAAATCAATTTAGTATTTTCACACCAAAATTAATCTAACCATTGAACTTAGAATGCATTAACCTCAATTACAACCTAATGATTTCTCATGCTAGATTACAATAAAATCAATATCACAATTAATCAAGAATCATTGCAAACCACTTTCATGATGCATTGAACTAGAATAAATTGTAATAAATATAATCAAACTCTAAATTCAATATCTTGCAAATAAATATCAAAATATATTCATAGTCAAAAATCCCTAAAATCAAATCATAGTTCCATGACCACCTTACAAGAGATTTAGCTACTCATACAATCAATTGAACAATATAAAGAAGATAGGGAAGTAAAACAACCCATTTGAAGCTTCATGGAGAGGGATTTCCTCTTGGATTCAGATGGAACTCCTTCACCTTCAAATCTTCAACTTCCTTGATGAACAATTGATGTAATCCAAGTATCTAACCTCCAAATGGTGTTTGATGATGAAGTTTGGAGTTTAGGATGGTGAAAAATGGTTTGGGAGGGTGTTTGGTCGTAGCTTGGACGAGCCAAGACGAACCCCCTCTTTGTTTCTCATGTTTTCTCTTTATAGGCAGCTGTTAGGGCTCCAGAATTTGTGCTGTCGCGACCGTGGATCGCGACCAACGGTCGCGACACTTTGCTCGCGGTACTCCCTGCTCCAAATTTCAGCATTGCGCACTGTTACGAAAACGAGCATAACTTCTTCTAGAAAACTCCAAATCACGAACCGTAAAATGCATGGGAAAGTATACACCTATATCTTTCCATACATATAAAGTTCGAAACCCAGTTCATCCTATAGAATATATGCCGACCTCCGAAACACGACCAGTTTGCAGTGAGAATTCTTCAATTCTTCCAACTTTGTTATGTCATCCCTAATATTTCCCAATGGCCTGCACATGCTCAACAAACACATCAAAAGCGCCAAATTCACTCAAAATACAATCAAAAGATGAGGTCTAAGGGTCGTAAATATGTAACAAATATTGATCGATCAAATACCCCCAAACCTATCTTTTGCTTGTCCTTAAGCAAATTGGCACACACCACAACGAAAAGCAAAAACAAAAACAAAACTAAAACTTAACAAACAAAAACAAACTAAGCTATATCCATTTTTGTAGGATGAAACGATGGCACTTAGCATGTGCCACAAGCCTTTAAACTCCTAGGTGGCCCTAGTAGACGAGTTATAGTCTCGTGAGGGTTTACCAGCTACGATACCCACAAACATCCTAAGCTAACCATATACAAAGCTAAACATCAAATTAAGTATATACACAAATACAAATGCATAAGAATAGCACAAAATCAGAAATCCAAAATGCTGTCAATTAGTCTAATACACCCTATATCATACAGGACACTGACATACAACGCATTTATAATAGTGAATCCTTCCATACCAATAAACCACTGATGTAATTCGCCTTGACTCTAGTCTCACCAGTTTTCACTCAATGACACTCAGAAACTAGGCAATCACACTTTCAACTGCATACGACTGGAATTTATGAGCAAAGAATTTCAAAGTGTGTCGTATGCATCAATAATTAGAAAGAACGCACATATTAAGCAAAGGACCTCATGAAAGATATCAAATGCTAAGAACAGAAAAATTAGTATACATACATGTCAAATATTACAATTAAGTTTCCTAAGGAGATCAACAGGTCCTTTTCAGGTTGTAATGGGGCTTTGGGGTGATTGGCTCAAAAAGAATGGAAATCGGGTTCAACTTACTTGGAAACCTATTGAGAGACTTCATAAAATTTTCAATTCGTGCAATTTCTCTCACGACTACCAAATTCATTCAACTTATCTTCCAAATCTTTTTCTCGCCTTTCTCCTTCAAACTCTTTTTCAATTTTTACTTTGTGCATCATACTTCTTTTCTCATTTAGCCAACTCTTTTCATATATGTATTTTTTTATTTTCTGTTGGCTATTATTTTATTTTTCTGCACATTTCCACATCCATTTCATCTTTTCTACTCCACTCCTTTTTCTCACTCAACACTTACACATTTCCTCTTTAATTGTCTCTAGTTTCCAAGCATCAGAGGTAACGTCTTACAATTTCGGCTAGAATTTTTGGATATGTAGTTCATACAATAAAAGGATAATATGTGAGTGTTTGGCCGCGAATGGGATAGGAAGCACACAATTTAAGGACAGGAAATCAAGCTATTTAGGAGTTCACACACAATGCCGGATCATATCTCCAAAATCTACTAAACTGAACATTCAAAATATACATACAAGATTTTTATAATGCAGTTCATTAACATCCAATGCAAACCTATAGAGATCAATCTACTGACAATAAAGCTCAGGAAAGTGTTTAAGAGTAGAAACAAAAATTCCCTCAGAATGAATATGCAATAAGCTCAAAATCTCACTAAGGGTAGTCTCCACTATTAATCAGGACTACTAATTGGAAGTTTTCACATATTACAATGCAAAGATGTCAGACTTATATGTTTAGATGTAAAGACACTACCGACATTATTCTAGTTAACAACTTTGTACACTCAAATGACCTAAGCATTTACATATTATTACTCAATTATCTATAAATCATGCATATGATTTGCTATCCTAAAATAAATAAAACAAAACATGAAAAATACAATAAAAGACTCAAAATCGGTGTACGTGGCATTGTTATACCTAAGTCTTCCAAACGCAATGCGTATGAGGAAAGTCTAGGTTTCCAGCCTATATACACCAACAAGAATCAAAAGCACACAAAAGACAAAAATAGAAAATACCCCCAAACCTAAGATAAACATTGTCCTCAATGTTTAAAATCCTGGATTCAAAGGAAACAACAAAAACTCACAAAACATGAACACAGAACAACAGTCCTAGTATCCACAACTAACACTCCTAAATATCCACAACTATCACTTCATCCAACCTCACTCCCCGTACTTCGTTTTCTCAACACAAGGCATAGCACTTCAATTGGAAAAGCAAAATTGAATGAAAATGATAAAAACACAATGAAAACAAAGAGAAATGAAAATAAAGGGTTACCTCCCTCCTAGTGCTTTATTTAACGTCTAGGCAAGACGTCGTACTCGAGCTATCTCTCAAAATACATCCCAGACTTTGCTTTCTGCATGACCTGCAATCAGCTCATGCCTGCATGATTGTACATGCTCTCTATGGACCTGAAATAATAAGGAGAATAGATTTTTCAACTTAAAGCAATTTCCATCATCTCCATATTTAGTCCCGTCATCAGGTGGTTTAGTCGAAACGGGTTTGGGCTCCTCTTTAGGTTTGACTTCCATTTTAACCCCCAAACTTGTTTTCACCTCTACTCTCACCTGCTGAGTACCTGTACCTGCAGCAACATTAACAGAATCAGAAAGTTCATCCTCAACCCTATCAGTAACTGTCATACCATTCAGAAGAATGGTAATCTCCTCTGCTTGCTCTAGCTGGTTAGGGAACTCTTCTGGCACTTTATTTTGCAATGCCTCGACCAGTTGGCCGAGTTGTGCCTCTATCCTGTCAGTTATCTGATTGATTTGCTGCATCTTTTGCATGAGTTTCTCAAGCATGTCATCTTGTGATGTTTAAACCTGCTGAGATGATTGATCAGCCGGTTGATCAAAATAACTTTGTGCATTGGGCTGGTACTGGTACTGATGCAGTGGCTCAAACCAACTCTGTTGTTGGCACTCCTGATACTGCCATGGTTGCTGCTGACTATCTCTCCAGGAGGAGTATGGATAATTACTCCATCTTGGATTATAGCTGTTGGAGTATGGATCATTCCCTGACCACGGAGGATAATAATTAAGCGCATGTGCTTGTTCATACTCATACTCCGGGAAGGTCTCCCTGGATGGACACACAGAAGAACCGTGTCCACCAACTCCACATATATAGCAAGCAAGCCCTGTGCAGTTTTGCCTAGCCTTAGCGGCCAACATCTGCGACTGTCTAGATTGCATGGCTAATAGCTCGAGCACCTGACAAACAAAAATAAATCAAAAGAAAAATAAAAACAAGAAAAACAAAAAAAAAATAAAACCACTAAAATAGAAATAAAATGATAACTAAATAATAAATAAAAACCTAGAAAAGAAAATAAAACCTAAAAATCTCTAATTTAAAGAATAAGCTACCGAAACACTTCCCCGGCAACGGCGCCAAAAACTTGACACGCTCAAACGCGTGGGAATAAATCCCAAGTGCAGGATGTGTCGAAGTAATAAATTTCCGTGAGTACGGAGTCGAATCCACAAGGAAGTGGTGGAACTAATTCTATAAACTAGAGATTATAATAGTGTGATAAAATAAATCAAGTTGTTGGTTTTTGGGTTTTTTAATTAAAATATAATTAATTACTAATGCAATAAAATAAAGCGAGACGGATTCGATGGATAAAGGTGTTAGATGGTTACACGGTCCCAATCCTGGATAAGGGATAATTTAATGACTACTATGAAGTGCGTTATTAACAAGAAACGAATTGAGTAGTTTTAGCACACCACATTGTATTGATTCCGCAATGGTGTTGTAATTCCAATTAAGCTCACCTATTGGTCCTAGAGTGCATTCAATTGGAAACCCTTAACTAATCTAATCCCTAAATCAATTTAGTATTTTCACACCAAAATTAATCTAACCATTGAACTTAGAATGCATTAACCCCAATTGCAACCTAATGATTTCTCATGCTAGATTACAATAAAATCAATATCACAATTAATCAAGAATCATTGCAAACCACTTTCATGATGCATTGAACTAGAATAAATTGTAATAAATATAATCAAACTCTAAATTCAATATCTTGCAAATAAATATCAAAATATATTCATAGTCAAAAATCCCTAAAATCAAATCATAGTTCCATGACCACCTTACAAGAGATTTAGCTACTCATACAATCAATTGAACAATATAAAGAAGATAGGGAAGTAAAACAACCCATTTGAAGCTTCATGGAGAGGGATTTCCTCTTGGATTCAGATGGAACTCCTTCACCTTCAAATCTTCAACTTCCTTGATGAACAATTGATGTAATCCAAGTATCTAACCTCCAAATGGTGTTTGATGATGAAGTTTGGAGTTTAGGATGGTGAAAAATGGCTTGGGAGGGTGTTTGGTCGTAGCTTGGACGAGCCAAGACGAACCCCCTCTTTGTTTCTCATGTTTTCTCTTTATAGGCAGCTGTTAGGGCTCCAGAATTTGTGCTGTCGCGACCGTGGATCGCGACCAACGGTCGCGACACTTTGCTCGCGGTACTCCCTGCTCCAAATTTCAGCATTGCGCACTGTTACAAAAACGAGCATAACGTCTTCTAGAAAACTCCAAATCACGAACCGTAAAATGCATGGGAAATTATACACCTATATCTTTCCATACATATAAAGTTCGAAACCCAGTTCATCCTATAGAATATATGCTGACCTCCGAAACACGACCAGTTTGCAGTGAGAATTCTTCAATTCTTCCAACTTTGTTATGTCATCCCTAATATTTCCCAGTGGCCTGCACATGCTCAACAAACACATCAAAAGCGCCAAATTCACTCAAAATACAATCAAAAGATGAGGTCTAAGGGTCGTAAATATGTAACAAATATTGATCGATCAGCTGTTGACACCAGCTATGTGTGTATATATTATTGTTTTCTGAGTGTAAATAGAATGAGAAAAATATATACGGTAAAATGAGTTTTCTCTCAAATTCCATCAATGGAGATTCAACATCTAGTGTAATCTATTAGTGTCATATTGTCAAACACCTAGCCTTTTTTATCAAACAGTTTATGCTTACAAATTTATATTTACCAGTAGAGTGTAGATATCTTCTAACATGGGAGTAGATATCCGGACCGCATGTTTAGTGATTAATCTCGACAAATCCTGACAGATTGTAATTATTATTGTAATCGTACCATTTAAAAAAAATTAAGCCCTAAAAATATATTTCTGCTAATTTTTTTTATTTAATATTTATTCTTAAAGCTAGCATACTTGAACAATAATTACCAACCATCTATTACTTGAGTTTACTTCAACTCATGATGTTGGTTATATTACATCATGGAGAGTTGCATATAATTGGACAACGACATCATTTTTTTTTCCTCACAATACGGGAAGAAAACTCCCCACATATGCTGGTGAATGCACACAATGAAACTTGAACTTCCACCATCACAAAAGTAGATGGGTAAGTGCATTAACTACTTTACTATGAGTGAATGCAAGGGAGTCCATTATTTTAAAAATAGTGTTTCTTAGTACTGTATTATTCCACAACAGAATTTGAATCAGTTAAAAAAGTGCGTGGTAGCTTCACAATAGTACTTTTAATCAACAATATATTCAAACATATAATTAAGGGATATTTCCATTTCCCCCCTCACGTTTCAATCAACAATGATTTACCCCCTCATGTTTCAACAATTGCCAATTTTCCCCCTAGGGTTAAGTTGTCGTCCAAAACTTGTTTTTCCGTTATTTACTAGAGGGTATAACAGTCATTTGATTGAATAATTTTAAATTTCAAATTTAAAACATTAATTGATAAATTAGAAAAAAAAAATGAAAGGACCAAATATTGTCACGTGGTCCCTCACTTTTATTTAACTGAATTTGATTTTTTTTTCTCTCACTTGTATCCCCGCGTGGTTCTTCACTTGTACCCACAAAATATACATGTTCTCTCACTTGTTCCATTCTTGTTCCCCACTTAGATTTGTAGGATCCATTTTCTGTTTTTTTGTTCCTTTTGCAGGTTCCATTTAACAACTCATAACAGATTATATTGCAGGTTCCAAATCAGGTTCCATTTAACAACCCAAAACAGGTTCCATTTAATTGCAGGTTTCATTTTCTGTTTTATTGTCCCTTTAGATTAAACACTGCATCTTTAAAGAAAAAAAAATATTTTTTTTTACACGGATAAATAAGGTATAGACATATCAACACCAACTTCCCCTAACGTTTCATAAATGTTATACGGACATCCCCTATCGTCAACTCGAGACCGTTAGTCTCTAACAATCAACTGTGCGAAAAGTCTAAAATGCCCTTATTTATTTAAAATAAATTTTTATTATGTTATATTAATTTAATAATTTATTAAAAATTTAAAAAAAAACCCTTAAAAAAACAATGGACCAGATCATCTGGTCCATTGCAAAAAAAAAAAAAAAATTAAAAAAAAAAAAACGATGGTTCCAGAAATCTGGAACCATCTACACTCATGAAGCTTTGGCTCCAACTGAGATAGGAGGTGGAGCCAAAGCTCCATCTTCTTAAGAGATCACCGGGGCACGCTAGCAGGAGCGCGCACCGGCGATTATAAAAAGCAAAGGACCAGATCGCATGCGATCTGGTCCTTCCCTTATAGAGGCTCCATCTCTCTCAGTTCTTCCAATTTATCAATTAATGTTTTAAATTTGAAATTTAAAATTATTCAGCCAAATGACTGTTATACCCTCTAGTAAATAACGGAAAAGTATGTTTTGGACGGCAACTTAACCCCAAGGGGGAAACTGACAATTGTTGAAACTTGAGGGGATAAACTATTGTTGATTGAAATGTGAGAGGGGAAAATGAAAATATCCCTATAATTAATATTCCTTGGAAAGATGGGCTCTACATATATGGTAAAACGAAGAATTTTCTAGCCAGCCACTGTTTTGCAACACCGAGTTGAGCTTTAATCAACCCGATCTCTCTCTCTCTCTACATATATATAGATAAAGGGCTCAGGCATGCATAGTCACTTCTACAAACAAAGCAAAACAACTTCAAAGCAATTGTTTCATCATCTTATTTTTGACTTAAAATTTTTCATATTTCAGAAAACAGAAAAGAAAAAAATAACAATGTCTAGGTTTTCAATTGTTTTCTTCATTATTGGTATGATGTTTGGGGAGTGTTACTGCTCAGTTGACCCCCACATTCTACGCTACCTCATGCCCGAATGTGTCGAGCATTGTGCGTGATGTGGTGCAGCAAGCTCGCCAAAGTGATGCTCGAATTAGTGCCAAAATCATCCGAGTCCACTTCGATGACTGCTTTGTCGATGTACGTAATATTATGATCTCAACCTTCTCTTGTCTGTGTGTTGTCATGATAAACACTATGTCAACTTTCTCCACTTCTCTTGATTATTTTGAATTCTGACTCATTTTTTTTTGTGTGTGTGTGTGTGTCTCTATATATATATATATATATATATATATATATATATATATATATATACACTTACAGGACATACACCATTGAAAACTAATTAGTTGATGATGTATAATCCTGTTATAATTTGTAGGGGTGCGATGGGTCAGTTTTGCTTGAAAATGCAGATGGCATAGAGAGCGAGGGAGACGCTCTTCCCAATCGATCATTAGATGGATTTCCAGTTATTGATGAAATCAAAACAGCCATGGAGAATGCTTGTCCTGGTGTTGTCTCCTGTGCTGATATCTTGGCCATTGCTTCTCAAATTTTGGTCTCTTTGGTACTTTTATTACCTTCCTTTGTAGCACGTCAATTGCTCAACTTTAATAGTTATATATATATATATATATATAAATTAGTGTGACCTGTTGAGGTGATCACTTGAAACCAAGCCTTACAATAATTTTGTCCTGAAAAACAGTACTTTAACGGTAAAATAGTGGTTTCTCTTGGAAGAGCATTTAAAAATTAAATGCTCTTCTTGGAATACAACAAAACACTTTTAAAAACTACCAAAAAGTAAAACCATATCAAAGGGCTCATAATCAAACCTTTCTCTCGTTGCTAAGTGATGGGATCGAAAATCGAAGCCACGTTAATGGTAGAATTGTAATCTCTTGTTCGAAAGAAAAATAGAAGTGATGAATATGTTGTTTTGCAGGATGGAGGTCCAACATGGGAAGTGGAACTAGGAAGAAGAGACAGCAGAACTGCAAATCTAGTTGGAACCTCTGCCATTCCACTTACAAATGATGGTTTGGATCTGATTCAACAAAAGTTCACAGATCAAGGGCTTGATTCCATTGATTTAGTCGTTTTATCAGGTGATTCATTTACTTGCTAATTAATCATATTTAAAAATGATTGTATAAAATGATTGTATACAACACTTTTACATTAATTATTTGATAATACAAAGTCATGCTGCAAACGTTGAACTAGTATGCTTGTTGACCAGTTCTAAATATATATGTAAAAAAAAAAAAAAATTATCATAATAAATTTTGAATGATTTTATTGCACTGTCACAGGTGCACACACCTTTGGACAAGCTCAGTGAGTGACATTCCGCGACCGCCTATACAATTTTGATGGCAATGGGAACCCTGATCCAACACTCGGCTTCTTCAACGCTGCCACTTTCAAAATAGCTTGCCCTGATACTGATTCATACATATGCAAAATGTGTTTAATAACCAAGCACTCATTAATGTTAGCTTTCAAAAAAAGAAGGCTATCGTCGGGGAAAAACAAATGTGATATACTAGGTCCAGATCGCTCGCAACGCAAGCCATGAAGCGAGCCAGCAAACTCCGCATTGCAAATAAGAGAGGAAAGACCCTCCGCGCAAAGGAGGAATAAATAAGGGGATAAGGGGTCCCCTTGACAAAGCCCTCTTTCAGGTTTGATAAAACCAACTATTTCTCCATTCAGAATAAATTGGTAGGAAATAGAAGAAACACAAGCCATAATTTTCTGAATCCAAGAAGTAACACTCCCCGACCCGCCCCGTTTGGATCGACCCAGGAAGCGCTACTATAACACCCCCTGACCCGACCAGTCTGGATCGACCCAAGGAGCGTTACTAGGTTTTCAACACTTTTCTTTATTCTATTTATAATTTGAAAATAAAATAAATTGTATGTTTAAAGAGCTTTTCTAGTGAGCCTATCAAAATTTATTTTCAAAATTTCGGCAGAGTTCCCTCTGTTTTTCTAATTTCCCAAAACCTGTTTTTAACAAATGTCCAACACAATATAATTTTTCAATACTTCTAAATCAAACATTCAAACCAATGCGCACTCTACCGTTTAGTGCGACTTTCCAATCAGTATTCATTCATTACACTCCTTTTGAAAATGAAAAACAGAAATCATAAAACAATTAATTACAAAATATAAATATATAACACCTTTACATATTGCTGTACATGCATGCGTAACTATCTATAATATACAGAAATATATGACTACCCAAAATGTGGTGACTCTGAATCTCTGTCTGCAACTCTCTCTTTAATCTTTTTCTTCCTCGGTATCTCTGTTACCTACGCGCGATAAACATCAACGCGCTAAGCAATAATGCTTAGTGGGTGTACACTAAAATAAATCTTAATGTAATATAAAACAATAAATCTCAAATTCAGAAATTCAGAGATATATATATATATATATATAAAACAACCATCATATTTCAATTACTGAAACTATATAAAATCAAGTATTTCAAAAGTTTCTGGGTTTCAATTGTAATAACATTTCTTTATTTTCCCATCATTTTCTGGCTTCCAGTTTTCAATTGGGCCCTTGATACACATAATAGGGTCTACAGGACTGAATTACGGGTTTTACAGTCGGGTTTCCCATCTCGTATTAAATGGTATCCCTATATAAACAGTTAGTTTCCTATTTCATAAATAAATGGTATCCATATGTTCTCACAGTCGGTTTCCCATTTCAGAATGAAATGGTATCCGTATTTCACAGTCGGTTTTCCATTTCTAAGGAAATGGTATCCGTATTTCATCATCATAGCATCAAGAATATCGGTGCAGTACTGCCATATATACACCCAATTGACATTTCAATCTCCTATATCCATATATCCCTATACATATATCGGGGCCATAAAAATCAAAATTCAGAGTTTATAGATATTTTATTCAATTTTCAGATAACTTTCATATAATCAAAACTCTCTCAATCAATCCAAAATCAATATTCATTAACAGTTGTAAGACAAGAAATTCAAAAACATATCAAATAACAGAATACAAAAAGTAAAATCATTAAATTCGATATAAATCATTTTTATATCATTCAAAATCATTTTCAAAGAGGATTCACAAATCAGCTCAATTAAATCTTACGAAAAGTATGTGTACACCAACCTGGATACCCTTTTCCGACAGTTTCCTTTCTGAATTTTTCTTTTTCCTTCCCTTGCTCCTCTTTTCCTTTATCCTTCTCTTTTTCCTCTTCTTCGTTTCCTCTTCTTCCTTTTCTCTTCTTCTTCTTCTCTTCTTCTTCTTCTTCTTCTTCTTCTTCTTCTCTTCTTTCTCTCTCTTTTTCTTTCTCTTTTTCTTTCCTCTTTCTCCTCTCCCATTTTCTTTCTTTTTCTTTTCTGGTTTGCTTCCTGGAGAAGCTTCACCGCCTCTTATTTTTTTTTTTATAAAATTTGGGTTATCGCGACCTGTGGTCACGCTATCTGGTCGCGTTGCTCACTGGAGGAATTTCACCGCTTTCATCGCGATCAACCATCGCGGTACCTGGTCACGCTGGTGGTCGCCATGCTCACTGCCCAAATTTGACATTTTCGCCACGAGCTCCTCAGCGAGATCTGTGGTCGCGGTACTCACTGCCAACTTTTTCCTTCTCTTTTATACATTATTTCTAGACCGCTCCATCTGGTCCACCTGGAACCCATAATAATATACATACATTTAATTACATTTTTCACCCCTCAAATCATAAATATTACATTCATATACTCAAAATTAATTATTTAAAATTAGGGATGTTACAGAGAAACCCAGGGTCCGTATCATTTTCTCCACAAAGCACCATTCGACGCAGTTGTAAGTCTTGGACATATCCAGCTTGAGAGCCATATAACCCTCCACCCTCTTTTTACGACGCCGAAGAGCATGTAAGCATTTAAACCCCAAGATAGCATTATCGATGATCAGACACCCCGGAATAAACGCACTTTGAGCTTTAGAGATGATTTCATAGAGCATGATGCAAAACCCATTAACCAGAACCTTGGAGATAATTTTGTACAGCACATTACAAAAACTGATCGGCCTGTAATCAGCGATGCGCTGTGAAGAATTAATTTTGGGAATGAGAGCAATCAAAGTGGCGTTGGCAGCCGTAATACTCCCTCCCGCGTTCAAAAAATTCAGACAAGCAGCTGTGACACCTTCTCCCACAATCTCCCAATATACTTGATAAAATCGAGCAGACATTCCGTCTTTCCCTAGGGCCTTTGAAGGCGCCATTTGAAACACCACCTTCTTAATTTCGGCACTAATGAAGGGAGCATCAAGGTCCGAATTCATCCTGCTCGAAACCTTTGGGTCCACACACTCAGCAACACTATCCATAACATGCTCACTAGGAGCAGAAGAAAAGAGAAGAGGCTTGAAATAATCTAGGATAACTCTAACCATACCACACTTTGAAGAGACCCAAACCCCATTTGAATGGAGGAGACCTTGAACACAGTTACGAGCCTTCTGTTTCGACACAGAAGCATGAAAGAAACGGGTATTTTTGTCACCCTCACGAAACTAACAATTTCTGGACCGTTGGCCCCAGTAAGTTTCCTCCTTATATAAAAGAGTATCTAGAGTTTTTTCAACAGCCCTGATGTCCTTCTAGGAGGAACCAGAGGCCGAATCATTCAAGGTCTAGAGGTTCTACCGTTGATTAGCTATGCGACGGCGAAGGTGCTGCAGGTTCAAAGCATTCCAAATGTGGAGGGAGGCAGCACACTTGTGGATAATGGACAAAACAATAGGGAGAGTAGCAGCGCCCCCATGAGCCCCCCAATTCTGCTTTATCACGGCTTCACAGTCGGGGTAATCTACCCAGCAATCCTCAAAATGGAAACGGTTTCGTTGCCCTTTACCACTTGCCTCATGAGGAAGAGAACGATCACTACAAAACAAGCCGGTGATCCGACCCCCAAAACTCCAAATGCAAAACTGAAGCAAACGAAAACAGAGTACGCCAACCCAAAGAACTATCAAATCTATCGAGCCTTGCCTGAACAAAACTAAACCCACTTCTACCATTACACCAAGTGAAATTACTACCAGAGAAACCTAGATCACCCAAATCACAATCATCCAACACACCCCTAAAGTTATCTATCAAAGAATGTTGACGCTCCGGTCCGCCGACTTTTCTTCAGAGCAAAGAACCTAGTTGAAATCGCCTCCAACCAGCCAAGACAGAGCAGACATCCCCTTCAGACGACAAAGTAATTCCCAAATGTGATTAACCCTCTGTGTCGCATTCGGATTCCCATATACCCAGAGAAACGCCAAGAAGAGACCAAACTCGTATTTACAATCACATCAATATGCCAACGAGAAAACGAAATTAAAGAGACTGAAATAAAATCATCCCAAAAGAGACAAAGACCACCACTATGACCCACCGAGTCTACAACCAGCTTTCCTGAAAAACTGAATCGGACCCGAAGGAGCTCCAAACGATTGTGCATCAAGAGTGTTTCCGAAAGGAATAACAGGCGAGGAACATGCTCTCGGACATGGCGGGTCAGTATTTAAACAGTCCGGGCGTTCCCCAAGCCCCGGACGTTCCAAATCAGAAGATTCATTGATTATCGCAAGCTCCAAAAGTGGAGCTTGCCAATTTTACTGGTGATAGTGGAGAAGAAACCAGAACAGAGGAAGACTTAATTCGTTTGGATGAAGTGTTTAGGTCTACCTCATCAATAACTCTTTTTAGCCTAGGTTGCATTGGGCTACCCGAGACCAGTGGGTCTTGAGCCATTCTTGCAAGCCGCTTCCACCATTTCTTCACAGTAGGCCCACTTGAAAAATAAAACACCGAATCTGGAGCCCGCTCAATCTCATTCATTTGGCTTATGATTGTCTTCCCACTTGTCTCTTTGTCCAGTCCATCAGCATTTGTAGTCTCCTGAGGTCGTAATCCACAGTTCACCTTTGAGGGGACCCGCGGCCCAATAGCAGTGTTCTCTTCATTGTGCATGGTGCTTGCCACGTCCTCTAACTCATGCATGGCCGTGATTTTCTCCGCAATAACCTGGCTCCCAATAACCATGTCAAGTGCCTGAAGTTCTTGTGGGATTTTATTATCAACGGCTAAAGAGTTTCCCAAACCAACTCTAATAGCAATATTTTCGCCATTGTCCTCACATGTATCTGGCACAAAATTAAGAGACGTGTTCTGATAGGTTGTTGTTTCCTTTGCTGCAGTCCTCCTATCATATTGATCCCCGTCTGAAAACGGTATTGCCCCGGTGCCCTTCGCCGCCCCACGTGTCCTTTGGAGAGGAGGGAGAGGTGCTCCAGGCTGCCTTAGATTGGATCCCAAAGGTCAGGTTCGTCCAGGACTTGTGGCGCGCATCCAGCCACCAAAAGGGAATTCCCTAACACAAGTGATGGCTGTGTTATCGAATTCGTCGGGACATTATCTGTAAGAGTGACCTAAAAGTCCACACCCAAAGCAATATTCAGGTAATCGTTCATACTTGATGAGAAGGGTTTTTTCCTCTTCCATTCCTTCCAGTTTAACCCGCAATACCCTTTGTAATGGTTTTGTAATATCTATTGTGACTCGTAGGCGGAGGAACTTCCCAAAGCAGTCTTTCGAGGCACCCACATCAATATCCTTGACCGTCCCCATTCTTTACCCTAGCAGGAAACCAATGTTCTTCATCATACAAACTAACGGTGCATTGTGAATTTGCAACCAAAATCTGCCAAACGAAATTGCATATCAGCGAAATCTCCATACCCCGTTGGGGTTTCTAGAACTAGGAGTGTGTTATCAAAATTCCATGGACCACCCATGAAAACTCTCTTCCCATCCATAGCATTTTGAAAGTGAATTGCATATACCCTAACATTTTCTACTTCAACTGCTTGTGTAATATGCCAGATTTTGGCAATGAGCGAGCAGAAAGCTTCCTGATTTGTAAGCTTTGCGGATAAAAGTTTTCCCACCAAGCAAAGGGAGATATTCTTCATGCCATCGTCTTTCACTACCCCATCAATCATCACTGCCTTACCCTCTTCTGCCTAGCACACAATCGGGTGATGCCATCCGTATCCATTGCTATCAAAACTTAGAACCAGCTGCGTCTACAAAGGGATGAAATCTAGGTCAAAAAGACCCCTTTCTACCAACACACTAGGGTTTCAGAGAAAACCTAGAGGAAGGAATCCTAAATTATTAAAGGTGATGCTTGTTGACTAGTTCTAAATATATATGTAAAAAAAAATTATCATAATTAAGTTTTGAATGATTTTACAAGTGGACACACCTTTGGACAAGCTCAGTGCGTGACATTCTGCGACCGCCTATACAATTTTGATGGCAATGGGAACCCTGATCCAACCATAGATGCTGCATACTTGTAAACCCTTTGCTAGAATTACCCTCAAGACTCTGGTGATGGTGATAGCAACAGAAGTGATCTTGATCCCACCATTCCTAAGGAATTCGATAGCAACTACTACACCAATCTCCAAAACAGCCGCGGCCCTCTCCAATCCGATCAAGAATTATTCTCTTCCATTGGTGCCGATATTGTTGCCATTGTTAACCGATTTGCTGGTAGCCAGACTCGGTTCTATGATGCCTTTGGTGATTCCATGATCAAGATGGGAAACATTAAGCCATTGACAGGTACCAATGGTGAGATCAGAACAAATTGCAGAAGGATCAATTAAAATGTTTGATTGGAAATGTTTATGATGAGAGATGTTTAAGTGTTTATATATAATTTGGCTCATACGATCGGGTGAGTTCCTATTAATTTTGTAACTTTTAATATTCAATTGGTTTAAGGACTAATTGCAAATTTTGTATTTTATTACATTGGTCTTGTGTGCTGCGAGTTTATTCTCCTTACAAAAAAATTCAAATAAAAATAATATTACAAACTCTCATATCTCAAATTTGATTTTTTTTTTTTTAAACATAAATAAATTGTCCTATTAATCCTAAATAAATCAGTACACTAAGAAGGAAAAAATCATAATTTAGCATGACCAAGTATGATCAAGCTAGTTTAACGGTTCTTAGCTAATTAAAATTCAGAGTAAACTCAAATTAATTCTAAGAAAATTAATCAAATTCAGAGACACATATATATATATATATATATATATATATATATATATATATATATATATAACAATGTTTTGAAATGTCCATCTATCTGAATTATCACCGTCGGTAAGTAAACGAAATGAATATATGATATAGACAAGATTATATAGACTCAAAAATATATTCATCTATTATTTCTTTGAAATTTATTTTTAGAAACTTTTTTAAAATGTTCTGGTATGATTTAACTGTATTTTAGAAATAATTTATCAAAAAATAAATTATAATTTTTCAATTTTAGAATTCAGTTTTTATTTAAACAAACTTAGAGCATCTCCAATTCTATTATGTATTTGGAGAAAATTTAGTACCACATAGGATCCATATTGAAAAAGTTAAGAAAATATTCTCCAATGCAATTATCTAACTTTAATATTAATATGATGTGGCAAAAAAAAAGTTAAAGAATATTAAGTAGAGTTTCTAAGAGCATCTCCAATGCTATTATGCATTTGGAGAAAATTGAGTGACACATAAGATTTATATTGATAAAGTTAAAAAAATATTCTCCAATGCAATTATCTAACTTTAATATTGATATGATGTGGCAAAAAAAAAGTTAGAGAATATCAAGTAGAGTTTTTAATTGTATATATCTTCCTTGATATGCTGACTAGGATTTCTAACTTTTTTCACCAATAAAATTTTAGTATTTTGTCAATGCATTTAATCGTCATATTGAATGGAGAGAGAATGTAACAAATGACTTGTGGTGATTGGTTTCAAATTACTATTTAGATATTCACATTGGAGAAGTGAATATGGATTTCTATAATTTTTTTGACAAGGTAGATCCATATTATTTAGAAATGCTGATGTGACACTATTTAGATACTAAAAAAATACATATTTGCATTGGAGATGCTCTAATTGTAGATATCCTCCTTGATATGCTGACTAGGATATCTAACTTTTTCCACCAATAAAATTTTAGCATTTTGTCAATGCATTTAATTATCATATTGAATGGAGAGAGAGAATGTAACAAATGACTTGTAGTGATTGGTTTAAAATTACTATTTAGATATTCACATTGGAGAAGTGAATATGCATTTTTATAATTTTTTTGACAAGGTAGATCCATATTATTTAAAAATGCTAATGTGGCACTATTTAGATACTCAAAAATATATATTTACATTGGAAATGCTCTTATGAGTAGTTATAGCTATCTCTTTATTTCTTGATCTTCTCTTTGAAGTAACCCGGAAAAATCCATACTCATCTTTATTATTTGTTTTTTAAAAGGAAACAATATATAAAAAATTTTGAGTTTTTTTTAATTAATATTTTATTTTATTTTTAACCAGGGGTATTTTTGCCATTTCAATTAAATTTTTTGATCAAACCGTTACTTTTGACTGAGTCAACCAATAATAGGTACTAAGGTATAATTAAGGCTAAACTCATAAATTTATTACAATATGACCAAACGTCAAGATATTCCATTACAATTCACCCTTTATAAATATTTCATTCATAGTTGCACTACATGATCGGTGTATATGTTCCGCATGTTAAATTTTTCTTATGATTTTTTCTTTTCTTTTCAAATTATTACCATTAATTACGAATTTAGGAAATGAGAACGCGACTCTAACCCACAACTTTAATGGTATAAGTGTTAGAAATTGTATCGAATCCCAACACAGCGAAATGACTCTATGGTTAGCTAAACTCACATATAAACACAAATAAGTAATCTCTCTAATTTTCGGTATACCTAGAAGTAATAAGTAAATTAAAAAATAAAATATAATAACATTTTTTTATTATTCAAAAAAATAATTAAAAAACAAGTGGAAGCGCACCGCTTCTTCTCTGATTGCTCAGTCTAAACAAGTAATTAATAAAGAAGAAAAACACACAAACCACTAAACCAGGGCCACTTTATTCTTAAATCCATAACACTTCAATCCCACAACAGAACACAAAAGCACCATCACAATCCGAACCCAAGTTTGCAAGCGGTGACCAGATCGATGGAACAAGCAACGATGTGTTTCAGATGCATATGATTTGGTTAACTATATAGGAACATGATCTATAAGCAACGATGCAATATGAGCTTGCATCTGTTTCCCAACACGCGTAAAGTTATCATCGCCATCATAAATAAGATGTGTCATTCTTGTAAAATCGAGCATAATCTTAATTAGAGACCTGGGAAATGGAGCGAAATTGAGGCAGTCTTCATTAACATCCTTCCAGGAATCATCAATTTGCTTAATCAATTCTTCCTGTGCCTCTTCCTCTGATACCCTATATTGTTTCATGTAACATTCAACACTCGAGGGTATGTGTTTTGATCTTTGTCTCTCGAACTGCGTGAATATATATACACATATATAGATTGTCATTGTCTTTTACAGATATGTTGATTTTCATTACGTGTGGCCTAGTTCGCAAGACAAAATATCTAGAGTGCATGGTGTGTTCCGCAACAGAAAAAAGTTAATTAAGGGATAGTTGCTCTAACTTCTCCCAATTAGACTAAGCTTAAAGGAAATCGCAAGTATAGCATTTAACGCAAATTAACCACGTAATGGAGTATCATAATGAAAAGAGTAAAGTGTTGATACCTTATGTGATCTGACGTCTTCGAGGAGCCTTAACATTAATTCAGTAGCTGTAATAAGTCTAGGTCTACTCAACGTATAATCTAAGGCTTCTTTTGTAACGAAGCAGTCCAAGGTAGCAAAAACCATAATAATAGTGTAAGCGTGACCAACTGATATAAGCGCTACACGCATGTACTCCTCAAATGTTGGAAATTGATTATCTCGGAGCCATTTGGACTCTTCATAATAAGCACGAGTCATCATTTTCACCTGCCAAGTAAAACTTAATCAACGCCACCTCATTATCTGCCTATGTTAAACATATTAAAATCAACCTTATTTTAAACATATTAACATCTTTATCAAAAAACATTTATATGCATCCTGATGCATGGTGCATCTTCTATCATGATCTTACCACCGGGCAAAATTTGTCACATCATAAATGATAAGATCATGGTAGAAAATGCATGTATTGGGTGTACTAAAAGTTTCTCACTATTTTCAAACCTGATTACATCACTCTGCCTCATAAATTAATCCGCAAGTTAATGTCTTCAATAATTATCATTACAATAAAATATATATAAAAGATTATGTAATATGTATTCTTACTATGACCGAAAAATGCAAAAATAAAACTTAAGACGAATTAATGAGATTTAAATATGGAAACTTACTTGAAGTGTAGGTATGGTTGTGGAAGATTATGCTCTCAAGACATGTCACATGACATTGACATGAGAATTTTGAATATAATAGATTCTGAATGGAAAAATTTTATTTCAATGAAAAGAAATCATCCATAGGAATTCAATCAGTTGTTAATTTAATATGTTTTAACATAATTGCATGTTTAAAATAGGCAGATATGAGGTAGGGTTGACAACCCAAACTAGCTAAAATTCAACAGAAAATGGAATAAATTGTTTTATTATTAGCTTTATTAAAATAAAGCTGATTACAAGAGAATTCTAGTAGTTGTATAGGTGTTCAAAAATCTTTCTAGGTCAAAATTTGGATTAAAGCCCATACCATTCAAAACTATTTTAATGATATCTAAAGCCAAAATGGTCCTTCGAAGCCCATCAAGGACCCAAATTTCACTCTAAGGGCATGTTTGTTGTGTGGGATAAACTTGGGATTAGATAAAAATTACTCCAATCTCTTGTTTGGAGCTACCAATGAATTTGGACTATTTAGTCCAACAATATTTTTTATTCCACCAAAGTAGGATAAATGAAACCCCTCCAAAGTAAGGGTTAAATTTATCCTCCCTCTCTCTTCTTAATTTTTTATTTTTTCTACACTTTTTTAATAATTAGTTCCTCTCTCTCTATTTTCTTTTTTCTTTTTTCAATTTCTTATATTTTATTAAACTATTATATATAAAATTAAATTTAGTTAAAGTATTTTAAAATTTAATTAAATATATTTTATTAAAACATTTTAATATTTTTAATATCAACTAAAACATATTATTATTTTATTTAAGATTTAATTTTAAATAGTTTTATTTATTTTAAAATATATTTTTTATTTAAATAATTTCATATTATATATAAATATAAAAATTTTAACACTATTTTTAATCTTATCCTAACACTATTTTTAATCCTATCCTACGTTACATTAAATATGGGACAACTTTTAAATTTATCCAATCCAATCTCATTCAATCCAATCCCATCAAATCCCATATAAATAATTCAATCCTATCCCATGCAACAAACTAGGAGTAAGTTGTCTAAGTTCAACTTGGATCAAATTTCACGAGATCATCCCATGATCTAGGCCCATGATCCTAGGAACGGTCCTAATATTGGCCATCTTCTACAAATAGTAGCCTTGCATACAAAATTTGGCTCTCACATTTTTTACTCTCTTACTCACACACACTTTTATAATCTTAACTTAAGGTGGAACCTATGCTCTATCGATCCTCTCAAACGAAGCACATTGTCAACCCTATTAGATAGAGCTCGCTCCATCCCTAATACAACGACGCTTCATCAGAGATCAGCTATTGGTTGATGATTTATCAGCTGTTAGCTGATGATATGATGATTGCTCAGCTGGAATCAATAGCTGATCATAATGCCACCTTACCATATTAAGCTGCTCTCTAGACTTCACTGGAATGTCACAATGCTTTGGCTGCGGCAGTGATTTTGATAGCAGTAGCTGTAATATTCTTTATAAGTTCATCATTACTTTTATGTTGTTTAAATAATTTGATATATTAATATATTTTTGGGTCCTCTTGTGCATTGGCCAATATGTCGAAACCTACTGAAATTAAGTATTACATGAGCGGCACTCCAATAATCGAAAGATATCTACTTCAACAAGTAATTAAGATAAATCTCCCCACACATGATGATGATTACGTATAGTACTCAAACCCCCCACCACAAGTAGGGGAGGGGTGCATACCACATGAGGCATGATCGGAGGTGCAGTACTTTCATATTTTGTTTTTATCTGAATTTATATTGATATATGTATATAAATCTTCCTTAATTTGTACAAGTTAAATTTTTCTTATGATTTTACAACATTTTCTTTTATTTTTTATCTCTAACTATTTTTGTCAGCTATTTTTTATCATATTGGATATATCTAATTCTGCCCTTTATTCCTAGTATATATATTGAAATTTGTTAGCTGAAGTTTGGGCTGGATCCAAACTGATTCAATGAGATTTATTCCATGAAAAAATACAAAGACTTGAATTCAGAAAAAGCCCAAGTTTGCAAGCGACTTAGCAGATCCATGAAACAAGCAACAAATGTAATGCAGATGAATATGATTTGGTTAATTATATAGGAACAAGATCTATAACCAACGATGCAATATGAGCTTGCATCTATTTCCCAACTGTTAGAGTAAGTGGTTCGTGCAGTTCAAAACAATTCAAGCAATTCCAGCTCTACTAAACTAAAGCAGAATGCTTCAGCTCAACAGCAGAGTGCTTCTCCTGGAACTCTTCTCACTGTCCTTGCTTCCTCAACAAGCTACTGTAAAAGAACAACTGCAGATGATCTAGTAGCTGATAGAAGAAGCACCGGTGGTTGATAGCTAGCTTACTTGTTAGTTTAGCTAGTTAAAATCAGTTATTTGATGAGCTGGAAGGTTGTTAGGATTCAGTTAGTATTGATTGGATGAGAGTGATTAAAGGGAAGTTAGTTACAGCTGACTCAGCATTTTCAGTTTATATTTAATATTGTTTAGAGTCTCATGTTATGTTAATTTGAGAAATGAGACTAATTGTAACAGTTTTCTCTGAGATAATACGTGAGCTCATCAATGGAGTCTCTTTGAGTATTATCACAAACACCTACGTGTAGCTCACTGTGTGTTCCTTTCTTTTGCTTTTTTGTTCTTGCTAGGCTGATTACCATAAGCTTTTACACCAACACGCGTGAAGTTATCATCACCATTGTAAATAACATGTGTAATTCTCATAAAATCAAGAATAATCTTAATCAAAGATACGGGCAATTGAGTGAGATTGAGACATTCTTCATTAACATCCTTCCAGGAATCATCAATTTGCTTATTCAATTCTTCATATGCCTCTTGCTTCGATACCCCGTATTGTTTCATGTAACAGTCAACACTCGAGAGTATATGTTTTGATCTTTGCCACTCAAACTGCATGCACATATAAATATACCGTCATTGTCTCTTATAAAGAACTTGATTTTCATTATGTGTGTTCCGCACATGAAAAAAGTAAACTGAGGCATAATTGCACCAACTTCCTTCAAGTATTGATCTAATTGCACTCAGTTTGAACTTGTGGCTAAGATAACTAAGCCTCCAAAAAATTAGAATAAGCTTAGGGGAAATTATAAGTGGTGCATTTAACCTATACATTAAGCACGTAATGGAGTATAAGAAATGAAAAGAGTAGATTATTGATACCTTATGTGATCTGACGTCTTCGAGGAGCCTTAATATTAATTCAGGAACTGTAATAAGTTTAGGTATACTGAACGCCCAATATAAGGCTTCTTTTGTTACGAAGCAGTCCAAGGTAGCAAAGCCATAATTATAGTGTAGGCGTAACCAACTGATACAAGCGCTACATGCATGTACTCCTCAAATGATGGAAATTGATTATCTCAAAGCCATTTGGACTCTTCATAATAGGCACGAGTCATCATTTTCACCTGCCATGTAAAACTTAATTAATTAATATATGTTAAATTAGCAATTAATCAATTAATTTTTATTAATTCTATGAAAAAAAAAACAATGATTGTAAACTAGCAAGAGGTGATTAATAGTGTTAGGCATAATGAAGTCGAAACTAACACGAGAATTAATTTTTATTAATTCTTTCCCATATTGAAGTCGAAATAAGCTTCTTGTTTGGCCAATTCTTCCTCAATTTCATCGAAATGATCCAATATTGCTTTATAAAAGAATTGCATGTATTTTGGAAGTTGGTCCATACAATTCACATCCCACCTGAAAATCAAAAAGTACTATTTAACTTATGATGTTAATTTCAAAATTTAATTAATTAAGAAAATAATTAAGTTCATCGAATTATAAAAAAATACCTCGTAAATATTAAAGAGGTTGAGTTCATTAGGAGTGCCATATGCATAGTAGATATCATCTAAAATGGTTAATGTAACTGCTCCTTCAACAAGTATTCTTCTACTAACTGCATAATAGGGCTCGTTATACATTCCAAGAATCCAAAAATAATTCTCAACCAATCTGCTTGTTGCAAAGGGTAGCTTTCCAACAAAATCTGAATTCTTCCACCATCTGAAATAAATATTAGTTAATATAACTAAAATACTTTGTCAGCTGCATGGAAATTACTTATGGAAAACGAACAATTTATAAGTTTTGTTGTAGATTTTAGAATTTTAGTATTCTTAGAGTTTCAATTTGTGAGTGATACAAAACCAAAACTGTGTGTGTATCTATATACCCATATCTTGCATTATAATTTTTCATTGTGAAATTTATCTCATATTCTAATAGCTTCACATGTGGTTCTTTATAGTAAATGAAAAAATAAATAAAATAAAAGATAGGAAATTTTAGAAATCAAAAAATGCATTGAGGATTTAAAATTATACTCACAAAGAAAGTTGGCAGAGTTCTTTCTTGTGCAAGGATTGAAGTAGATTGAAATCCAATTTTGCAAGCCTTAGTAAGGCTTGGTTATGCGAACGCTGATCTTGGTAGATAGAGAAGAAACGCCTAGACTCAATCCTCTGAATAGCCTTGTGTATAGGCCACTAATTTAGAACATGAGTTATTTGTGCTGCAAGAGGATTGCCTAAATGCGTGGCCATGGACTGAAGATGAGCAGCGGTGGAATTACAGTGGCAAAGTCAGGAAGTTCTTCCAATGGCGGCTTTGTTCAAATAAATTATATTATAAAATATAAATAACAACAATAGTAATAATAAAAACACTAATAATAGTGTAATAAAAATATTAAAACTTTCATATCATTCATAATTGTTGATAAATTTACAATTGCCCACAACGCGGTTTCATATTTTAAAACCATTGTACAATAGCTTCATTATCAGTACTTTGTATATATGCTCTTCTAACTTCATCTCGAATATTAGAATGATAATCCGAATTTGAAGGTCATAAACCATGATCTATAGGAAGATTGAACAAGTCAAAATCTACGTTTCTTTTCTTTGAACTACCATCATCTATTTTTCGAGGTGTTGATTTCAACGGTTTGGTCAAATATATCTCTATATTTGTTATATTATACAATTAAAAATAGAAAATAAAATTATGTCATTTGAATAAATTTAATTTAAAAAAGTAAATAAATAAAATTAAGAATAATTAGTAGAGCACGCACAAGAATTGAAGACAAAATACTTCAAAACTATTAATATAAGTTAAATTAAAATAATAACTTTATTGAGTGGCACTCTACTGAAAGTCTGGAAGAGCACAGAGTGAATAAAAAATTATTTACTATTGAAAAAGAAATAAAATCGTAAAACTGTAGAAAACTGAATAAGAAACAAAATCTTAGTAATATGTAGAACTATAGAAGACAAAATCATAGAAACAAAAATCTTTTACTATTAAAAAGGGAATAAAAAAAATTGAAACTTGGTTTTCAAGTTTTAAATTTGGGAGGCTTTGGGCTTATTAGTTTCTAATAAAATAAAAAACCAAATTTAGCAATAATAATACACTCGTATATTATATTAGTACAAAAAATTAATAGAGTTTCACTGAATCCAATCAGTTGTCACAAAAATCAAGTTTGTCCTTTTAAAACCAATAAAAAAATTTATTGAGATGTTTTTTAGCCCAGTGGGGAAGACCCCACTAGGCCTTATGTAGCTCCGCCCTTGGGTGGAAACAATGGCTTTGTCAAGTATATCTTCTCCATGGCCCTTGATGAGTACTCAAAAGTGATATTTATTGTTTATAAATCTTATATATTGTGAGCATGTTTTCCTGATGATGTGGCCTAGGTGAACAGTACCGTACACGTGAATAGTGCATTATGAACAGTACCGTACACATAAATAGTATATTATGAACAGTGAAATGCGCTTGAACAGTGAAATGGCGGCTTTAACAGTCAATGGACGTATTCGTAAGCAGTGACATCGTGAACAGTACGTGAACAGTACCGTATTCATGAACAGTCCCACCTAGATGAACAGTACCCAGAATTTTCTTATAAATACCCCATTTCCTTCATTTAAGAAGGAATCCAAGAAAGAGAGAAAGGAGAGAGAGAATAGAGGAGAAGAGAAGCTACTACATTTCCTTCCTTCATTTTTATCTATTTTTATATTTCTTTTCATTAAGAACTAATCTCCTAACTAAGGTGAGGGGAGAAACCTAAGATTATTTATGTGTATTGTTGATTCAATTTAGACAAGTATTTCAATATAAATTTGGTTTTTGATTTGTTCAATTTAATATTTGGTTTAGCTTCTTTTAATGATTGATGGGTGTTATATAATCTTATTCATAGGTTCAGTCATGTTTTTCCTATTGTTTAGTAAAAACATTCATGCTTTTATAATTTTGGTGAGCCAATAGATTATTTAGAATTTCGATTGGAATTATTTTTTGATAGATTGTTGATGTAGGTACAGACTATGCTTGAGATTTTTCCTATAAAAAACTAGTTGTGCTTATATGTAAACACCATCAACCGAATTCATCTTTTCTATGTCTATTCTTATGTAAGTTTTAAGAATATAATTGAATCAATAATATTGCATAAATAATTAAAGGTGGAACCCCGAAGCCTTAGTATTTCTCATTCATAAGTTTTACTCTCAATTAAACACAATTGAATTGTTTTATCAATTGTAATTTTGCGATCTTTCTTACTGCTCTTCGTGGTACGACACTCGTTACTCCGAGTTATACTGCTACGCGACTCCTGCACTTGGGATTAGCAAGCAATTTTTGGCGCCATTGCCGGGGAGTGGTTCAGCAAAGACCGCCGAATTTTCCCTACATTTGGTACACTCGTTCCATTTTCTTTATTTTTTACTTATTATTATTATTATTTATTATTATTATTTTTTATTATTTTTTTGTTTCTATTTTTTTGTTTTCATCATATGCGCTATAGAGATCAATTTGGTAGATTTATTAAGAAGCCTGCATCTGAATCTGAACACGAATCTGAATCTGAATCTGTAATTTGTCTGAGAAATATATTTGCTTCTTCTAGTTCATCTACATTAGTTGGAGATATGGAGGATTTTAATAATGATTTTGCATTGACTAATAATAACAATCCTCTGCCACCAGTAAGAACTTTACAGAATTATTTGCATCCAGCACATAATACTGCTCCTTCATGCATCATGTTACCACATAACATGCCTAGGTATGATTTCAAACTTGGCATGGTTGAACTTCTTCCTTCATTTCATGGTTTAGAAAATGAAAATCCATACTTGCATGTTAGAGCATTTGAGGATGCAGTTTGTGCATTTTATAATCAAGATGAGGGATTGGATTTTGTGAAACTGAAATTTTTCTCATTCTCTCTAAAAGATAAAGCAAAGAGTTGGTTGTATTCTTTGGGGGCTAGGTCTATAGGTTCATAGGATGAAATGTGTGAAGCATTCTTTAATGAGTATTTTCCTAACCACAAAACAATGGCTTTAAAGAAAAAAATTTCAAATTTTGCTCAAACTGAAAATGAGTCATTATATCAAGCATGGAAAAGGTTTAAGGAGCTCTTAAGTTTATGTCCACATCATGGTTTTGAATCTTGGCGTCAGGCTAGTTACTTCTATGAGGGACTTCTCCCTAAGGATCGTCAATTCATTGAGTCTATGTGTAATGCAAACTTCATGAAAAAAGATCCTGATGATGCTATAGAATTCCTTAATGAAATTGCTGAAAAAGCTCATCAGTGGTCTACCCCCAGTCCACTTGATAACACAGATCGTTCCAAGCCTTCTACATCTTCTACTAGTAAAGGAATTTATCAATTGAAGGACGAAGATAGTTGGAAGTTAAAATATGAGACCTTGGTGGCCAAATTAAATTTAAATAACTCTTTTGTGCCTCAATCTGTTAATCAGGTTAATTCTACTCAAATATGTGATCATTGTTATGATATTGGTCATTTCAGTCACAATTGCCCTTCTTTGCAGGTATCGCAGGACCCTCAGGTTGCTACCATTGGAAACTTTCAGAAACTATAATCTCCTTATTCAGAGGTATACAATCCAGCAATAAGGTTCCACCCTAATTTTCGTTGGAGAAATGAACCTCAACAACATGTAAGTACTCCTAACCATCAATTTTCAGCACCCAATTCATTTAATTCTAAGCCATCTTTGGTAGATACTCTTCAGGCATTTATACAGGATCAACAAAAACAAGGTCAGAAGTATGAAACCATATTCACTAAATATGATTCCATGATTGGACAGTTAGTTGAAGAGAATAAGGATATTAAGAATCAAATTTCTAAATTGACTAATTCTCTTGCAGTTAATGAAAAATGGAAGTTTCCTTCTAATACTGAACCAAATCCTAAAGGTCTAAATTCTTGTGAAATATATGAGCATGTTGATTATTTTACTCTTAGGAATGGTAAAGTTATTGATACTATTCCTTCGGCTAAGGATGTAGAGAAATCTAACAATAAAGATAAACTTGATGAGTCCAAACTAAATGATATTGCAGAGAGTTGTCCATTGCCGGCACCTTTTCCAAAAGCTTTACAGCCTTCAAAGAAATTGAATAATCATTCTGATATCTTAGATCTTTTTAGGCAGGTAAAAATCAATATTCCTTTGTTAGATGCTATTAATCAGGTTCCAACATATGCTAAATTTTTGAAAGATATGTGCACTGTTAAGAGAAAGCATAATGTGAAGAAAACTGCATTTTTAGCTGCTCATGTAAGTTCTGTGCTTCAAAATAAAATTCCTCCAAAACACAAAGATCCTGGAAATCCTACTTTATCATGTGTTATTGGAAGCAATTTGATTGATCGTGCTTTACTTGATTTAGGTGCTAGTGTGAATTTAATTCCTTATTCAGTGTACTTGCAGCTAGGTCTTGGTGAGATTAAGCCTACAAAGCTTAAATTGCAGTTGGCTGATCGTTCCATAAAAATTTCAAGGGGAATAATTGAGGATGTGTTAGTTCAAGTAGACAAATTTTACTATCCTGTTGATTTCTTTATTTTGGATACTGAACCTATTTCTGAGACTGAAAATCAAATTCCTGTGATTTTAGGACGTCCTTTCTTAGCTACATGTGATGCTAACATTAGCTGCAGGAGTGGAGTAATGAGACTCAGTTTTGGGAACATGACTATGGAAGTAAACATTTTTAATGTGTTCAAGCAACCACAGGGAGACGATGAATATGAATTTGTTGATTTTATTGGAACTCTAATGCATGATCAATTTGCTAAAAACAGTGTTGTTGATGCTTTAGAGAATTTTCTTGTGAATTCATATGATTCTACTTCACCTGAAACTGTTGAAGTTGCTGAAATTTCTGAAATGAGTGCATTTTTTGATGCTTTTCAGGTGCAAGACGCTAAAGGATGGTATCCCAAGTTTGAGAAAATTCCACCACGTGTTGAGAATAAGCCGTCAAGCGTAGAGGTGCCAATTTTGGAACTGAAACCTCTGCCATCAGGTCTGAAACATGCATTTTTGGGCCCAAATGACACCTTTCCTGTGGTAATATCTTCTCAACTTACTTATGAGCAGGAAAATAAATTGATTATTTTTTTGTATACTCATAAATCTACAATTGGTTGGTCTCTAGCTGATATTAAAGGAATCAGTCCTCTTAATTGTACTCATAAAATTCTTTTAGCTGATATTGTTATATAAATATATATATATATATATATATATATATATATTGTGGTAATAAAAGTAATTTGAATATATAAATATATATATATATATATATATTGTTACTGATTTGGATTACATGTATTTGGAATATATTCTGGATCCGTAATATTATTTACGAAAAATATTCTGAATTGATTTTCGATATGTTTTGATTATAGTAATATTACGGATAATATTATTAATATATATTATTTTGTGATATGTTTCGAAAAGTTATTCGGGGCATTTGGATTTACTATGGATTTATGATATATAATTGCACGTGATTTTAAATGTGATTTGAAGTGATTTCTGGATTCAGAAATATTTTCGGAAACGATTTTATAATTTGCTTGTATATGTATTTTGATGCGATTCAAATTCTGAAAATGTGTATACTGACTTGGATATAATTTTAGAATTTAAATTGACAATTCTGTTCTGAACGAAGTATATGATTTTCGAAAAATGATTTGGCTATGATATATGTAGACATAGATATGGATATAGGAGATTGACATGTCAATTGGGTTCTCTGAGTAGTACTACGCCTATATGTTGATAGAGGTACCACCCCTTGCGGGTTGAGAAATTTGATCTGGGATACGCAGCGGCTTACCCGTTGGTATCCAACTCTGATATGTATATGGGATACGCAGCGGCTCACCCGTTGGTATCCAACTCTGATATGTATAGCCTGTAATCTAGTCCGAAAAGTATGTTTAGTATATCAGGAGCCCGAAATGGAATTCAAAATGTGATACGATATGTATATGATTTGAGATGAAAAATTATTTCATTTGGTATTATTATGTTTTCATAAGATATTTATTCTGATTTCCGATGGATTTATTGATACTTGCTTCAATATGATATGTGTTTCAGTTTTCCGATGGATTTGTATATTCGAAATGTTATTTGATTTGAAACGTATTTTATATTGGGAAATGATTTACGACTATTTGACTTGACTTGTTGTTAATGTGACTATCTGCTTTGACTTGTATTTGATTTGATTTGAACCCCAAATTGATTATTTATTTGTCAGTATATTTTTGATGTTGATTTAAATGATATTACAATATAAGTGAAAATATAATTTTCTGTACACCCACTAAGCTATATGCTTAGCGTGTTGAGTTTTCTCACATGCAGGTAAAAGAATTGTTGAAGGGGGACAAGGATCAGAAAGAGTAGAATCTGCTGGGATAGTGATCAGAGTCACATCACTCCTGTATTTTGGTAGTCCACTACATATTTGATGTTTTATATGTATTATATCGGTATGCATGGACAAGAATATTTTTGTAAATATTTGAAATGGTATTTAGTTTTTATATATGTCTATAAAGTTTTGTAATATTTGGGCCCATGGATTTTAATGTTTTTGAAGTTGAAAAGTTATAAGTATTTTGATATAATTTGTTTTGGTAAGTCGCACCGGATATGGAAGGGTGCGCAATTTGATTTGAGATTATAGAAGTATGGATTTTATGAGTTGTGAAAACAGGTTTTGGAAAGTCAGAAAAACAGAGAAAATTCTGGCGAAGTTTTCAGAAAATCTTTTTGGACCATAATTTTTAAATATTTATTTGGATCATTACTTAAAGTTTCTATTCTGAAATTTATTTTCCGTATCCGATAGCGTTCCCCGATTCGGTCCGAGCGGATTCGGGTCGGGGGTGTTACAGTTTTTGGTATCAGAGCGATGGTTTAGGCGTTCCTAGATCAGAGTGAAATGTTTTGTAAATGTAAAATGTTTTGTACATGCATGCATTGTAGAAAAGAAAAACAGGAAGATGTGACTCTAATCTGCAGAATTCCTCTTCTGTCTTGTATTGGAAAATGGAAAGTGGAGGAGATGGAGATAGATATCTGAAAACTGAGTCTACTGAGTTTGATGTGATAGTGAGTAGTCCCTTAGGTCACAGTGTGATCGTGAATAGGGTTTCTAGAGATTGTTCTATCTTAATACAGGAGTATGAATTTCCAAGTGATTTGATAGAGTTGCCATTCCATGACTTCGATTTAATTTTGGGAATGGATTGGTTAACCAGACACCGGGTTATAATTGACTGTAGTCTTAAGCAAGTGACGCTTAGGACAACAAATGGTGTAGAGGTATTAATGGTGGGCGATAGAAGGGATTATCTCTCTAATGTTATTTCGAACATTACTGTTACGAAATTGATCGGAAAGGGGTGTGAAGCCTATTTAGCACATGTGGTCGATTCACGGAAGGTTGATTTCAGTCTACAGAATATACCTACCGTGTGTGATTTTTTAGATGTATTTCCAGAAGAACTTTCTGATCTACCACCGGTGAGAGAGGTGGAATTTTTAATTAATGTGATACCGGGAACTGCACCAGTATCAATTGCTCCGTACAAATTAGCACCTGCAGAATTGAAAGAGCTGAAGTTGTAGTTGCAAGAGTTGTTAGATAAGGGATTCATTCGACCTAGTGTTTCCCCGTGGGGAGCACCAGTACTGTTTGTGAAGAAGAAAGATGGGTCGATGAGATTGTGTATCGATTACAGGCAACTAAATAAGCTCACAATCAAGAATAAATATCCATTGCCTATGATCGATGACTTATTTGATCAGTTGAGAGGAGCCACTATCTTCTCGAACATTGATATCAGATCAGGATATCACCAGTTGAGGGTGAAAGATTCGGATATTCAGAAAACAGCTTTCCGGACACGGTATGGACACTATGAATTTGTGGTTATGCCATTTGGGTTGACTAATGCACCAGCAATGTAACACCCCCTGACCCGACCCGGCTGGATCGACCCAGAGAGCGTTACCGGGTTTTCAAAACTTTCTTACTTTATAAACTGGAAACCATATAATTTATAATTTAAAAATCTTTTCAAGTGAGCCCATTGAAAATTCAAATTTTAAAAATTTCGGCAGAGTTTCCTTTGTTTTTCGGATTTCCCAAAACCTGTTTTCCACAACTCAAATCAATTACAAATCTCAACAACACTTCAAAATCTCATTTTCAATCAATTGCGCACTCTGCCGTTTAGTGCGACTTTCCAACAACAGTTTATAAAATAAAAATGATTCAGATAAAAATAAAAGATAGAAATCATAAAATAATTAATTACAAAACATATGTACAACTCTCTGTATATGCATGCTTACAGAATATATATACACAACAATATAACTACCCAACTGTAGTGACTCTGGGACTCTGTCAGCAACTCCCTCTGTTCAGTCTTTGGCCTCTTCAGGATCCCTGGTACCTACGCGTTAGAAACAAAACTAACGCGCTAAGCAACACTGCTTAGTGGATGTACACTAAAATAAATAATAATATAACATAAAACAATATATGTAAATTTAGAAATTCAAAAGTGTTTATAAACAATAAACTTAAAACTAGTACTTTCAGAAATAGAAATATCTATAACAAACATTTTACAATTACTGAAACTAAATAAACAGACAGTATTTCAAAACTTCCTGAAATTCAGTTCCATATCACTTCTTTGTTTTTCCATCACATTTTCTAATCATAAATTCTCAATTTGGCTCGTGATACAAATAACAGGGTGTACAGGACTGGATTACGGGTTTTACAGTCGGGTTTCCCATCTCATATGAAATGGTATCCCTATATAAACAGTCTGTTTCTCATTTCACGAGGAAATGGTATCCGGGTAAACAGTCGGTTTCCCATTTCACTAGGAAATGGTATCCGTAATCAATGATCAGAGACATCATGTAACATCCCGAATTTTGGGTAATTAATTTTAAATATGTGAAAATAAAATTTGTTATTAGAGGGTTGAAAATTGATGTATGAAAAATTGAAAATGGAGACAGAGAGCATCGCGACCTGGTCACCGCGACCACAGGTCGCGATGGCTTGCTCGCGGTGAAAAACAAGATTTCTGGCAGTGAGCATCGCGACCAGTCATCGCGACCACAGGTCGCGATGAGCTGCTCGCGATGAAAATGTCAAAATCTGGCAGTGAGCAACGCTACCACCAGCGCGACCAAGGGACCGCGAGGTGTGCTCGCGATGAAGGCGGTACGAATGCTCCAGTGAGCACCGCGACCTGGTGGCCCGACCATAGGTCGCGACGACGGTCGCAGTAGCGAAAAAAATATAAAAAAAAGAAGTGGCTTCTCGTGGAAGCCAGAAATCAACACAGAGCAGAAAGAGAAAGAAAAGGCCGAGAAGAAGAAAAAGAAGGAGGGAAAGAAGAAAGAGAGGAGAAGAAAGAGAAGAAAGAGAAAAAGGAAGAAGAAGAGATAAAGTAAGTGTGGGTGAAAAAGAAAAGGGAAAGGGAAGGAAAACGAACTCGTAGAACTGCGATTTACCGAAAGGAAAAAGGATTCCAGGTTGGTGTACGTTTGTTTTCGGAATCGTTACGAAAAGTCTTTCGTTATTGTTTTGTTTTCGTTTTCGTTTTCGTTTCCGTTTTTGTTTTTGATTTCGTTGGAAGATTTCGTTTTCGATTATTAGTATGAAAATTGTTTATTGTATATGAAAAATCGATGTTTGATGTCTTTATTGTTGATTTTGGACTGATTTTGTGATAGATCGTATTTCGATTTCGTTTTCGAATATTTCGATTCTGTTAAAAATAATTGATTTAGATTTTCGTAAAATTTTTTAGTATGATTCTTGAAGAATACTACGTGACTTATATGTTTATTGAGTAATTATCGGTTATTGATTAACTATTACGAAATTGATTGTGAATTTAGTTTATCGGAAAACGGCCCTAGGATACTTAGACATAGAAATGGATATAGGAGGTTGGTATACCAGCTGGGTTCTACTGAGCAGTACTGCGCCGATACTGATTGATATTGATGATTCTGATGTACCTCCTCTTGGATTCGTCCAGAGGCTGGGAGATACGTACCTCCTCAGGATTCGTCCTGGGGGTTGGGAGCCATGTACCTTCCCAAGGATTCGTTCCTGGGATAGGGAGTTATGTACCTCTCTAGGTTCCGTACCCACGGTCCTAGAGTAGGGAGACACGTACCTCCTCAGGATTCGTCCTGGAGGTTGGGAGTTTGACCCATATTCCAGTCCGAGTATGTTGAGTATTCTAGCGGGCCAGATTTGAAGT
Source organism: Xanthoceras sorbifolium (assembly GCA_003430845.1). Classification (NCBI taxonomy): domain Eukaryota; kingdom Viridiplantae; phylum Streptophyta; class Magnoliopsida; order Sapindales; family Sapindaceae; genus Xanthoceras; species Xanthoceras sorbifolium. The sequence continues at coordinate 25,829,676 of CM010620.1, read as the reverse complement.
GAACTGAAATGTGAATTGAATGATTTTATTGATCGCTTTATATGTTGACCTCATTATTGAAATTAAAGTGATTAAAATTGTTTTATGCTTTGATTTTGAAATCTAATTGTTTTGAGAATGCTTAGAAGTGAAAAATATATATTTTGTGATTTGTTTCTCAGTTAAAAGTTATTTATGATTTTCTATATTTGAGTTTATAGTACACCCACTAAGCTATATGCTTAGCGCGTTAATTTTGTTTCTAACGCGTAGGTACCAGAGATCCGGAAGAAGCTAAAGACTGAAGGAAGAAAGAGTTGCAGACCGAGTCACAGGATTACTACAGTTGGGTAGTTCTATTGTTATGTATATATATTTTGTAAGCATGCATATACAGTGAGTCTGTAAATATGTTTTGTAATTAAATATTTATGATTTATGTCTTATATTAGTATTATGTTTGTAAATATTAAAGTTTGATTTGTTTTATTTTTATAAATTGTGATGAAAAGTCGCACTAAACGGCAGAGTGCGCAACTGTTTGAAAATGTTATAGAAGTGTTGGTGAGAATTGAATTTGAATTGATTTGTGTAAAAGCAGGTTTTGGGAAATCCGAAAAACAAACGAAACTCTTCCGAAATTTTATAAAAAGTTTATCGATGGGCTCACTAGAAATGGTTTTAAACTATGTAGATTTCCAATGATTTGAAAATTTGTTTTATGGGCTCACATGGATTTTGAAATGTATATGAATTTAGAAAGTTTTGAAAGTCCGAGTAGCGCTCCCTGGGTCGGTCCAGCCGGGTCGGGTCGGGGGTGTTACACATCATACATCACGGTGCAGTACTGCCATAAATTTCACCCAATTGACATGTCAATCTCCTATATCCATATCCCTATACATATATTAGGGCCATAAAATTTAATTCATGAAATACAAATATTCAGTCACTTTTCAACAATTTTACAATAATCAAATTTCAAACTCGATATTCATTAATAACTACAAATAACAAAATACAGAAACGAAATCTATAGATTCGATATAAGTTCAAGTTCTGTATCTCAAAAGCAATTTCAGATAGTTTTCACAAATCGAAAAATAACTATTGCAATCAAAATACGAAATACGACTATACGAAAATCGTAAATGTGAACTTAAATTCTTTAAATCAATAAACAATATGAAAAGGTTTCAGAACTGTGTGTACACCAACCTGGATACCGTTTTACCGCTTCTATGCCTTTTTCCTTCTGAGTTTTCCTTTTTCCCTTTCTTTCCTTTCTCTCCCTCTTTTCTTTCTTTTCATTCCTTCTTCTTTCCCTTCTCTTCTTCTTCTTTTCTCTTCTTCTTCTTTTTCTTCTTCTTCTTCTTTTTCTTCTTTTTCTTCCTCTTTCTTTATTCTTCTCGGTCTCTCATTCTCTCTTTTCCCTGTTCTGTTTTTTTGGTGGCTTTTCACGGAAGCCAAAATTTTTTTATATGATTTCGGTCGTCGCGACCGTCGTCGCGACTGGAGCGTTTCCACCGCCTTCATCACGAGCACACCTTGCGGTACCATGGTCGCGCTGGTGGTCGTGCTGCTCACTGCTAGAATTTGACATTTTCATCACGAGCTAGTCAGCGCGATCTATGGTCGCGGTGACTGGTCGCAATGCTCATTGCCAAAAATTCACATTTTTCACCGCGAGCAGGTCATCGCGATCTGTGGTCGCGATGACCAGGTCGCGATACTCACTGCCTCAGTTTTCAATTTTCATGCATCATTTCTGGATATCCACATATTTAAAATTAATTATTCGAAATCCGGGATGTTACAAGCAACCCTTATGGATCTGATGCACCATATCTTCCGTCCGTATCTAGATCTGTGTGTTGTAGTATTTATCGATGATATTCTGATATACTCTCAGACTGCAGCAGAGCATGATCTACATCTCCGAATAGTGTTACATATTCTGAAAGAAAAGAAGTTGTATGCCAAGCTCAACAAATGTGAATTCTGGCTGAATGAAATTGATTTTGTGGGACATGTAGTATCGGCAGATGGTATTAAAGCAGAGCCCAAGAAAATTGAAGCAGTTATGGAGTGGAAGCCTCCTAGAAATGTTTCTGAGATTCGGAGTTTTCTAGGTTTGGCCAGATACTACAGACGGTTTGTAAAAGGGTTTTCATCCATAGCTACTCCTCTGACTAAACTGCTGCACAAGAATGTCAGGTTTGAATGGAATGAGAAATGCCAAACGGCTTTTGAGAAATTGAAAGCGATGTTGGTTGAAGCACCAATTCTTGTACAGCCAGTATCAGGAAAAGACTTTGTGGTTTACAGCGATGCTTCACACAATGGCCTGGGATGTGTATTGATGCAAGATGGGAAGGTAGTTGCATATGCTTCCAGACAGCTGAAAACGCATGAACAGAACTATCCGACGCATGATCTGGAACTTGCAGCTATTGTGTTTGCCCTGAAAATATGGAGACATTATCTATATAGAGAGAAATGCTATATTTACACTGATCATAAGAGTCTCAAGTATTTGCCTACTCAGAGAGAACTTAATTTGAGGCAGAGGCGATGGATGGAGTTGATTAAAGATTATGATTGTGTGATTGACTACCATCCAGGGAAAGCGAATATTGTCGCTGATGCTCTGAGCAGGAAATCTCTGTATGCACTGAGAACTATGAATGCTCAATTGAGACTTACATCAGATGATGCTATCCTGGCTGAGTTGAAACTCAAGCCAAATTTGATTCAACAGATACAGGATCAGCAGCAACAAGATGAGAAACTTTTAGCCATCCGTGCTCAAGTCCAAGAGGGGAACCAGACTGACTTTGTAATCAAGGATGGTCGTATTCTGTACTTTAAGGATAGAGTTTGTGTTCCGAATGATGATGAGTTGAGAAAGACTATTTTGACAAAGGCACACAGTAGTCCGTATTCGATGTATCCTGGTAGTACAAAAATGTATCGAGATCTGAGGACTCAGTATTGGTGGTCAGGTTTGAAAAGAGATGTGATTGAATTTGTGAACAGATGTATGACATGTCAGCGGGTAAAAGCGGAACACCAGGTTCCATCAGGTTTGTTACAACCAATACCTATAACTGAATAGAAATGGGACCACATTACCATGGATTTTGTCACAGGATTACCCTTCACACGAAGTAAACAGGATTCGATTTGGGTAATTGTGGATAGACTGACAAAATCAGCACACTTCCTACCTGTCAGAATGAATTATTCTCTAGACAGGTTAGCAGAGCTGTATATTAGAGAAATAGTCCGATTACATGGTGTACCAGCTTCGATAATTTCTAACAGAGATCCGAGGTTTACATCCAGATTCTGGAAGAAATTTCAAGAAGCTTTGGGTATACGATTGAACTTCAGTACAGCTTTCCATCCACAGACAGATGGACAATCAGAGCGAGTCATTCAGGTGCTTGAAGATATGCTCAGGAGCTGCATAATCAATTTTGAAGGGAGTTGGGTTGATCATCTTCCATTAATTGAATTTGTATACAACAACAGTTTTCAGACGAGCATAGCTATGGCACCATATGAGGCATTGTATGGCAGGAAATGCAGGACACCCTTATGCTGGACAGAGTTGGGTGAAGACAAGTTGGTTGGACCTGATGTGATTAGACAGACGGAAGAGAAAGTTAAGATTATAAAAGACAGATTGAAAGCTGCTTCCGATCGTCAGAAATCGTATACGGATCTGAAACAAAGAGACATTGAGTATGTAGTCGGAGACAGGGTATTTTTGAAAGTATCTCCATGGAAGAAGATACTGAGATTCAGAAAGAAAGGGAAGTTGAGTCCGAGGTTTATTGGTCCATACGAGATCATTGAACGTGTGAGACCAGTAGCTTATCGACTGGCTTTACCTTTGGAACTGGAAAAGATTCATGATGTATTTCATGTATCCATATTGAGACGATACAGATCTGACCCGTCGCACAGAGTTCAGACTGAAGCCATTGAGATCCAACATGATCTGACATATGAGGAAGAACCAGTGGAAATTCTGGACAAAGAGATAAAAGAACTTCGGAATAAGAAAATACCGCTAGTGAAGATACTCTGGAAGAATCATAATGTGGAAGAAGCTACATGGGAAAGCGAAGAAGTGTTGCGACAGCAATATCCACAACTATTTGAATGAGGTAAATTTCGCGGACGAAATTTCTTAAGGGAGGAAGAATTGTAACGCCCCTAATTTTCCATAATTATGAAAAGTATATTATTTTCATGGTGTATTGGGATGATAATGAATCCAATTGAATATTGGTGAAGTCAATTTGGTAATTGGTTAGATGTGGAATATTTTTGGAATAATGGTTGAGATGGAATGTGATTAAGAGTAAAATTGTGCCATTGGAGAATTTTAAGAAGTTCAAGGGAGCAAATGGTAATTAGGAAGATATTTGTATATGTATATGAATATGTGTGTGAGTGTTTACACACAAGGAACATCTATTAAAAAAAAACACAATCAATCAATTGGCACGAGAGACAGCAAAAAAAAAATTCTAAAAAAACAAATGAAAAACAAGAGAGACAGAGAGTGGCCAAGACAGAAGAAAGAAGAGAGAAGAGGAGAGAGAAAGAAGAGAAAGAAAGGAAAGAGAAAAAGAAGGAGAAGGAAATTGACGTTGGTCCAGAAGAGTTTTGTGTTCAGAATAGTATTTCAGGTTTGGTGGTATTTTTTTTGTATTTTTTAGATTTTCCAGAAATTTTTGGAATTGTTATATTATATTGATTTTAGTTTATTTGAGATATATGGATAATGATTTGTTGTTTGAAATTGATTTTGGAATAATTTGGTATATATATTGTTTGTAATAAATTAATTTCGAATATATATATATATATATATATATTATTTGTAATAATTTTGATTATATATATATATATATATATATTGTTATATATATATATATTGTGGTAATAAAAGTAATTATAATGATATTAACAATATATATATATATATATTATTTGTAATAATTTTGATTATATATATATATATATATATATATTGTTATATATATATATATATTGTGGTAATAAAGTAATTATAATGATATTAACAATATATATATATATATATTATTTGTAATAATTTTGATTATATATATATATATATATATATTGTTATATATATATATATATATATATATTGTGGTAATAAAAGTAATTATAATGATATTAACAATATATATATATATATATATATATTATTTGTAATGATTGTGATTATATATATATATATATATATATATATATATATATATATATTGTTACTGATTTGGATTACATGTATTTGGAATATATTCTGAATCCGTAATATTATTTACGAAAAATATTCTAAATTGATTTTCGATATGTTTTGATTATAGTAATATTACGGATAATATTATTAATATATATATTATTTTGCGATATGTTTCGAAAAGTTATTCGGGGCATTTGGATTTACTATGGATTTATGATATATAATTGCACGTGATTTTAAATGTGATTTGAAGTGATTTCTGGATTCAGAAATATTTTCGAAAACGATTTTGTAATTTGCTTGTATATGTATTTTGATGCGATTCGAATTCCGAAAATGTGTATACTGATTTGGATATAATTTTAGAATTTAAATTGACAATTCTGTTCTGAACGAAGTATATGATTTTCGAAAAATGATTTGGCTCTGATATATGTAGACATAGATATGGATATAGGAGATTGACATGTCAATTGGGTTCTCTGAGTAGTACTACGCCTATATGTTGATAGAGGTACCACCCCTTGCGGGTTGAGAAATTTGATCTGGGATACGCAGCAGCTTATCCGTTGGTATCCAACTCTGATATGTATATGGGATACGCAGCGGCTCACCCGTTGATATCCAACTCTGATATGTATAGCCCGTAATCCAGTCCGAAAAGTATGTTTAGTATATCAGGAGCCTGAAATTGAATTCAAAATGTGATATGATATGTATATGATTTGAGATGAGAAATTATTTCATTTGGTATTATTATATTTTCATAAGATATTTATTCTGATTTTCGATGGATTTATTGATATTTGCTTCAATATGATATGTGTTTCAGTTTTCCGATGGATTCGTATATTCGAAATGTTATTTGATTTGAAACGTATTTTATATTGGGAAGTGATTTACGAATATTTGACTTGACTTGTTGTTAATGTGACTATCTGCTTTGACTTGTATTTGATTTGATTTGAGCCCCAAATTGATTATTTATTTGTCAGTATATTTTTGATGTTGATTTAAATGATATTACAATATAAGTGGAAATATAATTTTCTGTACACCCACTAAGCTATATGCTTAGCGTGTTGAGTTTTCTCACACGCAGGTAAAAGAATTGTTGAAGGGGACAAGGATCAGAAAGAGTAGAATCTGCTGGGATAGTGATCAGAGTCACATCACTCATGTATTTTGGTAGTCCACTACATATTTGATGTTTTATATGTATTATATCGGTATGCATGGACAAGAATATTTTTGTAAATATTTGAAATGGTATTTAGTTTTTATATATGTCTATAAAGTTTTGTAATATTTGGGCCCATGGATTTTAATGTTTTTGAAGTTGAAAAGTTATAAGTATTTTGATATAATTTGTTTTGGTGAGTCGCATCGGATATGGAAGGGTGCGCAATTTGATTTGAGATTATAGAAGTATGGATTTTATGAGTTGTGAAAACAGGTTTTGGAAAGTCAGAAAAACAGAGAAAATTCTGGCGAAGTTTTCAGAAAATCTTTTTGGACCATAATTTTTAAATATTTATTTGGATCATTACTTAAAGTTTCTATTCTGAAATTTATTTTTCGTATCCGATAGCGTTCCCCGATTCGGTCCGAGCGGATTCGGGTCGGGGGGTGTTACAGTTTTTGGTATCTCTGATAGTAAGTGGGTGAGCCCTACACATGTTGTGCCTAAGAAATCTGGAGTAACTGTAGTAAAAAATGATAAAAATGAGTTAGTTCCCACTAGAGTCGTTTCTAGTTAGCGCATGTGTATTGATTACAGGAAGCTAAATTCTGCAACTAGGAAGGATCATTTTCCCTTACCCTTTATTGATCAGATTTTAGAAAGGGTTGCTGGCCATGAGTTTTATTGTTTTCTAGATGGGTATTCAGGTTATTATCAAATTGAAATTGCCGTGGACGACCAAGAAAAAACCACTTTTACATGTCCTTTTGGTACTTTTGCTTTTCGTAGGATGCCATTTGGTTTATGTAATGCTCCTGCCACTTTTCAAAGATGCATGACTAGTATTTTCAGTGATATGGTGGAGCAGTTTCTTGAAGTATTTATGGATGATATATCTGTGTTTGGTAATTCATTTGATAATTGTTTATCTAATCTTAAAAAAGTGTTGATAAGATGCCAAGAGAAAAATCTTATTCTGAACTGGGAAAAATGTCATTTTATGGTGTCTACTGGGATTGTTCTTGGTCATATTGTTTCTTCCAAAGGAATTAAAGTAGATAAGGCTAAGGTTGAATTGATTGCTAAGTTGCCCATTCCGAAGAGCATAAAAGATATTAGATCCTTTCTAGGACATGCTGGTTTTTATAGGAGATTTATCAAGGATTTTAGTGCCATATCAAGACCCTTGTGTAATCTCTTATCTAAAGACACTCCTTTTGAATGGTCCGATGCTTGTTAAGTTGCTTTTGATAGATTAATTGCATTACTCACTTCTGCACCTATTATACAATCACCTGATTGGAATTTACCATTTGAAATTATGTGTGATGCTAGTGATTATGCAATTGGAGCTGTTTTAGGGCAAAGAAAAGATAAGAAACCCTATGTCATTTACTATGCAAGTAGGACTTTAAATAGTGCTCAAATGAATTATTCTACAACTGAAAAAGAACTTCTTGCAGTAGTATTTGCCTTGGATAAATTTCATGCTTATCTTGTTGGATCGCCTATTGTTGTTTACACTGACCATGCAGCATTAAAGTACCTTCTCAGTAAAAAGGATGCTAAGGCTCGACTTATTAGGTGGATCCTTCTACTCCAAGAGTTCGACATCACTATTAAGGATAAAAAGGGAGTAGAGAATGTTGTGGCAGATCATTTATCCAGATTGATTTTTGAAGAACATCCTGATATTCGTCCAATTAATGATTCTTTTCCTGATGAGCAACTTTTTGCTATTACAGAATTACCTTGATTTGCTCATATTGTGAATTATCTTTGTACAAGTAAGACTCCACCGGATTGGAACGCACAAGATCAAAAGAAATTCATGGTGGAGGTACGCAGTTTCTTTTGGGATGATCCTTATCTGTTTAAGTATTGTGGTGACCAAATCTATAGAAAATGTGTTCCTGATAATGAAATGCATGATGTGATTTCCTTTTGCCATAATGAAGCATGTGGTGGTCATTTTTCTGTTAAGAAAATAGCTGCTAAAATTTTGCAATGTGGATTCTATTGGCCTACTCTTTTCAAAGACACTAATGTATATTGTAGAGCTTGTGAGCTCTGTCAGAAATTAGGAGCGATAACTCGTAGAAATATGATACCTTTGAATCCTATTTTGGTTATTGAAATATTTGACTGTTGGGGCATTAATTTTATGGGTCCGTTTCCTTCATCTTTTGGATATCTTTATATTTTGATAGGCATTGATTATGTTTCAAAATGGGTAGAGGTTGTTCCATGTCGGAAAAATAATCATAACACTGTTTTGAAATTTTTGAAAGAAAATATTTTCTCTAGACATGGAACACCTCGTGCCATTATCAGTGATGGGGGCAAACATTTTTGCAATAAACCTTTTGAAGCTTTGATGAAAAAATATGGTGTTACTCATAAACTTGCTACCCCTTATCACCCACAGATAAGTGGTCAAGTTGAACTTGCCAATCGGGAGATAAAACAAATTTTAGAAAAAACGGTGAATCCAAACCGCAAAGATTGGTCTTTAAGGCTAACTGATGCTCTTTGGGCTTACCGTACAGCTTTTAAAACCCCGATTGGCATGTCCCCCTACAGATTATTCTATGGAAAAGCTTGTCACTTGCCTGTAGAATTAGAACACAAATCTTATTGGGCTATAAAGACGTTTAATTTCAGTTTGAATGATGCAAGTTCTCTCAGAAAATTACAGCTGAATGAATTGGAAGAACTTCGGAATGAAGCATATGAGAATTCTAGAATTTACAAAGAACGCATGAAAGTTTTTCATGATAAGAAAACTTTAAGGAAAAATTTTGAACCTGGTCAAAAAGTTCTCTTGTATAATTCTAGATTGCATTTATTTCCTGGCAAGCTTCGTTCTAGGTGGACAGGTCCTTTTGTAGTTAAAAGAGTTTTTCCCTTTGGTTCTATTGAAGTTGAGGACCCTAAGAATGGAAATGTGTTTAAAGTTAATGGACAGCGTCTTAAACCATTCTTAGAAAATCTGGTTCTAGAGGATAAGACCATCTCTCTAGAGAATCCGGTCTATAAAAACTGATTTGTTGGACTTGATGTCCAATTTGTTGTAATTGTATTCTTTATTTTTATTTTTATTTTGTTGGTTTGTTTTGCTTTGTTTTATTTTGTTGTTTTGGAAACTAGCAAGTTGCAGAGAAATTGCTTGGAGAACTCTTCACCATCAGGTGCATTCTTTCCTATTCTTCCTCTTCACTTTAAATAAGTTGTCTTTTATCCTTTACTTAATTTATCACATTGAGGACAATGTTTATTTTAAGTTGGGGGGAGTAATAGTCTATTTAGTATTTTTATTCTCCAATTTGTTAGTTCTAAGTTGTTTGATTTTGTTTTATTTTATTTTTTCTTCTTTCTTTTGTTTGTTTTGCTTCTCAGCAATGATGAGATGTGTAGGTATATTTATAATATGGCACAAAAGAGATGATTTTCTTGATGTTGCAAATTCAGCTGGTTATTATGAATGTGAGCACTAATTCTCTATGTTTCTAGCCGACAAAGCATTCTTTTTCATACCATTTATAATTATGCAGCCATATTGGTTCGTTTCGATGTTTCGGAATCTGCACGAGTTGAAAAGTCATGAATTAAGTGTAGACTTGCATAAACCCTTGTAAGCTTTTGAGCCTTTTATGATTGAAACATTATGCATCAGTCACACTTATTCATGAGCGTATGATCTCATTTTTGTGTGTATACTCTAGAACTTGCTTTAAACCATTCATGTGCGTATGACCTAAAATGGATGGAGGCACTTAGGACACACCACCATTGCCAAATTATCCTGTGCCCTTTTAATATTTACCCCTAGTTAACCCATTTGAGCCAAAATAAGCATATTCTTTCATAAAACCATATATTCTTTACCCAAAAACGTTAAACACTATATCCTACCCTATTCTATGGAATTGGTAGAGCTTTAAAAGAGATCTTGGTGTTGAAGGTTACTTGTTGTTGATGGATACATGATTGAATGATTCAAGTTGTGGGGTGATTAAGGTTTTTAACCTAAAAAAAAATGAAAAAAAAAAAGAAAAAAGAAAAGAAAAAAAAGAGAGTTGAATTTGATTCTTAGTTATGCTAGTGATGTTTATAATGAAGCTTGAGCCCAAAAAGTTGATACATGGCTCCGGTATGAAGTGAATTGTAAGCTTTATGTAATTTATATCTCTTACTTCTACATATGCTCTACTAGTTCCTAGAATCGTTGTGTATTCCATATCCTTTATTTCTTTAGCCTTAACCCTCATCTCCATTACAACCCTATATAAAGACCTCTTGATTCAGGTGATATTGATAGTGAAGATTTGGAGGACAAGCAAGCATATGGCGGCATACCCATATGAGATCATTTGAGTGAAATACTAAACTAATTTATGAGTGATATTTGTCTTTAATTGAGTGACATATCCATGGTGAGACTTGAAGTTGAAGCTTATTTATGCTGATTGGTTTGTGTTGAAACTGAAGCAGGGGAGTGTACTGAGTATGACTAAGCTATTATCGATGTTTATGAATTAGTCTTTGCTGTGAAAAAAAAAATGTCTAGAAGTTTTGCTCACTCTTGTTGTCGCCTTTTGAAACTGTAACATTCTGCCATACAATTTCGGCTAATCTCTGAGCTAATAATGTGAAGAAAAATTAGGTAGAATTTGTTTTTGGTGGTTTGAATTTCAATTTGTTTTGAGTTGCTTGAATTGCTAGAGACTAGCAATAAGCTAGTTGGGGGGTGTGATGAGTACTCAAAAGTGATATTTATTGTTTATAAATCTTATATATTTTGAGCATGTTTTCCTGATGATGTGGCCTATGTGAACAGTACCGTACACGTGAATATTGCATTATGAACAGTACCGTACACGTAAATAGTGCATTATAAACAGTGAATGCAGCTTGAACAGTGAAATGGCGGCTTCAACAGTCAATGAACGTATTCGTAAGCAGTGACGTCAACAGTCATATTCATAAGCAGTGACATCGTGAACAGTACGTGAACAGTGCCGTATTCATGAACAGTTAATGGACGTACTCTATTGCAATTTGCTCTATATATATATTGTTAATTAATAAAAATTATTTATATTTATTCAGGCCACATTGTATTGCACCTTTTTAATTCTAATTATTAAATAAAGTTATTAAAAAAGTAAATTAAGGGATAATTGCGCTAACTTCTCCGAAGGTTAGATGTAATTGCATTCAGTTTGAACTTTAGTCTAAGATAACATAAGCATCCAAAAAATTAGACTAAGCTTAAGGGAAATTAGTGCCTTTAACCCATAAATTAAGCACGTAATGGAGTATAAGAAATGAAATGAGTAGGAAATTAATACCTTATGTGATATGATGTCTTCGAGGAGTCTTAAATTTTTTTCAGAAGCTGTAATAAATCTAGGTCTACTCAACGTATAATCTAAGGCTTCTTTGGATACGAAGCAGTCCAAGGTTAGCAAAAGCCATAATTATAGTGTAAGCATGACCAACTGATTCAAGTGCTACACGCATGTACTCCTCAAATGTTGGAAATCGATTATCTCGGAGCCATTTGGACTCTTCATAATAGGCACGAGTCATCATTTTCATCTACCATATGAAACTTAATCAATTAATATATGTTAAATTAGCAAAATTAGCGATTAATCAATTAATTCTTTGAAAATACACAATAATAACAAACTAGCAAGAGGTGATTAATAGTGTTATGCATACTGCTTCTTTCGCATGTTGAAGTCGAAATAAGCATTCTTTTTTGGCCAACTCTGCCTCAATTTCATCGAAATGATTCAATATTGCTTTATAAAAGAATTGCATGTATTCAGGAAGTTGGTCAATAGAATTCACATCCCACCTGAAAATAAAAAAAGTACTACTTTTCGATGTAATTTCTTTTAAGTTAATTTCAAAACTTAATTAAGTTCATCGATTAATTAAGAAAAGTACCTCTCAACTATTTCTGTAAAGAGTTTGAGTTCATCAGGAGTGCCATATGCATCATAGATATCATCTAAAATGGTTAATATAACTGATCCTCCAAACACGGTCCTCATCTAAACAAGTAATTAATAAAGAAGAAAAACACACAAACCACTGAACCAGGACCACTTTATTCTTAAATCCATAACACTTCAATTCCACAACAAAACACAAAAGCACCATCACAATCCGAACCCAAGTTTGCAAGTGGCGACCAGATCAATGAAACAAGCAAGGATGTGTTTCGAATGCATATGATTTGGTTAACAATATAGGAACAGGATCTATAAGCAACGATGCAATATGAGCTTGCATCTGTTTCCCAACACGCGTGAAGTTATTATTGCCATCGTAAATAAGATGTGTCATTCTTGTAAAATCAAGCATAATCTTAATTAGAGACCTGGGACATGGAGTGAAATTGAGGCAGTCTTCATTAACATCCTTCCAGGAATCATCAATTTGCTTAATCAATTCTTCATGTGCCTCTTCCTCTGATACCCCATATTGTTTCATGTAACATTCGACACTCGAGGGTATATGTTTTGATCTTTGTCACTCGAACTGCATGAATATATATACACATATATAGATTGTCATTGTCTTTTATAGATATGTTGATTTTCATTACGTGTGGCCTAGTTCGCAAGACAAAATATCTAGAGTGCATGGTGTATTTCGCACCAGAAAAAAGTTAATTAAGGGATAATTGCTCTAACTTCTCCCAATTAGACTAAGCTTAAGGGAAATCACAAGTAGAGCATTTAACACGAATTAACCACGTAATGGAGTATCATAATGAAAAGAGTAGAATGTTGATACCTTATGTGATTTGACGTCTTCAAGAAGTCTTAACATTAATTCAGTAGCTATAATAAGTCTAGGCCTACTTAACATATAATCTAAGACTTCTTTTGTTATGAGGCAGTCCAAGGTAGTAAAAACCATAATTATAGTGTAGGCGTGACCAACTGATACAAGAGCTACATGCATGTACTCCTCAAATGTTGGAAATCGATTATCTTGGAGCCATTTGGACTCTTCATAATAGGCACGAGTCATCATTTTCACCTGCCATGTACAACTTAATAAATTAATATACGTTAAATTAGTAATTAATCAATTAATTTTCAATAATTCTATGAAAAAAAAAACAATAATAGTAAACTAGCAAGAGATGATTAATAGTGTTATGCATACTGCTTCTTTTCCATATTGAAGTCGAAATGAGCATCCTTTTTTGCCCAACTCTTCCTCATTTCATCGAAAAAATCTAATATTGCTTTATAAAAGAATTGCATGTATTCTGGAAGTTGGTCCATGCAATTCACATCCCACCTGAAAATCAAAAAGTATTACTTAACTTTTGATGTAATTTCTTTAAAGTTAATTTCAAAATTAATGAAGAAAATAGTTAAGTTCATCGATTTATTAAAAAAAGTACCTCTCAACTACTTCTGTGAAGAGCTTGAGTTCATCAGGAGTGCCATACGCATCATATGTATCATCTAAAACGGTTAATCCATGGACTGAAGATGAGCACTGGTGAAACCAATGGCCTTGTCAAGTATATCTTCTCCATGCCCCTTAAGCTGTGCTGCTTCATATAGGCTCAACATTCCTAACACATCACTTGTCAAGCACTCTTTGAAATTGCCTTTTTCATCTATGAATTTGTTGAATATATCTGATACATATACACATTATTGAATCAAACAATCAAAAGGGATTATATAAAAATATTCAAATGATAATATAAAGTTTTAAAAAAGAGTTCAAAAAAGCTTCTTAGAAAACCCTAAAATTTGAGACGTAAACTAGTATTTTTATTGTCCAAAAACTCTGTCAAGTGACAACTAAACCATACAAAAAAATTTTAAAAAGAGAAGCTCTAGATTTACCACTAGAAACATATGGATGATCATTTACCACTACCATGTTGTCTTAAAAGTCGAAAACTAAGAGCAGTCATGCAAAGATCATATGGATGATCAATATCGTGATAATAAGTGTCATAGATGTGTTGCAATACATGTTTGATTTCTGTTTTAAAGTGACGTTCCACCCCTAAACGCTCCACGATATCGACAAGGTTATTCTGCTTTGATAAAGGATTGTTAACAATAGACTGTAACTCCATTCTCACTTGTTCCTTGAGTTCTTCAATTTCTTCTTCTCGACGCACATGATCAATCTATATAATTAACAAATATAAAATGTAAATAACTATTAGGAGTAACTATTAATCAGATGCATCCGTCCAACTAATAAATAAAAATATTGCTTATATATAATTGTGCATGAGATGCAGTTACTACCTTGTCTTCTTCATAATTATAATTAAGAAAGCAATCTCCCCAAATGTCTGGTGGAAATTCTGCTGTTGGACGCACTACTCCATCTTTGTCAGAGACCTGTGAGACTTGGCCGCTAGACATATTGATGTAGTGTTTTAGCTTAAGGAGCACTAGAGATTGTATATATGTAGTGTTTTAGCTGTAAGGGTTTTTATAGACCAAAGTCTGTGGGTGGTGGAGTATTACATAACAAGAAAAGTCCTACTCTCTCCAATGTGTGATGGTAGAAGTCAATATTAATCATCTTTGATGATTAAATCTTTTAATGGTAATAGTCAACTTTCATATCTGTATCACGACACTTGCCTATTTATTTACATATTTATTACATGCATCTCACCGTTCAATTATATATGTGCTTCATATTTATTGAAGTGTTTAAATACTATTAGTGTGTGGCTCTTACTTATTAGCTTCAGTTTTTAAGTCTAGCATTAATCTACAAGGGTGTTAGAGGGTGAGTTCGGAATTGATATAGCTTAACAATCTCTTATTTTACAAATTTGAAAAAAAAAAATTAATAACTTTTTAAAATCCATTTATTTAATAATCAAAATTAAAAAGGTGCAATACAATGTGGCCTAAATAAACATAAATAATTTTTATTAATTAACAATAAATATAGAGGGCGAATTGTAATAGAGTAGCCTGACGTTTGGTCATATTGTAATGAAATTGTGAATTTAACTTTAATTATACATTAATATCTTCCTTTAGTTGACTTGGTCAAAAATAAAAGTTTGACCAAAATTTTTATTTAAAATAATAAAAATACCCCTAGTTAAAATAAATAATATTAATTATAAAAATTAAAAATTAAAAAATTTAAACTTTTTAAAATGGATGAATCCATTTACATTATTTTTTTAATTATTTAATATTTTTAATTTTAATAATTAATATTATTTTATTTTTTAACCAGGGATATTTTTATTATTTTAGATAAAAAATTTGGTTAAATTTTTATTTTTGACCAAGTCAATTAAAGGAGGGTACTATTGTATAATTAAGCTAACTTACGATTTCATTGCAATATGACCAAACGTCAGGGTACTCTATTATAATTCACCCAGATATATATATATATATATATATATATATATATATATAATTTATTATGTGAATGAATAACCTGAAATCTTTAAAATTAAATTTCCAAATAAATAAACAATTCCAATGCGTATGAAATGCCGTACTATATGAACAAGATAAATTTGAGTATTAATGTATTATTATATGAAGCACGTTTTCATATATAAAGTTTTTCACGTATTGAGAATAGAACCAATTAAATATGATATGATTAAGAAGCAACAAGTTGATATTCATCAATTCCAACTTTTGTATAAATTAAAGGATTTTGAACTAACTACACAATTATTGTGATTTAAACAAAAAAAAAACGTGCATCCACTTGTAGTAAAGTGATTAGTACACCTCCATCTCATCTCACTGGTGACGGGTTCTCTTGTAATCAGCTTATATTTTATTAAAGATAACAATAAAAAAGATTATCCCATTCTGTAGAATTTTAGCTTGTTTGGGTTGTCAACGCAACCTTATTAAGATAATGGTAGTTTAGTAGTTTCATTCTGTTTCACTTTAAAAATAATAATAATAATAATAATTATCATTATAATAAAAAATAAATATAAAATATTATGTTAATACGTATTCTTACTATGACCGAAAAATGCGAAAATAAAACTCCAGACGAATTAATGAGATTTAAATATGAAAACTTACTTGAAGTGTAGTTATAGTTGTGGAAGATTATGCTCTCAAGACATGTCAAATGACATTGACATGAGAATTTTGAATATGATACGTTCTAAATGAAAAATTTTATTTCAATGAAAAGGAATCATCCATACGAATTCAATCAGTTGTTAATTTAATATGTTTTAACATAATTGTATGTTTAAAATAGGCAGATATGAGGTTGGGTTGACAACCAAAACTAGCTAAAATTCAACCGAAAATGGAATAAATTGTTTTATTATTAACTTTATTAAAATATAAGCTGATTACAAGAGAATTTCAATAATTGTGTAGTTGTTAAAAAATCTTTGTAGTAGTAAAAATTTTGATTAAAGACCATATTACCATTTAAAAGAATTTTAATGAGGTCCAAAGGCCAAAATGCTCCTTCGATGCCCATTGAGGACCCAAATTTCACTCTAAGTTGTTTAAGTTTAGCGAGATCATCCCAGGATTAGATATGCAAGTACTTTCATATTTTGTTTTTATCTGAATTTATATTGATAATATAAATCTTCCTTAATTTACGCACGTTAAATTTTTCTTATGGTTTTACAATATTTTCTTTTATTTTCTTTTAATATAAAATTACTACATTATCCTTCTAATTTTATTACTTATTTTAAAAAAAAATTTAAGGTTAAAATTATAATTTTGACTCTTAAATAGAGTCAAGGGCAAATTAGTCTTTTTAATAATTCTGTGAGATTTTACGGTTAGAAAATTAGTCAAAGGGATCAGAATGATATATTTTCAGAAAAGTAGGGTCCAATAATACTAATAAATAAAACTGCGTTAAAAAATTGATAATTCCTTAACAGTTGGGGACCAAATTTATAATTACCCATATTTTTATCTTTAACTATTTTTGTCAGCTATTTTTTTATGATATTGGACATATCTAATTCTGCCCTTTATTCCTAGTATATATATTGAAATTTGTGAGCTGAAGTTTGTGCTGGATCCGTTTATTTAATTTTGGTAAATTTTTGAAATCCATTTATTTAATAATCAGAATTAAAAAGATGCAATACAATGTGGCCTGAATAAACATAAATAAATTTTATTAATCACTATATATATATATATATATATTGCAAATAATTTATTATGTGAATGAATAACATGGAATCCTTAATATTAAATTTCCAAATAAATAAACAATTCTAATGTGTATGAATCGCCATAATATATGAACAAGACAAATTTGAGTATTATTATATGAACCGTGTTTTCATATATAATTTTTTTTACATATTGACAGTCAATAGATTGGTTCTTAAAAAATGTTTTAATAGTCAATAGATTGGTTCTTAAAAAATATATATATATTATTATTTTATCTGTTTTTTCTCCTAAAAAAAATTGATAAGTATGCACCGAACAATAAAATGCTTAAATATTATTATTTGTAATGGTTGTGTATTAAATTACACCAGGCCCAAAATGTTAAAACCCACAGCAAAATCTCAACACACGTAAAGGGTCAAAGAATCAATGAAAGGAAGAATCCCGAGAATATAGAAATTTCGTCTGGTCAATTAGTAGACTCTCAATCAATTATAAATTCCTCACAATCAGCAATTGCATTTAAACTAAACCACGACTATTAAGGGATAGAATTTCGCCCTTAATTTATGTAATCAGATTCCATGTAAAACTGGATGACTCTCACCCTTTCACACTATAAAAATAGAGAGCCATCACTGTTACAAAGGTTACCAATTTTTTTTTCTTCCAAAAAACACTTACATAAGAGAGCTGCACAATACACCCAGCGAGTTCGACTTGAATATCAAGAACAGTGGATGTAGGCATTCCCTTAAGCCGAACCACTTTAAAATCTCTTGTGTCAATCTTTTTATGAGTTTAATCCATTAGTTTTTCCATATTCACCGATTTACTACGTTAACCAATTTCACATGTCAACAGTGATCATATTTAAAAATTTAAACCTAAATTTTAGAGTTAATGCTACATCTACGAAATTAAACATTAAGATTATGTAGTTTAAAAATGTTAGACTGACACATCTACTCACAACTCAGGTGGTTAGTGGTGAGAGTTCAAATCTCACCATACATATTTACTAACATGTATGTGGAGTTTTCTTCCCGTATTGTGCTAGTATATGAGACTTGACTGTTCGTATGGTATATTTCAACTATAATATGATATGATTAAGAAGCATTGGCACAAAAAAAAAACCATGACAAAACCAACTTGTTTATAAATTAAAGTATATGATCAATTTAAATAATTAATAATGTTATAGTTGTTAAATTTGTACCCTTAGTGTTTGATTATATATTTTTTATGTTTTTTATGAGAAGTGATAAATATATAAATATATATATATATATATATATATTCTTCTATTACTTTATATTTTTCCAATATGAGATTCATCATAGTTTCTATTGCACACTTAGTATTTGATTACATTCTAGATCTCCCTTTTTTTTTTGTTTTTTGTCTCAAGATTTTTGAACTAACTACACAATTACTGGAATTCTCTTGTAATCAGCAACAAGTTGTTATTTATCAATTCCAACTTTTGTATAAATTAATGGATTTTGAACTAACTACAAAATTATTGAGATTTCAAAAAAAAAAACTACATAATTATCGAAATTCTTTTGTAATCAGCTTACATTTTAATAAAGCTAATAATAAAAAAAGATTATCTCATTCTTTCGAATTTTTGCTTGTTTGGGTTATCAACACTACTTTATTATCTGCCTATGTTTTACATATTAAAATCAACCTTATTTTAAACATATTAACGTCTTGTTAAAAAAAAATTATATACATCATGATGTATGGTGCATCTTTTACAATAATCATGCAAAATTTGTCACATCATAAACAATAAGATCATAATAGAAAATGCACCTTAGGTGTATAAAAGTTTCACACTATTTTCAAACATTGATTACATCACTTTATTAACCTGATTACTCCAACAAGTAATTGGAAGATATTTCAAGATATTATCTTCAATATATAATATAATATGATTATATATTAATTATATTTCAAGATATTTGAAGATAATAGAAGATATTTCAAGATATTTGGAGTTATTAAACAAGCTAATCAGGTTGATTTTAATATGTTTAAATAGCTCAAATTCAACGGAAAATGGTATAATTTTTTTTTTATTATTAACTTTATTAAAATATAAGCTGATTACAAGAGAATTCCAAGTAATTGTGCAGTTGTTCAAAAATTTTTGTAGTGGTCAAAATTTGGATTGAAGTGCACATATTAAATTTAAAGGAATTTTGATGAGGCCCAATTTAAAACGGTTCCTCGAAGCCCATTAAGGGCCCAAATTTCATTCTAAGCTAAGTCCAACTTGGACCATATTTCACTCGGAGCTGTTAAGTCCAACTTAGAGCAAATTTCACGACGCTCTACCGACCCTGTCAACTTAGAGCAACTTAGAGCAAATTTCACTCTAAGCTGTCATTCCATGGTTCTCGGCCTATAATATTGACTTACGATGCTCTACCGACCCTGTCAAATGAAGTATGTTATCAACCCTATCAGTTTGAGCTCGCTCCATCCCTAATAGAGCGAGAGATGGAGCGAATTTTGGATTGAATAAATGATATTAAAGCATTAGACCTATATTTTGGATTGAATAAATGATATTTGACAACAGTTTAAAATTTTCGAATTTCTATACCAAAAAGTCTTCGCATTTATGAAATTGAGAGCACGGATTTTAATCAATAATAATATTAATATGTTAATTGCAATACGTGTAATTACATATTTTATTTTTATCTAAATTTACAGTTAATTCCCAGTTTAGAGAAGGAAATATTATTCGAATCTATAACTTTAATCGTGTAGGCCAGAGTGGTATTGAACTAATTATGCCCTTTATTCCTAGTATTCTGCACAGTCAAAATTAAACTGTGAAGCCTGTAGCTTTCGAAAGTAGAGTAATCAATCAAACACCTTTACAACTCCAGTCTTATAAATGTTGACAAATTTAAAAATGCATAAATATGTATAGATAAAAAAACATTAAAACAGTTTACCGTCTCCACATGTGTGGCTTAGCTACTTGGAAATTTCTCTGTGAACACATTTATTACGAGGATTAATTCAAACAAGAATCTCAACACGCAATTTGTTAGAGGGAAACAATAAACAAATTCTTTTTGGTGCCTCCTAATTTGACTTGCCATGCATATAATTATAGAAATCATAGTGTTTGTGTGGTGTGTGTAGAAAGAGAGAATAAACAAATTTCAAACTGTACATCCACTCATAGTTCTGGTTAGTGTACTTTTCTTTTACTTTAGTGGTAAAAGTTCAAGGCTCACCATTTGCATTTACCAGCATATATGAATAGTTTTCTTTCTTATTGTGAGTGTAGATGTCTCCTATTATAGGAGTAGATATCCGAACCGTATGTTTAGTGATTAATCTCGACAAATCCTGATAGATTGTAATTATTGTTGTAATCGTACCATTTAAAAAAAAATTAAGCCCTAAAAATATACTGCTGCTAATGTTTTTTTATTTAATATTTATTCTTAAAGCTAGCATACTTGAACAATAATTACCTACCATCTATTACTTGAGTTTACTTCAACTCATGATGTTGGTTATATTACATCATGGAGAGTTGCATATAGTTGGACAGAGACATCATTTTTTTTCCTCACAATACGGGAAGAAAACTTCTCATATATACTGGTAAATGCGCATGATGAAACTTGAACCTCCACCACCACAAAAGTAGGTGGGTAAGTGCACTAACCACTTTACTATCAGTAAATACAAGGGAGTCCATTATTTTAAAAATAGTGTTTCTTAGTACTGTATTATTCCACAACAGAATTTGAATCAGTTAAAAAAGTGCATGGTAGCTTCACAATAGTTATGTTAATCAACAATATATTCAAACATATAATTAATATTCCTTGAAAAGATAGGCTCTACATATATGGTACCGCTGCATGTTTGAAATTTTCCATGCACAATCAGAGAAAAAGTAAAACGAAGAATTTTCTAGCCAGCCACTGTTTTGCAACACCTAGTTGAGCTTTAATCAACCTCGCTCTCTCTGTATATATACAAAGGGTTCATGCATGCATAGTCACATCTTCAAACAAAGCAAAACAACTTCAAAGGAACTGTTTCATCATCTTATTTTTGACTTAAAATTTTTCATATTTCATAAAACAGAAAAGAAAAAAAATAACAATGTCTAGGTTTTCAATTGTTTTCTTCATTATTGGTATGATGTTTAGGGCGTGTACTGCTCAGTTGACCCCCACATTCTACGCTACCTCATGCCCGAATTTGTCGAGCATTGTGAGTGATGTGGTGCAGCAAGCTCGCCGAAGTGATGCTCGAATTGGTGCCAAAATCATCCGAGTCCACTTCCATGACTGCTTTGTCGATGTACGTAATATTATGATCTCAACCTTCTCTTGTTTGTGTTTTCATGATAAACACTATGTCAACTTTCTACACTTCTCTTGATTATTATAAATTCTGATTCATTTGTGTGTGTGTGTGTGTGTGTATATACACTTACATGACATACACAATTGAAAACTAAATAGTTGACGATATATATTCCTGTTATAATTTGTAGGGGTGCGATGGGTCAGTTTTGCTAGAAAATGCAGATGGCATAGAGAGCGAGGGAGACGCACTTCCCAATCGATCATTAGATGGATTTCCAGTTATTGATGAAATCAAAACAGCTCTGGAGAATGCTTGTCCTGGTGTTGTCTCCTGTGCTGATATCTTGGCCATTGCTTCTCAAATTTTGGTCTCTTTGGTACTTTTATTACCTTCCTTTGTAGCACGTCAATCGCTCGACTTTAATAGTTATATATATTAGTGTGACCTGTTGAGGTGATCACTTGAAACCAAGCCTTTCAATAATTTTGTCCTGAAAAACAGTACTTTAACGGTAAAAAGTGGGAAGAGCTTTTAAAAATTAAATGCTCTTCTTGGAATACAACAAAACACTTTTAAAAACTACCAAAAAGTCAAATGCTGGCTTTTAAAAACCATATCAAAAGGCTCATAATCAAACCTTTCTCTCGTTGCTAAGTGATGGGATCGAAAATCGAAGCCACATTAATGGTAGAATTGTAATCTCTTGTTCGAAAGAAAAATAAAAGTGATGAATATGTTGTTTTGCAGGATGGAGGTCCAACATGGGAAGTGCAACTAGGAAGAAGAGACAGCAGAACTGCAAATCTAGCTGGAACCTCAGCCATTCCACTTGCTAATGATGGTTTGGATCTGATTCAACAAAAGTTCACAGATCAAGGGCTTGATTCCATTGATTTAGTCGTTTTATCAGGTGATTCATTTACTTCCTAATTAAATCATATTTGAAAATGATTGTATACAATGGAACTTCTACACTTTTACATTAATTATTTGATAATACAAAGTCATGTTGACGTTGAACTAGTATGCTTGTTGACCAGTTCTAAAAAAAAAAAAATTATCATAATTAAGTTTTGAATGATTTTATTGCATTGTCACAGGTGCACACACCTTTGGACAAGCTCAATGCGTGACATTCCGCGACCGCCTATACAATTTTGATGGCAATGGAAACCCTGATCCAACCATAGATGCTGCATACTTGCAAACCCTTCGCCAGAATTGCCCTCAAGACTCTGGTGATGGTGATAGCAACAGAAGTGATCTTGATCCCACCACTCCTAATGAATTCGATAGCAACTACTACACCAATCTCCAAAACAGCCGCGGCCTTCTCCAATCCGATCAAGAATTATTCTCTTCCACTGGTGCCGATACTGTCGCCATCGTTAACCGATTTGCTGGTAGCCAGACTCAGTTCTTTGATGCCTTTGGTGATTCCATGATCAAGATGGGAAACATTAGGCCATTGACAGGTACCAATGGCGAGATCAGAACAAATTGTAGAAGGATCAATTAAAATGTTTGATTGGAAATGTTTATGATGACCAAGCTAGTGTTCCTATTAATTTTGTAACTTTGAATATTCAACTGTTTAAGAAATAATTGCAAATTTTGTATTTTATTACATTAGTCTTGTGTGCTGCGAGTTTATTCTCTTTACAAAAAAAAAAAATTCAAATAAAAATAATATTACACACTCTCATATCTTAAATTTAAATTTTTTTAAACATAAATAAATTGTTCTATTAATCGTAAATAAATCAGTAGACTAAAAAGGAAGAAATCATAATTTAGCATGACCAAGTATGATCAAGCTAGTTTAACGGTTCTTAGCTAATTAAAATTCAGAGTAAACTCAATTTTTAAGCTTAATAAAAATCAAATTACTCTATGAAAATTAATCAAATTCAGAGTCGGCCGTATATAGCAATTTTTCGAAATGTTCATCTATTTGAATTTTCAGCTTGGTAAGTAAACAAAATGAATATATGATGCAGACAAGATAAGGCTCAAAAGAATATTCATCTTTTATTTCTTTGAAATTTATTTTTAGAATATTTTTTAAAATGTTCTGGTATGATTTAATTGTATTTAGAAAAAATTTATCAAAAAACCTATTTGAACCGAACTAAGTGGCTGAACTGAACCGAACTACACTTTTCGATTTGATTTCGAGTCGATTGGGTTCGGTTCTGGTTTTTGAACCCACCCCTTGAAATAGTCAATGTTTTTGTTTATTGTTAGAGGACATTAATATGGAAGAGAAATTATAATAGATGGTCTTACTCTTGTGTATTCTCCAAGGATTCTAAAATAATATAAGACCCAAATACATTATGTTAAATAAGATATAAATAAACTGAAATGATTTTTCATGAAACGACGAAGAATAATTTTAACCACCATCCAATGTGGTTCGATGGTAAAGGCGTTCATTCAGTGTAGTAATGATCCAGGTTCGAGTTGCCACCACCGTAAGTGGTATGTCAAAAAAAAATGAAGAATAATTTTATAACGCGGCATTTCCAATTGAATTAGAATTAGATTTTTTTTATTAAAAAAAAAGAATTTAATAGGTGTGAATTGATGCAAGTATAGTCATTGAATTCACTTTGTTTTTGGAGATTCTCCATTTATTTATTTTAAATTAGGCAATTCTCCATTTAGAAAGTATATGTGTTTTAGACTATTTATAGTAACATCACCCAATAGTACCTTAAAATATATAATTATAGGAATTGTCGCAAGGTGTGAGTGAAGTGAATGGATGAATTCTTGGCTTTAAAGGAATACTTCAATATCACAATAATAGTATTCCAACAATACAACGAGAATAACTTAATCCATTTTGTAAATTTTTAATTTAATTACAATTCATATATAAATCTTATTCTTTCAAGTTCAAGTACATTAAATCTGTTGGTCCACCTCATGTGGGAGAAAGAAAGTAAGAAAAATCAATGTGCACTTTCGGTGCATAATGGTGTTAGGAGTGCCTTTTATGGTGGATGAGCATGATTATGTTTTTAGTTTTATTTTTATCCTCAAATCCTCACCTATAAATAGGTGATCATTTAGCGCATTTGTATCATCCAATTCAAGAAATCTAAATTCATCTAAGAGAGAGCATTTAGAGAGAGAGAGCCTCAGAAAGAGAGAGAGAGAGTTTTTCTGAGAGGAAAAATTGTGAGCCAATTTGTAAAGTTCTATTCACAAATTGAAGTTACATTGTTATTGTAATTTGTGAGAGATCTACCTAAGGGTGAAATTAGTAATCCTATTATTGTTATAGTGGAAGTTTTTAAGCGACCTACAGGTCCCGTGGTTTTTACCTTCATTTGGAGGGTTTTCCACGCTAAAAATCTTTGGTGTTATTTTACTCTATTTGGTTTGGGAAATTATCTTGGGGCCGTAAAATTTATTCTTTTACAAACATTTTTCCCAACAAAGTGATATCAGAGCCGGTATCAGATTCTCTAGAAAATTCTTAGTATGCTCTGTGGTTGCAGTATTATCTGATCTTCCACATCAGAAAAGAATTATTTTTGAGTTTACTGATTTTATGATTGCTGGAAGTGTGGAAAGTGCATGTCTAGGAAAGTTCTGGTTAAGGAAAGACTTGGTATTTAAGTGTATCCGTTGTGACCCACCTCTCTTTCCTGGGAACTTACCTGGTGTACTGTTCACGGCTACGTACACTATTCATAGGGTACTATTCATCGTCGAAAAATAATCAAGCTCGGAGAAACCAGTTGACTAACGATCCAGATGGAGAAGAGTACAGGCAATATGATCAAGTTGATTGCATTTAATTATGCAGTATGGAAACCGAAAATGGATGATCTTTTATACATTAAAAATCCGTGGAAGCCGATTGTAATGCCGAAAGAGAAAGCAGTGACTACAGCTTTGACGGATGCCAAGACACCCAGTACTTCGACATCCACGTCAGACATTCACTGGATTGTGCTAAACCGAAAGTATGCTGCTCAAATCAGACAATGGATCGACAGGAGCATTTTCTAAAACTTTGCTAATGAACACGATGCTTACATTCTTTGGCAAAAGTTGGAGAAAATGTATACAAGGACAACCGCACAGAATAAAGCTAATCTGATGTGACGATTAGTCAACTTGAAGTATAAAGATGGAAGCAGCGTGTCAAAACACATGAGCGAGTTCCAAGGCATCATAGATCAACTCAATTCTATGAAAATGACTGTTTATGACGAGTTGCAAGCATTGTTGATGCCGAGTTCTCTATCAAAAAGCTGGGACACTCTGGTTGTGTCAATTAGTAACTCCGCTCCTGATGGCAAGCTTACCATGGATATGGTAAAAGACAGAATGCTCAACGAGGAGTCTCGACGAAAAGATGAAGGGCATACCCCTGAAAATGAAGCACTTATTACAGAGAAATAAGGCAAGTAAGAATGGAGGGGAATGAGTAAAAGTAGAAATCTCCATAACCGAAGTCAGCAAAAAGGACTGTCAAAGTCCAGATCGAGGCATGACAAGAAGTGTCACCACTACGGTAAACCCGGACATTTCATTCGAGAATGTCGAAAGTTAAAGGCGGAGCGAACTAGAAATCAGGATGCACAAACCCGAACAAACGACACCGCAACAGTCACCGAAGAAGTTGTCGTTGTTCAAGCTGAGGATTATATCAGTCTTGCAAGTCAAGACTCTATATGGGTAGTTGACTCAGGTGCTTCATACCATGTCACTTCACGACGGGATTTCTTCTCAACTTACACTCAAGGTGATTTCGGACGAGTGAGGATGGGAAATGATGATGTCTCCAAAATTATCGGCATCGAAAATATCCATTTAGAAACTAACCTTGGATGCAGGCTAGTTTTGAAATATGTGAGGCACGTTCCTGATATCCGCCTCAATTTGATCTCCACTAGAATACTTGATGACGATGGTTACAGTAATTATTTTGGTGAAGGAAAATGGAAGCTTACCAGAGGCAACTTGGTAATAGTAAAAGGCAAGAAAGAGACATCCCTCTACCATACAGAAGCCAAACTATGTAGAGGAGAAGGAAACACCACCAGGAAAGAAGTGCCCACCGAGTTATGGCATAAGCGGCTCGGCCACATGAGTGAAAAGAGTCTCAGTATTCTTTTCAAGAAGGAGCTCTTGCCAGGAATGAAAGGTACATCATTGCCAACTTGTGTTGATTGTATTATAGGAAAACAACACATAGTTGCATTTCATAGTTCCCCACCATCTAGAAAGGCAAATATTCTAGATTTAATACACACAGATGTCTGTTCAATAAGTTGTAAGTCACTAGGAGGTGCTACTTATTTAGTGACTTTCATTGATGACCATTCTAGAAAAGTGTGGGCCTTTACTTTGAAAACTAAAGATCAAGTGTAGGAAGTATTCAAGCAATTTCACGTAAAAGTTGAACGAGAAACTGGCAGACGTTTGAAGTGTGTACGTGCAGACAATGGCGGTGAGTACCGCGGACCATTCGAGGAGTTCTGCAGAAGTTTTGGTATCAGGCTAGAAAAATCGGTACCAAAGACACCTCAACACAACGATGTCGCAGAGATGATGAACAGAACCATTTGTGAAAGGGTCAGATGAATGCTTTTAAATGCAAAACTGCCAAACTCCTTTTGGGGGGAGGTAATAAGAACCGCAGTCGATTTGATCAACCTTTCTCCATCAGTTCCGTTAAACTATGACGTACCAGAAAGAGTTTAGACGGGGAAAGACGTTTCTTACAAACACTTGAAAGTATTTGGCTGCAGGGCATTTGTCAACATCCCAAAAGACGAGAGGTTCAAGCTGGATGGAAAAGTAAAGCAGTGTATCTTTGTGGGATATGCCCATGAAGAATTCGGCTATAAACTCTGGGATCCTATTAATAAAAGGATTATCAGAAGCTGAGACGTGGTGTTTCTTGAAGATCAAACGATCGAGGATTTTAAGAAACTCGAGAAGCCACAATCAGACGAAATTCCAGTTATTCTGGAACCAGTCTCTCCACCAACAAATTCTGATGAAGGAGGAGCTACACCAGATACTAATGATGTTGATCCACCAGCTCGCGGTCTAGAACCAGAACAAGTTCCTGAACAAGTCCAACCAGAAGCACAATTAAGGAGATCTACCAGAAAGCGACAACCAAGTTGTAGATATTCTTCTAATGAGTATGTGATGCTAACTGACGGGGGAGAACCAGAGAGCTATGATGAAGCTATTACTGACTAGCACAAGAATGAGTGGTTAAAAGCCATGCAAGAAGAAATGAAATCTCTACATGAGAACCACATATTTGACTTGGTGAAATTACCACAGGGAAGGAAAGCTCTCAAAAACAAATAGGTGTACAAAATCAAAAGTGAAGAAGGTAGCTCACAACCACGTTACAAAGCAAAACTGGTTGTGAAAGGATTCAGGCAGAAGAAGGGTGTTGACTTTGAAGAAATATTCTCACCAGTGGTAAGAATGTCTTCAATTCAGTTGTTCTTGGCTTGGCAGCTAGTCTCAATCTGGAGGTTGAATAATTTGACGTAAAAATCGCATTCTTACATGGTGATCTTGACGAGGAAATTTACATGGAGCAGCCCGAAGGTTTCCAAGTCAAAGGGAAAGAGAAATTAGTATGCAGACTAAAGAAGAATTTGTACGATCTGAAACAGGCACCAAGGCAGTGGTATAAAAAGTTCGACTCATTCATGGAGAAAAATGAGTACAACAGAATGACAGCTGATCACTGCGTCTTTATCAAGAAATTCTCTGATAATGATTTTATCATTCTTTTGTTTTATGTTGATGACATGTTAATTGTTGGCCAAGATATCGGCAAAATTAACAGGTTGAAGAAAGAGTTGAGCAAGTCCTTTGCAATGAAGGATTTAAGACCCGCTAGGCAGATTCGTGGCATGACGATTACCCGCAACAAGTAAAATCGAAGAATCTGGCTATCTCAAGAATGGTATGTTGAAAAAGTTCTTGAAAGATTCAACATGAGCAAAGCTAAATCTGTTAGTTCTCCACTTGCAAGTCACTTCAAGCTTAATGCAAGTCAGTGTCCTTCTAGCAAGGAGGAGAAATCAAAAATGAGCAAAGTGCCTTATGCATCAGTGGTTGGCAGTCTAATGTACGCTATGGTATGCATCAGACCAGACATTGCCCATGCTGTTGGCGTTGTGAGCCGATTTCTATCTAATCCTGGAAAGGAACATTAGGCAGCAGTTAAATGGATACTCAGGTATCTCAGAGGTACTTCCAGTCATTGTTTATGTTTTGGTAATGGTAAACTTGTATTAGAAGGATATACAGATTCAGATATGGCTAGAGATGTGGATACGAGAAAGTCTATATTCGGGTACCTAAAAACATTTGTAGGGGGAGCTGTCTCATGGAAATCATGATTACAAAAGTGTATTGCCTTAAGCACCACAGAAGCAGAGTATATCGCAATCACTGAAGGCTGTAAGGAGATACTATGGATGAAAAAGTTCCTATAAGAGTTGGATCAGAACCAGGAAAGTTATGTTCTCTATTGAGACAGTCAGAGCACAATTCACCTCAGCAAGAATCCAACCTTTCACTCAAGGTCCAAACACATTGATGTGAGGTATTATTGGATTCGCGATGTGTTGGAAAATAAACTACTGCAAGTTGAAAAAATCCACACCGATGACAATGGGACAGATATGATGACGAAAAATCTGCCTAAAGAAAAACTTGCTATCTGTAGAAAGATTGCTGGTATGGAGGAGCCCTATCTCATCTGAGGTGGAGGGGGAGATTTGTTGGTCCACCTCACGTGGGAGAAAGAAAGTAAGAAAAATCAATGTGCACTTTCGGTGCATAATGGTGTTAGGAGTGCCTTTTATGGTGGATAAGCATGATTATGTTTTTAGTTTTGTTTTTATCCTCAAATCCTCACCTATAAATAGATGACCATTTAGCTCATTTGCATTATCCAATTCAAGAAACCTATATTCATCCAAGAGAGAGAATTTAGAGAGAGAAAGCCTCATAAAGAGAGAGAGAGTTTTTCTGAGAGGAAAAATTGTGAGTCAATTTGTGAAATTCTATCTACAAATTGAAGTTACATTGTTATTGTAATTTGTAAGAGATCCACTTAAGGGTGAAGTTTGTAATCCCATTATTGTTATAGTGGAAGTTTTTAAGCAGCGTACGGGTCCCGTGGCTTTTACCTTCATTTGGAGGGTTTTCCACGCTAAAAATTTTTGGTGTTATTTTGCTCTATTTGGTTTGAGAAATTATCCTGGAGCCGTAAAATTTATTCTTTTACAAACAATTTTCCCAACAAAATCTCTTATTAAAATACGTTTATGTCTTTGTAATATGATACATTTTGCAAGTTAAGATTGCATATTACATTATTTTGTTATTAAAGAACATACATTATTGTTAATTTTTTCGATGTTGGTTCTCATAAGAGTCTTTCGTGTTGATATTTATTTTGCTCATAAGAGTTCGAAGTATTGCTAAAAATTAATTTGAATTTGATGCTTATAATTTATTTATTTTTATTTATCTTCTTTTAGTTATTTTATATGTTAATCTAGGATTTATAGAATAATACTAATAACCCAATAAATAATAGTAATGAGACAATCGCAATATGTATTTGGCTCATTAGATAATGAAATTATAAAAAATCATTCTCCTAAAGCAAGATATCACAATTACACGTCCTCGCATAATAATAATTATACACCCCCTAGCTTAATGGCTCTAAAATTGAAATTTACACCCATTCACTTTTTTTGATGAACAGTTTTACTCCCTGGGAGTAGATGTCTCCCATCCGGTTTAGCTTTATTATTAATTTTGTAATTAATAAAAATTATTTTACAACAATATGACTATTTTAGGAAAAAAAATGTTTTCTCCCGATAAATATTTTGTTAGAAAAGTAGGCAAGTGCCGACTCCCGGCAGCCTTATTATTGATATTGTAAATAATAAAATTCTTTTAAAATATTAAGAACTATGTTAAGGAAAAAGGTTTTCTTTCGATAAACATTCTGTTGGAATAGAAGTATTATTTTAGCCCAACCGAGAAAAACCTTATGGCTACTACGCCTATGTTTATATATATATATATAAAAATTTTCTAATCAGCAACCTCTTAGTGTATTATAATGAGCACCTTTCAATCTTGATGAAAGATGAAGATCATATTGACAAAAAATTAAAAAAATAATAATTTTTTTTTTAAAAAAAAAAGAAAATATAATTTATGTTCTTAGTTGGATAGAGATCTAATCTCTAGATTACATCTCCACTGTCCGTCAAGTTTGATGGATACTAGAGATCCAATCTAGAGATTGGATCCCACCTTCAAGAACACAAACAAAAAAATATAAAGAATATAAAAAAAATATATAGATCGCGGGAAATTTTGTTTTGTGTGTTCTTAGTGGTAGAGATTTAATCCCAGATTTGATCTCAACCGTCCATCAATGACAAAAAATTAAAAAGGAATTTGTTATTAAAAAAAAAAGAATAAAAAGAAAAAAATTGTATGTTCTTAGTGAGATGGTGATCCAATCTGAAAGAAAACAAACAAAGAAATATATAAAAACAAAAAAATCGCAAGGTCTCCAGCCATGGAGAAAATCTCCATTGCTAGATTTTTTTTTTCTTAGGGGTGGAGATCTAATATGGAGATTAGATCTCCATTCAACCCAAGAAGACACGATTTTTTTTTTTAAAAAAAATAAATAAAATGATTTTCACCGTCCATTAATCTTGATGGACCGTAGAGATTCACTTTAATTTTTTTAACTTTTTATTTAATATTTTTAACCAGTGGTGTTATGTCATTTTACGCATAAATTATTGTCAAACCATTACTTTTGATAGAGTCAACTAACGGTAGGGTACTAACGTGTAATTAAGGCTAAATTCACGACTTTGTTGCAATATGGACAAACGTAAGGTATTCTATTATAATTCGCCTATTTTTTAAATTATTATTTTTTCAATAATATCCGGCATTTTATTCGTGAAGAAAATTAAGAATCCTCACTTGAGTTCTACGTGGGAGAATAATTTGATGGTTGAAAAGTTTAGAAGGAAAAAAAAAGGATTTAACCTAATTTTGAAATTAACTTAAACTTGAATTTTAATTTATTTAAAGAGTAATTAAATAGATTAGTATGTTTTGAGTTGGTTATCTTTTCCTTAATCAAGATTAGTGCAGCCCCACGCATAGTCTAAATGGTTAGTACACTTTTCTTCCACCTCAATAGTAATGTTCTAAGTTTGTATAGTTTTCTCTTCTCATTGTGAGATTGTCATACCTGATTTATTATTAATATTGTAATTATAACCTTCCAAAAATATTAAATTTAAAAAATCTCAAATTATCTTGGAGGATCTCCTTATATTATTCGAACATATACAATAATACTATACATCAATTTGTATCACACTTTCTATCATCCCTTTACAATCCTGAACATTTGCTTCAAATACAATAACCTGACGAATCCTATTTTTGAAAAATTGAAGAAATTTCTTTTAAATATTCAATCTTTCATTTTAGACTGTTTGATCCGAGAGTAGCTACGGTCCCTCTCACAGTGTCGTGGTCAACCCTGTTCTCCTCCATTAGTCCCGCTTTGAGTTGATATAGGGCAACAGGAGTAGGGTCTGTAACATCCCAAATTTTGAATAATTACTTTTGAAAATAAGGATGTAAAAAGTTATGATTAGAGGGGTATAAAACGTAATTAAAAGTAGTGAAATGATGCATGAAGAAAAAGGAGTGAAAAACTGGGGCAGTATGTACCGCGACCCCTCACTGCGACTACAGATCGCGATGAACTGCTCGCGACGAAACAAATGACATTTTCGGGCAGTGAGCAACGCGACCTGGTCACCGCGACCACAGATCGCACTGACTGGCTCGCGATGAAAAAGTGAAAATTCTGGCAGTGAGCATCGCGACCACTAGCGCCACCAGGGTACCGCGATGGGTGATACCGATGAAGGCGGTGGAGTTTCTCTAGTGAGTAACGCGACCTGATGGCGCGACCACAGGTCGGTACGACGGTCACGACGACCGAAAGATTATAAAAAAAAAATAAGTTGTCGCTGAAGTCTCTGGAAAAACAGAACAGAAAATAGAAAGGGAGGAAAAGAGAGACCGAGAGAGCGTGGGAGAGAAGAAAAAAAGGAAGAAGAAGAAGAGAAGAAGAAGAAGAAGAAGAAGAGAAAGAAGAAGAAGAAAAGAGGAAGGAAAGAGAGAAGGAAAGAAAAGAAAAAAGTGAAAGAGAAAGAGAAAGGGAAAGGAAAAAGAAAACCTAGAAACGCGATTGTCGAGAGGAAAAACAGTATCCAGGTTGGTGTATACCTGTTTTCGAAACTCTTACAAAATTATGAAGTATTTTTAGTCTGAATCTGCAATTTATTTAAATAACCTAGTGATTATATGTCTATATTGTCTTTCTTGAAATGATTTTATTTTAGATCGTATTTCGATTATTACGATTTCGTTGAAATTACTTGTTTTAGACTTTTGTATGAATATTGTTTATTTTCCATAAAAACCTATATATATATTTGAAGAATATTGTTTGAATTGTATATTTATTGAGTGACCGTTGATTTGTAAATTACAGTGAATATTTGAAAATATTTTATCGAAATGGCCCTATGATACTTAGACATAGAAATGGATATAAGAGGTTGGTATACCAGCTGGGTTAGTTTAGCAGTACTGCGCCGTTATTATCAGTGATTGTTGTTGCGGGGCAATCTCGGACAATCACAACGCTTCTAGTGATTGTTATTGCGGGGTAATCTCGGACAATCACATAGATATCAGTGATTGTTGTTACGGGGCAACCCCGGACGTCACATGGAAACTACAGTGATTAGACCCATATTCTGGTCCTAAAAAATTATGTTGGGTATTCTAGAGGGCCAGCATTGAAGTGAATCGAATAATATGTTTATAAGTAAATTTCGAAATCGATTTTATACGTTTATGATTTATGATTTGGTTTTGTATGGATTATAAATTGTAATGAGTTATTTATATACGATCATATTGTGATCTATGAAAAGTTATTTATGATTTTAATACTTGAGTTTAGTGTACACCCACTAAGCTATATGCTTAGCGCGTCGGTTTTTATCGCGCGTAGGTCACAGGGATACCGAGGCAGATAAGGAGTAGAGATGAGGTACCTGCAACTTGGAGTTCAGAGTCACTGCATTGATTGGGTAGTTATAAAATTTTGTATTTTATATTAAGTAAGCATGCATATACAGAAGTCTGTACATTTGATCATTATATCGATGTTTTGTAAATAATTTTCTGATTTCTGTTTTTCATTTTTATAAAGGTTTGTAATTATTGAATTCTGAATTATTTTATTTTAAAAACTGTTGTAAAGTCGCACTAAACGGTAGAGTGCGCGTTTGGATGAAATGATATTTGAAGTGTTGTGGATTTTATGTGATTTGAGTTTTATTTGAAACAGGTTTTGGGAAATCAGAAAAACAGAGGGAACTCTGCCGAAATTTTTAAAACTGAATTTTTGATGGGCTTACGAGAAAAACATTTTTAAATTACAAAGTGATATGATTTTAAATGGTTTGAAATGCGAAACGAGAATTTAGAAAGTTTTGAAAACCCGGTAACGCTTCCCGAGTCGATCTAGTTGGGTCAGGTCAGGGGGTGTTACATTTTAAGTGGTATCAGAGTGCGATTTAGGCGTTTCTGGACCAAGGAGTCTGTATATGCATGCATTGGATAAAAGATACCCATAGGAATGTGTGACTCTAATCTGCAGACCTCTCTTCTGTCTTATATAGGATAAAAGAAATGGAAGGAAGTGGAGATAGACCTGAAAGTCCCGCCAGCGTGGCTGGGGGAGCATCTAGGGAATCAGTAAGTCCGAGAGTGGCGGACCCTGTACAGCCAGTATTTATGCAGCAGATGGCTGAGTTCTTTCAGAATGTGGCTAGAGCAGCGCCACGAAGATCAGCCATAGAGCGACTGGCTAAACACAGACCCACGGATTTTCATGGCAGGAAGGATGAGGATGCGTCTACTGCAGAGTACTGGTTTGAAAGAACTGACAGAATATTAGAGCAGATGCACTGCACACCTGAAGAGAGATTGGAGTGTGCAGTATCCTTATTATAGGAGGATGCCTATCAATGGTGGACCTCCATTATACAGTCAGTGCGACCAGAGGACAGAACCTGGAAATTCTTTCAGAAGGAGTTCCGGAGAAAATATATTGGTCGCATCTATTTGGATAATCTGAAGAGGGAGTTTACCAACCTGAAGCAAAGGCAGATGACAGTGACTGAATATGAGAGAGAATTTGTCAGGTTGAGTAAATATACAAGAGATATGGTAGCGACAGAGGCGGATAAATATAGACGGTTTGAAGATGGACTGAACGACTATATCCGCCTACAGGTTGTGTGACATTCCTAATTTCTACTTAATGAATTGTGAATATATGAATAGCATGTTGATGATTTAAGAAATGTTACAGGTTGCTGCCTTTGAATTCGAAGATTTTACCAGACTTGTCTCGGCAACTTTGAATGTAGAAAGAATTAAGAAGGAAGAGCAGGCCAGAAGAGACAGAGGGCAGCAAAGAAGAGGGGCAGGGCCATCCAGCTCATATCAGCCCCAGAGTAAGAAGTTTAATTGACCATAGTCTAGTGGTCCAGTGTAGTCCCAGAGGCCCATACCCACAGCTAGGCTTGGTCAGTCTGTAACTTCCGTGGCTAGTACCCCTAGGAGTGCAGTTAGGGGACCAGCCCCTGCATTGTGTAATCATTGCGAAAAAAGACATCCTGGGGAATGTTGGAGAATCACAGGAGCCTGTTTGCGATGTGGATCCCGTGATCATTTCCTGAGGGATTGCCCACAGATTAGATCTCAGCAGCCAGAGAGATCGGCCCCTACTACTTCCAGAGGTAGGAGGCCTAGTCAGGCAGTGCCTGAAGGTGGTAGCCACAGAGGAGTGTCAGAGTCAGTGGCAAGACCCGATAGTCGAGCTCCTGCACGAGTTTATGGTGTTAGAGCTTAGGAAGACAAGGATGCGCCTGACGTGATAGCTGGTATTATTTATATTTTTGATACTACAACTATTGCATTAATAGATCCAGGTTCCACTCATTCATATATATGTGATGCCATGCTGAAACACCAAAATCTAGAAACTGAACCTACTGAATATGATGTGTTAGTTAGTAATCCGATAGGCCAAAGTGTAGTTGTGAACCGTGTATATAGAAATTGTCCTATTTGGATACAGAAGTGTGAATTTTCAAGAGATTTGATGGAGTTGCCATTCCATGAGTTTGATGTGATTTTAGGTATGGATTGGTTAACTCGGCATAAAGTGGTGATCGACTGTAAATTGAAACGAGTGACCCTCAGAACAGCAGATGGTGCAGAAATCACAATGGTGGGTGAAAGGAGGGATTTTCTCTCCAATGTTATTTCGGCCACTGCAGCCTGTAAACTGATTAGAAAGGGTTATGAAGCATATTTGGCACAGGTGGTTGATTCCAGAAAGGTTAATTCTGAAATTCAGAAGATACCCACTGTGTGTGATTTTGCAGATGTGTTTTCGGAGGAGCTTCCTGGTTTGCCACCTCAGAGAGAAGTGGAGTTTGTGATTAATGTGGTACCAGGTACGTCTCTAGTATCGATAGCTCCCTATAGAATGGCATCAGCAGAACTGAAAGAACTGAAGATACAGTTACAAGAATTGCTGGATAAGGGCTTCATCAGACCCAGTGTATCCCCCTGGGGAGCTCCAGTGCTATTTGTGAAAAAGAAAGACGGGTCCTTGAGATTGTGCATCGATTACAGGCAGCTGAATAAACTTATTGTCAAAAACAAGTATCCGTTGCCTAGAATTGATGATTTATTTGATCAGCTGAGAGGAGCCTGTGTCTTCTCAAAGATAGATCTAAGATCAGGTTATCATCAGTTGAGGATAAAAGATTCAGATATTCTGAAAACTGCATTCAGAACCAGGTATGGACACTATGAATTTGTAGTGATGCCATTTGGGCTTACTAATGCACCTGCAGCCTTTATGGACTTGATGAACCTGGTATTCCGACCATACTTGGATCAGTTTGTGGTGGTATTTATCGATGATATCTTGGTGTACTCACAGACGGCAGAGGACCATGACAAGCACCTCAGAGTAGTATTGCAGATTCTGAAAGAGAAGCAACTATATGGCAAACTAAGTAAATGTGAGTTTTGGTTGCCTGAGATTGCATTTCTGGGTCACATTGTGTCAGCAGAGGGTATTAAGCCAGATCCGAAAAAAATTGAAGCAATAGTGGAATGAAAGCCTCCCAGAAATGTTACAGAAGTCAGACGTTTTCTAGGTTTGGCAGGTTATTATCGACGGTTTGTAAAGGGATTTTCATCCATAGCAAGTCCGTTGACCAAGCTACTACATAAGAATGTCAGATTTGAGTGGACTGACAGATGCCAAGCAGCTTTTGACCGATTGAAGGCGATGCTAGTTGAGGCTCCAATTCTGATTCAGCCTGTTTCAGGTAAAGACTTTGTGATCTATAGTAATGCCTCACATCAGGGTTTAGGTTGTGTATTGATGCAGGAAGGCAAGATGGTTGCATATGCGTCCAGACAGTTGAAAAATCATGAGCTGAACTATCCGATACATGATCCGGAACTTGCAGCCATCGTATTTGCTTTGAAAATCTAGAGACATTACTTATATGGTGAGAAATGTTATATATACACGGATCATAAGAGTCTAAAATATCTGCCTACCCAGAAAGAGCTTAATCTGAGACATAGACGGTGGATGGAGTTGATTAAAGATTATGACTGTGTAATTGACTACCATCCAGGAAAGGCGAACGTGGTAGCAGATGCTTTAAGCAGAAAAGCACTGTTTGCTTTGAAGGCTATGAATGTGCAATTACAGCTAAATTCAGATAATGCCTTGGTAGCTGAATTGGTATGCAGACCCAATTTGATTCAGCAGATTGCAGACAAATAGAAGCAGGATGCTAGAATCCAGATGATATGTGAACAGATCCCAGAAGGGAAGCATCCGGACTTCTCAATCAGAACTGATGGTATTGTATGTTTCAGAGACAGGATTTGTATTCCAGATGATGAAGAATTGAGAAAGATGATCCTGACAGAGGCACACAGTAGTTCGTATGCGATGCACCCAGGTAGCACAAAAATGTACAGAGACTTGAAAACTCAATATTAGTGGTCTGGTATGAAAAAGGATGTAGTAGAATTCGTGAATAAATGCATGACTTGTCAGCAAGTGAAAGCTGAACACCAGGTTCCATCAGGATTGTTACTGCCAATAGCAATACCTGAATGGAAATGGAACCGCATTACAATGGATTTTGTCACAGGATTGCTACTCACCCGGAGTAAACACGATGCAGTATGGGTTATAGTGGACCGATTGACGAAGTCAGCACATTTTCTACCTGTCAGAACTGACTATTCCCTAGATCGACTGGCAGAATTATACATCAAAGAGATAGTCAGATTGCATGGAGTGCCTGCATCCATAATATCAGATAGAGTTCCGAGGTTTACATCCAGATTCTGGAAGAAGTTTCAAGAAGCCTTGGGTACTCGACTAAGTTTCAGTACAGCCTTCCATCCGCAGACAGACGGACAATCAGAAAGGGTAATTCAGGTGCTTGAAGATATGCTCAGGGGTTGTGTAATTGATTTTGAAGGGAGTTGGGCGGATCATCTCCCATTGATTGAATTCGCCTACAACAACAGTTATTAGTCAAGCATAGCTATGGCACCTTATGAGGCACTGTATGGAAGGAAATGCAGGACTCCAGTATGCTGGACAGAGTTAGGAGAGGACAGGTTAGTAGGCCCAGATTTGATTCAACAAACTGAGGAGAATGTGAAGATTATCAAGGATAGATTGAAAGTTGCTTATGACCGACAGAAATCATATGCAGATTTGAAAAGGAAAGAGATAGCATATGAAGTCGGTGAGAAAGTGTTCCTGAAAGTATCTCCGTGGAAGAAAGTGCTTAGATTTGGCAGAAAAGGTAAGTTGAGTCCTAGGTTTATTGGGCCATACAAAATTATTGAACGTGTGGGACCAGTAGCCTACAGACTAGCTTTACCTCCAGAATTAGAAAAGATTCATAATTTTTTCCACGTGTCTATGCTGAGGAGATACAGATCTGATCCTTCCCACAGAGTTCAGGCCGAAAGTATTGAAATCCGACCAGACCTGACATATGAAGAGGAACTAGTGCAGATTCTTGATCGGGAAATTAAAAAACTACGAAATAAAAGAGTTCCACTGGTGAAAGTCCTCTGGAGGAATCACAATATAGAAGAAGCTACCTGGGAGAGCGAGGAAACTATGAGACAGCAATATCCACAACTGTTCAATTGAAGTAAATTTCGAGGACGAAATTTTTTAAGAGGGGAAGAATTGTAACATCCCAAATTTTGAATAATTACTTTTGAAAATGAGGATGTAAAAAGTTATGATTAGAGGGGTAAAAAGTTATAATTTTGAATAATTTATAGTTTCCAGGTGGACCAGATGGAACGGTCCAGAAATGATGCATGAAGAAAAAGGAGTGAAAAACTGGGGCAGTGTGTACCGCGACCACATATTGCGATGAGCTGCTCGCGGCGAAAAAAATAGCATTTTCGGGCACTGAGTAACGCGACTTGGTCACCGCGACCACAAATCGCGCTGACTGGCTCGCGATGAAAAAGTGAAAATTCTGGCAGTGAGCATCGCGACCACCAGCACGACCAGGGTACTGCGATGGGTGATCGCGATGAAGGCGGTGGAGTTGCTCCAGTGAGCAACGCGACCTGGTGGCGCGACCACAGGTCGCGACGACCGAAAGATTATAAAGAAAATAATAAGTTGTCGCTGAAGTCTCTGGAAAAACAGAACAGAAAATAGAAAGGGAGGAAAAGAGAGACCGAGAAAGCGCGGGAGAGAAGAAGAAAAGGAAGAAGAAGAAGAGAAGAAGAAGAAGAAGAAGAGAAAGAAGAAGAAGAGAAGAGGAAGGAAAGAGAGAAGGAAAGAAAAGAAAAAGGTGAAAGAGAAAGAGAAAGGGAAAGGAAAAAGAAAACCTAGAAACGCGATTGTCGAGAGGAAAAACGGTATTCAGGTTGGTGTATACCTGTTTTCGAAACTCTTACAAAAGTATAAAGTATTTTTAGTCTGAATCTGCAATTTATTTAAATAACCTAGTGATTATATGTCTATATTGTCTTTCTTGGAATGATTTTATTTTAGATCGTATTTCGATCGTATTTCGATTATTACGATTTCGTTGAAATTACTTGTTTTAGACTTTTGTATGAATATTGTTTATTTTCCATGAAAACCTATATATATATATATATATATATATATATATATATATATATATATATATTTTTGAAGAATATTGTTTGAATTGTATATTTATTGAGTGACCGTTGATTTGTAAATTACAGTGAATATTTGAAAATGTTTTATCGAAATGGCCCTATGATACTTAGACATAGAAATGGATATAGGAGGTTGGTATACCAGCTGGGTTAGTTTAGCAGTACTGCGCCATTATTATCAGTGATTGTTGTTGCGGGGCATTCTCGGACAATCACATAGATATCAGTGACTGTTGTTGCGGGGCAACCCCGGACGTCACATGGAAACTACAGTGATTAGACCCATATTCTAGTCCTGAAAAATTATGTTGGGTATTCTAGAGGGTCAGCATTGAAGTGAATCGAATAATATGTTTATAAGTGAATTTCGAAATCGATTTTATACGTTTATGATTTATGATTTGATTTTGTATGGATTATAAATTGTAATGAATTGTTTATATACGATCATATTGTGATATATGAAAAGTTATTTATGATTTTAATACTTGAGTTTAGTGTACACCCACTAAGCTATATGCTTAGCGCGTCGGTTTTTA
This sequence comes from Xanthoceras sorbifolium, assembly GCA_003430845.1. Taxonomy (NCBI): domain Eukaryota; kingdom Viridiplantae; phylum Streptophyta; class Magnoliopsida; order Sapindales; family Sapindaceae; genus Xanthoceras; species Xanthoceras sorbifolium. The sequence continues at coordinate 25,788,684 of CM010620.1, read as the reverse complement.
TCGTGCGTAGGTCACAGGGATACCGAGGCAGATAAGGAGTAGAGAGGAGGTACCTGCAGCTTGGAGTTCAGAGTCACTGCATTGATTGGGTAGTTATAAAATTTTGTATTTTATATTAAGTAAGCATGCATATGCAGAAGTCTGTACATTTGATCATTATATCGATGTTTTGTAAATAATTTTCTGATTTCTGTTTTTCATTTTTATAAAGGTTTGTAATTATTGAATTCTGAATTATTTTATTTTAAAAACTGTTGTAAAGTTGCACTAAACGGCAGAGTGCGCGTTTGGATGAAATGATATTTGAAGTGTTGTGGATTTTATGTGATTTGAGTTTTATTTGAAACAGGTTTTGGGAAATCAGAAAAATAGAGGGAACTCTACCGAAATTTTTAAAACTGAATTTTTGATGGGCTTACGAGAAAAACATTTTTAAATTACAAAGTGATATGATTTTAAATGGTTTGAAATAAGAAACGAGAATTTAGAAAGTTTTGAAAACCCAGTAACGTTCCTTGGGTCGATCCAGTCGGGTCGGGTCTGGGGGTGTTACAGGGTCTATCTGTGAAACTGTGTTGAGGGCTCCCGGCCACTGTTGGTATCAGAGCCTTAACGGTATCGGCTGGAAACCAGTAACTTGATTCTTGTGATCAAACCTCTGGTATAACAATGCCTTGATACTTCTATGGTTTTCTTGGATTCTCTGCCAAAATAAAGGCCAACCTAGTGGTAGTAAGAAAAGCGCTTCACACATAATGACTTCAAATAATTCCAATATTGTTCCTACTTCAAACTTTACACCTCCTTCTTCATCTGCCTCTCCATCAAACCAACTTTCTTCCTCAATCACCTTGCCTCCCTCTATTAAAAGGACTACTTCTTCTAAGATTACCAATCTTGTAGAATATACTCATATTCCAGAAGAAGCTCAGATTAATGAAACTGATCTGCCCCTTGTTAGCCCCTACAATGTTTTTAAAAGACACAAAAGCTTCAGACGCTCCTTCCAGAGACTTATCAGTACTCCCAGACCTCCAGTTAAAGAGTATGTCCAGTCCACTGGTCTTGACAATTGCCTTATCCTAGCCTCAGCAGCAGAACGATATGTTGATCTTGCTCTTGATCATCAAATGATCGCATAATGGATTAAAGAAGGATACTCACACCTTCATCTAGGTGCTGTTCGTATCATTATTACTCTTCATGGCCGCAAAGGACTACCAGTTACTGCCAGACTTGCTCTGTTAAACTCTATTTACTGCAAATATGACCAGGCTGTCATAGGCACTTCCATTACTACTCTTCATGCAGGCAGTATTTGCCTTACCTTTTATCCTAATTTCAATATTCCTCTTGCAGATCCAAACATTTGCAAGTTCCTTAAGATTCAAGTGCAGATATCTGGAATCTCTATGGTTCCTGGTTCCTACATAGCAACTCTCCATCACCAACTTGCCTACAGACTGCAAGATCATGCTATTGATCTTTCTCTTCCAGGCACATCTACAGACACTCTCCTCATCACTGCAGAAAGAGAAGAGGTTCCTACTATCACACAAATTCCCAGACAGATTGCTCGAGATAAGCTTCTTGAGCTAATGCCTCTTGAATGGGTAACCAACTACGAAATTGTATGTTGATACGTCTCCTGTTCAGAGTCAAGATCTCCAATTTCAAAGAAAAACAGATGGATCTGTTAAAACAACTTTCCAACTCCCGCAACCATCTTCAAATAATACTCCTCCCATCTTTCAGTCTATGATGATCACCCCTGTTGCTTTTGAGGAGGACATCCCAGTTCATGCCTTCCATCCAGATGGATCTGTTGTATACACTGACAAAATCAATGGTCATTTCATCTGGGACATTGATCCTAACATGTGTGATGACTACTGCTCTTGCAGGCGGAAGAAGAAGATAAAACCCTCGTACTCTCAGTCCAAACAACCATTTAAACCTGGTGATCCAGATTCCCTATGGATTGGTTTATATACACCTCGCAAACCTCTTGATGTTTATGAAGAAGCTCTTTGTATTCTCAAAGAAGAAGGCCTCCTTCCACCAGAGCTTGAGTCTCTACCTGAGCCTGAGCCCATTGCGACTCCATCTTCCCAACCAATTCCATGCTACATGGCATCCTCTTATGATTATGATGCAGATTTCCCTCCACTCGAAAGACACACAGACAAAGATCACAACATTGCAACTCGTGCCTTTGTCCAACCTTCTGAAGTTCTTCTAGACAGTAGACAGAAGCCGTGCTCTCAAGCAAAAGAAGTTTTGAACTGGCAGACCAAAAATGCCAAATCACATAACCAAATCTTAAAGACAATTGATTCAAAGCTTGACAGAGCCCTGGACAGATCAGCCCAAACAGAAGAAAGATTGGCGGGCTTAGATTCTGAACTAAAGAGAATCTATCTTGATCTTCAGAGCCGCATCGCTCAACTTGATGCTGATCTTAAATACCTGATCAAAAACCAGAAATTTGGTACCCATTTTGATCGCAAAGAAAGGGAAATTCAAGAACTCAAAGCTGAAATGGAACGAATTCATGAAGATATGGATAGACACAGGTCCCCTGTGCCACCTATCCCTGTTCCATCTTATGGTTATTCCCTTTTCAACTTTCCCCTATACACTCCATCCTCACCTACAGATTATTCTAAAGCTTTTAAAATAACTCACGAAGTTTTTAGAAGAAATCCTATTCAGAAACAACCTATTCCTAAGCCATCATCATCCACCAGAAAAGACAATCAACCAATGGATTATCGAAAACTCCATCACCTAAACACCAGAAGAAATCAGTCTCCATTGTAGAACCACAATCTCCCAGTTTCTCCTCTACTGATTTCTCTGATGATACTGATCCAGAACAAAATGATGTTAGCCGTATGTTTATGGCGACACCATCTGGTGACAGTTTCAATCATTCCTCCCAGACTAGAGCAGAATCTTCCCATGCTCATAATGATGAACCTATTATTGATGAGCCACCTGAAGAAAAAGAAGCTTTTAAATTTCGTCCAAGACCTCCAGAACCACCACCTACAGCAGACAAAGCTGGCAATGGTCCTTGGTTCTCTTTTGACGCCACTGATCCAAAGAATTGGCGGGATAAAGTCCATAAATTTGGAGCTTGAATTGACCTCCAGATGACAAAATCACACCGCCCTCTCCAAGATGTTCTCAGAGAATTCACTTCTCGTTTCACTGGTACCCTTAGAGATTGGTATCAGTCTCTTAGAAAATACAGACAACTTCAACTTGTTCAAAGTCCTAGTGCTTCTCACATCCTGGGAATTATCTTCAAAGAATTCATTGGAGATTTCCAGTTGATCGATAAACAAGCCAGACAAGAATACTTTGAAATGAAGTGTTGTTCTTTGAAACGAAAAGATCTCAACTTCCATTTCAAAAAGATGTCTCACAAATATTACATGTTGAATGGCCTCAATGACGAAACCTTGAGACAAGTTTATATCAATTCCCTTCCTGATGAACTTCAAGCTGAGATTCACCGACACATGGCTTCTACTAGAAGAGATTTGAGAAACACTTCTCTTGGTGAAATTCATCAGATTGCTCTCACCTCTCTTAAAAAAATCTGTGACACCCAGAAACTCTTCTCCAATATGCTGAAAGACAAAGCCAAGTTTGATAAGGTCTGTAAAAAGCCTTATCTACAGATCAAATGTAAGTCCGACAAATACCTTTGTAAGACTAAAAGGCAGAAGCATTTCCTCCCCAAAGAAGGCAGAAAGAATCGGCGATTCCGCTATTTTCGGAAGAAACAGCGAAGAGGAGTCCACAAATCTAACAGATGCTATATCTGTAAGAAAAAAGGACATTTCGCTAAACAATGTCCACAAAAGGCCAAGAAATCAGCAAAGATGATTCAACAGATTGAACAAATTCAATCCTCCGAACCAACTCTTGATTCAGATGCTGATATTGAATCCCTGTTTTCAGAACAATCAGAGCTCAATGATGACACTGTCTTCGCACTCCCCTACTCTAACCCAGACTCTGACCCTGATTCATCTTCAGAGCTTGACTACTCAGACTCCACAGAGCCTTCCATCTTTCAACTACAGCCCATACAGTCACGGATGCATGTTCTTTCAGCCCACGAAGTGCACAGTCCACATGTCTAGGCCCAGATTCTTTTGGATAAATATGCCAGGCCCATCAATGTCATTGCCTACATGGATATTGGTGCCTATAAGTCCATGCTTGATCCAAAGGTCCTCCCTCCACAGTATTGGACCAACCATACTCAACATTTCAAAGCAGCTAATGGTGAACTCTTCACCACGAAGCTCATTACAAAGAAAAGGATTGGTATTCAATTTTTCCCTGGGTGCATTATTTGGAGCACATTTATTGGCAGTCCTCTCCCAAGAAAAGACTTACCTTTAGGATGGGATACATACTGTCATTTTGATAAACTCAAGATTCTTCCTAATGGAATTCGATTCAAACGGGATTTCAAGCCATTCACCACCAACTTGAAAATCTTTTCCCTCACCAATAGTCCACAATCCTTTGAAGAATTCAAACTGACTCTCTTATCCTATTATGCGGATAATCATGCCCTGTTCAAACATCCAAACCCCTTATGGCATAACCCAAACTTCTTTATTAAGCTTCCCTTTAAGCTTAATGAGGATACTAATCCCACTAAAGCCTCACACCCTGGCATGTCTCCTTCAGACCTCAAACTGGCCCGACAAGAGTGTGACACCCTGTTACAACAAGGCCTCATTGATCCCACGACTTCACCCTGGGCTTGCCAGGCTTTTTATGTTGAAAAAAGATCTGAAAAAATCAGAGGAAAAAATAGACTTGTTATTGACTACAAGCCCTTAAACCGGTTTTTACAAGATGACAAGTTTCCTTTACCCAAAACCTCTACCCTTCTTGTTCACCTAGCCAAAGCCAAATTATTTTCAAAATTCGATCTTAAATGTGCTTTCTGGCAACTAGGTATCCATCTTTCAGACCGTCCCAAAACAGCCTATTGCATTCCTAATGCTCAATATCAATGGACAGTTTTACTCTTTGGATTAAAGACTGCTCCATCCCTGTTCCAAAAGGCCATGACTCGCATCTTTCATCCTATTCTTCACAGTACTCTCATTTATATTGATGATATTCTCCTTTTTAGTCCTTCTGAGGAAGAACACCGTTCTTTCCTTTCCCAATTCTGTAACATCATCAAACAGTTTGGCTTCATGCTTTCTGAAAAGAAAAGTTTTATTGCTCAGCCCGAAATTGACTTTCTTGGCATGCATGTTACACATGGGACCTTTTGCTCCGGACCCTATATTCCACAAGAGTTGCTCAAATTTCCTGACTCACACCTGTATAAAGAACAAATTCAACAGTTCCTTGGCACAGTTAATTATGTCCGTGATTTTATTCCACATGCAGCCAAATACATTGCCTCTCTTTTAAATCTTTTGAAAAAGTAACCACTCCATAAGGCCCTGAGCATACTCAGGCTATCAGCTATCTCAAAAAGGTTGCCTAACAACCTCCCCCTCTTCATATACCTTCTGACGGTATTCGCATCTTACAGACAGATGCCTCTAATTATCATTGGGGAGCATTGCTTCTTGAAGAAAAAGACAAAAAGAGATACTACTGTGCACACGCCAGTGGTACATTCAGGCCATCACAGCAACATTATCACACAATCTACAAAGAGATTCTTGCCGTGAAATATTGGCATTGAAAAATTTGATTTTCATCTCAGATGACACTCTTTTAAAGTTGAAATGGATAACTCATCCTTTCCACTTGTCCTCGAATTCAAAAATAAGATTCCTCCTGATCCTTTGCTCCTTAGACTTAAGTCATGGTTTGAACGCTATGACTTTCATACAACACATATAAAAGGATCTCAGAACCTTATACCAGACATGCTTTCTCGTCCCAAACCAGCACAATTGATCACTCCCTCTTCAGCCATTTCTCTCGTTTACACTTTTTCATCATCAATGGCATCATCATCATCACCGCCAGCTCACACCCCAGAAGCAGTTTTGAACCTTCTTGCTCAACAGACCCCTCTTTTTCCTCCCTCCTTTTTGATGGACTTCCCTCAAGACAAAACCCCTCAAGACATCAAAACTTTCGATCTAAATAATATTCACCAGTGTCTTTCTAGTCTCACTAAACCTGACCACTCCCAACCAGTTTTCAAACAGCTCAACAAGTTGTTCCTCAACCTTCTTTATATCCATCCATACCCAATCACAGCCTTTACCCATAATCATTTGTGGTACCTTTGGTCTCTCTCTCTTTTGTATTCTCATCCAGTTGCTTTTCCTCTCATGCAGTTTTACCAACATCTCCATGACCCAGCCAACCAAGGCTCTCTCATTTGGACATTTTTGCAATGGTTCCTTCTCCTTTCCACGTGGAGACAAGATCTCACCAAACTCATGGGCAATCATAATATATGGAAGATGGATGATCATATGAGTAATAAAATTACTTGTATTTTCATTTTTCATAGGCCATATATGTTTAACACTAATACTAAACTACTTTGGACAATCAATAATGCTTATGAATACCAGACTGTTTATGACATGGATGTCCAATGGTCAGCCATAATTCCTTCGCTCATGGAGTTCCTTTGTGAAGCCAACGGTTTACAACCCAATTACCCTCATAACATGTTCCTCCTGCCAGATGTCCACACTCCTCCACCATACTTTCAAGATTCCCAAGACCCGATGGACCTCGACCCAGATGTTCTTCGTCTTCTTGATCAACCCGATGTGGGACCCTCTCAACCATGGTACAAATCACTCTATGGAAATGTCAAATCAGATGATGAGGATTACGACAACAACAACCTGTCACCTTCTCAGAATTCAATGTGACCAGCCAAGATTCCATCTTATCTTACTTTTGTCAAAGTTTGCACTATTAGCTATTTTGTTTATTGTAATAATTATGGTCGCATGTGACCTGTCTTTGTTTTTTCTTCTTTTTGCTTTTATTTTGGAATCCGCTTTTCTAAAGCAGTTTGTCCGTTTCAATTATGTAATCTACCTTACTTTGTCTGTTTGTAATTATGCTTGGATCCAGAGAAATCTGCTCTGCCTATATAATGGCATGACCCTTCTCTAGTTGGGATCATCTAGTTTTCTCTCTGTAAAATATATGTTGTGTTCAATAAACATGATCCTTGCATAAACCTCCTCTCTCTTTCCTGAAACCCTAAGTTCCTTTTATTTTGTTATGGAATCCTGCTATACTATCTAAAGTATGCTCTGTGCTTGCCTCCAGTAGAGGATCCAAGAGTAGCTACGGTCCCTCTCACAGTGTCGTGGTCAACCCTGTTCTCCTCCATAAGTCCCGCTTTGAGTTGATATAGGGCAACAGGAGTAGGGTCTATTTGATATTTTGGAGGATAGTTTTGGAAGAAAATATTTTAAATGTAATCTAAATATAATTCAATAATTTGAAATTAAATGAAAAGTCAAGTTTTTTTACTTTTTCTTTTTAAGGTTTTTATTTTATTTTATAATATTTTTAAATTGTTTAGCCACTTAAAAATAAAATAACTTACTGGATTCAATTTAGACTCATTAAGCATTAATGAAAAAAAAAAAACAAAAACAAACTGTAGTGACAAAAAACAGTCAAGCCTAATAACGACAAAGCTTGAATCAAGACCTGGCCCAGAGCCAAGATTAGACTCAAGATTAGAAGACACATAGACCCAGTGTTCAAGCAGATAGACCATATCCAAGGCCCAAGAGACACATCACATAACAGTCATGTCGCTTGACTATAAGACCATGGTTCGACCATGTTGTTCGACTGTAGAGCCATGGTTCGACCATGTTGTTCAAACACAGGTTCATCATCTCAACCATGTTGATTCGATCAAAACGATTATGGCTCGACCATATCGTTCGACTATAGCACCTTTAACCGATCACGGCCATTAAGGATTGTGAGTCAGCTGTGTCGGTCAACTTGATCTTCAAGGTTCGATTGTATCATTCAGTTACGGATCACTACTCGACCATTTAAGCTATTGGTTCACGGGCATGCCTCGACCTCGACCATTAAGCTAAAGTCGTAACCATCAAACTTTGAGTTTGAAGTCTGATGGACTAAGTCAAGGAAACAATCATATCCTCCTTGATTTGAGTCGAAATATCAGGGAGGCTGATCCGCCTACCAACGGGTGGATCACCCCCTATAAAACCTAACCCTCACTCAATTAGAGGGTTCACGATTTTATTCCAACTCTCATGCATTCTGAGCAATTACTAAATTTTCTTAACTTTTTAAGTTGCACGATTCCCGAGATTCACCATTCCTGAGCGAATTCTAACCACCGACATACACTGTTTATACGAGATTTCGAACATCTCGCATTTGTGTTCAAGTACTCCATCGACCTCGTGACTCAAGTTTTGCAGGTTGTAGTGCTCTGATATTCGTCCTACCATTTTCGTGGTTTATAATTTGGCAGTCACCGTGGGGCACGACGATCTTTGAACGAGCAAAGCTAGAACTCTACGTCCCTACGCTACCGTGCGATAACTTTACGCAACAATGGTCGACAATACATACCATGTTGAGATGGAGGCTCGACTTGAACTCCTTATGACCCAAATATACGCGAACACTCAGAGGCTCCAGACTCTCGAGGAGAAGAACCAACAAGTCAGGATGGAGAACCAAGAGCTTCAGAGCAAGGTTCAATCACAAATGACCGCTCGACCATACGGAGACCCATCAGCCTCCCAACCCCCATTCAACCAAGTCGCTCATACTCTACATTATTCCATTGCTCGACCAAACAATCAAGGAATAACGGTTAGTGAGCTTGGACAGACTCATATAGAAGAAGAGCACGGCTTACAAGCATCATGTAGAGGTACCGACCCAATTCCCCCACCATTGTAGAACCCGTAGGTCGGAGCGACAACTCCTCAAAGAGACGGCTAACCACGAGCAAACCAGGAAATACAACCCGTGTCGACACCAAGCACAACCAACGTTGGTTTTGATCGACCAACCCCTCAACCACAAGCTACTTCATCAGTACCATCACACTCGACTCCGTCTAACCCTGAGATGGTAAGTTCTCGTTACATTTGCTAACCCCAATTTAGCTTGCAGATTCGCAGAAATTGAGGCACTCATCCAAGGCATTCTTATAATGTCGGCGCCGATAAGAAAGAGCGCAGCGAACAGCTTAGTTGACTCACCCTTCGTCGATGCGATAGCTCTCGTAGAGATGCCTAGAAAATTTAGCTTCCCCAACATGAAGCACTATGTTGCACGACCAATCCAGACCACTACATATCACAGTATCGCCAGCAGATGTTCACGGTAACGATTCCACGTGACTTGAAAGAAGCATACATGTGCAAGGGCTCCGGGTTGAGCTTGGTGGGACCAGTGCTACAGTAGTATACCAACCTACCCAATGTCTCCATCAGCTCTTTTGCCCAACTTACATATATCTTCGTCGAACAATTCACGAGCAGTAGAAAGTTGGAAAAGCAGTCGCACGACCTTTATACCATCAGTCAAAGAAGAGGAGAACGCCTACATGACAATGTAGGATGCTTCAACAAAGAAAAGGTCTCTATTATACATTGTAACCTAACGATTGCCATATCAGCCTTCCGAAAAAGCTTGTTATACGACTCGGATTTGTAAAAAGAGCTAACTAAGTATCCTTACAAGACTATGTAAGACGTTATAGGCCTGGGCCCAAATCAAATGAGAAGAGGTTGAAGTGAACTACAACCCATAAAGCCGAGTAGAGGCGATGGTAGAGTCGATAATAGAGTCGAGCGACACTCGAGCGATCGTAGACCAGAGCCCTACCCTACTTCATCCCACAAGGATGGTAAAAAAAGAGATGGGCGTCGACCTATAGATCGATCGACAAGACTAGTCGACTGACCAAAGAACGCGTTGCCCAAGTATAACCTCAACATTAAGCTAGAAAAATTTATAGTCATCCTCAAGGGAATAGGTAGCTCAGTGAGATGGCCAACGAAGAATAAGAGTCTGCCCAACCAAAGGGATAGCTCAAAATGGTACAAGTTTCATGGCGACCACGGTCACAAGACAGAAGATTACATCACCCTTCAACTAGAGGTAGCCGAACTACTCAAGAGAGGGCACCTTACGGAATTCTTAACAGACAAAAATAAAAACACCATGGCTCTACACGACGTAAGGCAGCGCGATGGTCGCACAACACCACCACCAGAGCCTCCTCGACACGAAAGAACAATCAATGTGACTTAGAGGATCCGAGGTAAGTAGGGTTACTTATTCAGAAGCCAAATGACACGTCCGACAAGCCAGGAATCCGGAGGTTCGCCTGTATCGACCAATCCACCCAACTCTTAACTGTCCCATTAGCGTCAACAACGATGAACACATAGATCTACTTAACCCACATCCCGACGCCCTAGTCAACTCTTTAACGGTAGCCAACTGCCTGATATAGAGAATACTAGTCGGCAATGGTAGCTCGACTAATGTAATCTTCCTTAATGCTTTGAGAGAGATGCAGAGCAACGAATCCAACATTACTCGACGGTCGACCGACCTAGTAGGTTTCAGCGGTGAACACAAGAACATTTTCGAGGAGATCATTCTATCAATCTACACTTAAGGAGTCAATCTGAACACCCGGTTCATGATACTCAACTGTCCATCCCCTACAACATCATCATGGGTCAACCATGGATCCATAAGATGAGAGCCATGCTCTTAACCTATAAATAAGTGAAACGTTTCCTAACCAAGTGGGGAGTCTGCGAAATCTGAGGGCAACAGAAAACGTCACGCAACTATTATCAAAGAACTTTGAAAGCTAAGCCAGCCGACTTATAGCAACTACAGAATTTGACTCCCATGGTCGACAAGGACAAGCCAAAAATTGAGGAACTCGACGAAGTGCACATACACCCAGATTATCTAGATCACAAGGTCAACATAATCCAGACTTATACCCAACCTTAGAGCCAAGCTCATTAATTTTCTGTCAACACGACATGACAACTTCACTTGGACGCACACAAACATAACAGGTATTGACCCGAAAGTAATGGTCCACAAGTTGCAATTGAATTTGTACTACCCTTCCGTGAAATAGAAACAATGGAAGTTTACGCTAGAGCAAAATAAAGTCATCAACGAAGAATTTAAAAAATTGATTGACATCAGATCAGTAAGAGAGGTGAACTACCCCGACTGGCTAGCTAATGTCCTGGTCGTGAAGAAAAATAATGGAAAATAGCGAGTCTGCACAAACTTCACATACCTGAACAAGGCATGTACCAAGGACCCATTCCCCTTCCCTCTACCACACATCGACATGATGGTAGACACCACGACCGGTTGTAACTTGTTGAGCTTCATGGATGCATTCTCAGGCTATAACTATATATTGATGCATCCGGATAACCAAGAGACGACTTTCTTCATCACCGAGCGAGGGATCTTCTGTTATAAGGTAATACCTTTCGGTCCCAAGAATGCTGTGGCGACCTACCAACAACTAGTCAATAAGATATTCGCCAAAGTGTTAGGCCATACCATGGAGGTCTACATTGACGATATATTGGTCAAGTCCCTCGTAGCAGAACAATAACTCGACTATCTACGACAGTCGTTCGATGTGATCGAAAAGTACAACATGAAGCTTAATCCTACAAAGTGTTTCTTCGGGGTCTCATCTGGAAAATTCTTTAACTACCTTGTAACCAAGAGGGCCATTGAGGCTAACACCAAGCAGTTTCAGTCCGTTATAGGACTACAGTCTCTTAAATGCATCAAGAACGTCCAAAAATTAACTGGTCGACTCACGGCTCTTAACCTATTCATCTCCAAGTCGTACGACCGATGACGACCCTTCATTGACACCCTACTGACGAGCAAGACTTTTGAATAGACTCAACCGCAAGAGGAAGCCTTCTAAAGCATCAAGCAATAATTGCTACTCCACCTAGCGGTGTCCGAGATAGCCGTCACCGCCGTACTAATTAGGAAAGAAGGATGAAACTCAACTATCGATCTATTACGTGAATAAGTCTCTACTTGACGCAGGGACACGCTACAGTCAACTAGAGAAGTTAGCTCCTGCACTCGTCACAGCAGCAAGAAAACTGAGGCCGTACTTTCAATGCCACACCATCAATGTGTCAATCACCTTTTCTTTGAAGAACATTCTACACAAGCCCGAGCTGTCCGGCCGACTAGTCAAGTGGACCGTAAAGCTAAGCGAACATGATATCAACTATCAACCTTGCATAACAATCAACTCTTAAGTACTAGCAGACTTCATCGTTGACTTCGTACTAGGTATACACTCTGAAGCCGAGAAGGAGTTACTTACATTGTCGAACGACTCCACGGAAGGTGACTGGATGCTCGCACTCGATGGCTCTAGCAATATCAAAGGCAGTGGCCTTGGTATAGTCCTCACCTCCCCCGACAGACACGTATTCGAAGGGTCCATCCGATGCGAGTTCAAGACAACCAATAATAAAGTAGAGTACGAAGCTCTCATAGCTGGGTTGAACCTAGCCAAGGACATGAAGATTAAAGGACTCAGAGTTCAAAGCGACTCCCAGCTGATAGTGAGACAGTTACAAGGATCCTACTAAGCCAAGGATATGAATATGACGTCTTACCTCACACTCGTAAAGCAATTTCAAGCTTCATTCGAGTCGATCGACATCTACCAAGTTCCATGGTTAGAAAACTCACATGCAGATGCCTTGGCAAACCTCGGATCCGCACTCGCATTACCAACGAATAATCTATCTATATGGTCTTTATCTAATGGCCAGCTGTTTGGAAACAAACAACAGTAGAAGTCACTCCCATCTTAGTCAAACCAACATAGATGTACCCATATTCGACTACCTAGCCAACGATACTCTACTGTCCGACTGGAGTGAGACGTGTAAGATCAAAATCAAAGCTGCTAGGTTCACTATCATAGAAGAAAGACTGTACAAGAGATTATACTCTTGTGCTTATATCAAGTGTGTGGACTTGACCAAAGCACGTCACGTACTTAAGGACCTCCATAAAAGTGACTGTGAAAACGACCTAATTGGTAGAAACTTAGCCAACATGACACTTACGGCTGGATACTATTAGCCTACTCTGAAATCAGATTCACACGACTATATAAATAGATGCGACTCATTCCAATGCTTTGCTCAAATGTCGCATCTACCACCTGAACAACTCTATCCCATCATTTCTCCATGGCTATTCATGAAATGGGGCATGGATATAGTAGGAAACATGTTAGTCGCATTAAGGGGCAAAGTATTTATGTTCGCGTAACAGACTACTTCACTAAATGGTCGAGGGTGAATCCTATCAAAAGGTTAAAGACTAAGAGGTTATCAGCTTCATATGGAACATTGTGATTTGTCGCTACGGCATACCTAAGGAGATTGTCAAGGACAACAGACCTTAATTCATTTCATTCAACTTCCAAAACTTCTACGACAAATGGAAGATAAAGTTAAGCTATTCAAGTCCTAAATATCCCCAAGCAAACGGCCAAGCTGAGTCGACAAACAAAACCATTATCTCTACCCTCAAAAAGTGACTCGAGCGCTGTAAATTAGGTAAGTAGGCAAACGAACTACCAAGAGTCCTATGGTCCTACCGAACGACCGCAAGAACCTCGACTGACGAGATGCCCTTTTCCCTCACCTATGGGTCAGAAGCCATGATCCCCATTGAGATAGACTTCCCTTCATATAGGTTTGATCAAGCTACCGAAGAATAAAATAATGAAACGTTAAGCAGGGAGCTCGACACAATCGATGAAAGGAGAGACAATGCATCTCTTTGATTCGCAATCTTTGATCAATACTGGTGACCCTCACCGATTGTAGTGATGCTGGTCTAGCATAAGCCTGGAATCCATCTGTAGACACCTACTCCAATGCTTATGTAAACTTGCTTACCACCAGCTGAAGTTTCTGAGCTTGAAGCTTGAGTAACACTACTCTTAACAAAACCAACAACTTGTTATTTATCAACTCCAACTTGTTTATCAAAATACGACAAGTTTGATTATGTGGAATCCTCACGGTCCTTCTATCGGGGGCCTACACTTTTATAGTCAATTGTTGATGGCTAATGCAATTTTATATAAATTAAATTAAAAATTAATAATGCTGAAAAAAATGAAACTCCATTGAAGAGAATAGCTCAAGCTAAGATTATGAGCAAGCTTTTAACAAGTAAATGTATGTGTATTAAAACTCCATTGAAGAGAATATCTCAAGCTTGATTTTCTTGAGAATACAAATTACAGACATACTCACACACGTTCTGCATGTGCTCACTTGTAATAACTTCCAAACGAACTTTCCTATAATTACGAGCAGCCAATGATATTGCCACATCATCCTACCGGGATGATGCATATGCACCTAACCTCCTGAAAACCGTTGATAATTTGATTTATCAAGCATCACCATCTGATTGCTTGATTGGATAGGCAAGCATCCTGATATAATATCAAATATATATATATATATATATATATATATATATATATATATATATATACAAAGCCTATGCAAGTTTATTTTAGTACTGAGTATATCAAATTAAAACATTAAAACAAAAGGTCAATTCAAAAATTTATTCTTAAATCCCACAAACCAGGACCACTTTATTCTTAAATCCATAACATTTCAATCCCACACCAGAACACAAAAGCACCACCACAATCCGAACCCAAGTTGGCAACCAGCGACCAGGTCGATGAAACAAACAACAACGTGTTTCGGATGCATATGATTTGGTTAACTATATAGGAACAGGATCTATAAGCAACGATGCAATATGAGCCTGCGTCTGTTTCCCAACACGCGTGAAGTTATCATCGCCATCATACATAAGATGTGTCATTCTTGTAAAATTGAGCATAATCTTAATTAGAGACCTGGGAAGTGGAGTGAAATTGAGGCAGTCTTCATTAACATCCTTCCAGGAATCATCAATTTGTTTAATCAATTCTTCATGTGCCTCTTCCTCTGATACCCCATATTTTTTCATGTAACATTCAACACTCGAGGGTATGTGTTTTGATCTTTGTCGCTCGAACTGCATGAATACATACATATATAGACTGTCATTATCTTTTACAGATATGTTGATTTTCATTACGTGTGGTCTAGTTCGTAAGACAAAATATCTAGAGTGTTCGGCACCCAAAAAATGCTCTAACTTCTCCCAATTAGACTAAGCTTAAGGGAAATCACAAGTAGAGCATTTAAAGCAAATTAACCACGGAGTATCAGAATGAAAAGAGTAGAGTGTTGATACCTTATGTGATCTGATGTCTTCGAGGAGCCTCAACATTAATTCGGTAGCTGTAATAAGTCTAGGTCTACTAAACGTATAATCTAAGGCTTCTTTTGTTACGAAACAGTCTAAGGTAGCAAAAACCATAATTATAGTGTAGGCGTGGCCAACTGATATAAGCGCTACACGCATGTACTCCTCAAATGTTGGAAATCGATTGTCTCGAAGCCATTTGGACTCTTCATAATAGGCACGAGTCATCATTTTCACCTGCCATGTAAAACTTAATAAATTAATATACATTAAATTAGTAATTAATCAATTAATTTTCAATAATTCCATGAAAAAAAAAACAATAACAATAAACTAGCAAGAGATGATTAATAGTGTTATGCATACTGCTTCTTTCCCATATTGAAGTCGAAATAAGCATCCTTTTTTGGCCAACTCTTCCTCAGTTTCATCGAAAAAATCTAATATTGCTTTATAAAAGAATTGCATGTATTCTGGAAGCTGGTCCATGCAATTCACATCCCACCTGAAAATCAAAAGGTACTACTTTTAACTTTTGATGTAATTTCTTTGAAGTTAATTTCAAATTTTAACTTAGATTAGTACCTCTCAACTACTTCTGTAAAGAGCTTGAGTTCATCGGGAGTGCCATATGCATCATAGATATCATCTAAAATGGTTAGTATAACTGATCCTTTGACAACTAATCTTCTACCAACTGCGTAAAAGGGCTCGCTATATGTTCCTAGAATCCAAAAATAACACTCAACCAATCTGTTTCTTGCAAAAAGTAACTCTCCAACAAAATCTGAATTTTTCCACCATCTGAAATAAATATTAGTTAATATAACTCTGTTATCATTCAAAAATAATATGTAACCCAACACGCTATTCTATTAGGTTTTCACGTCTCTTGATATATAATACCCATCACTTACTTTATATAATTTTTCAACGTAAGATTTATCTCCATCTTCTATTAGTTTGACAAAAAAATGAAAATTTTTCAATTCAAAAAATGCATGAAGGATTGAAAATTATATTGACATACGTAGAAAGTTGACAGAGTTCTTTCTTGTGCAATGATTGAAGTAGATTGAAATCCAATATTGCCAGTCTTAGTAAAGCTTGGTTGTGTGAAGGTTGATCTTGGTAGATAGAGAAGAAACGTCTAGACTCAATCCTTTGAACAGCCTTGTGTATAGGCCACTTTAGAACATGAGTTATTTGTGGTGCAAGATGATTGCTCAAATTCGTGGCCATGGAATGAAGATGAGCTGCGGTGAAAACAATGGCCTTGTCAAGGATATCTTCTCCTTGCACCTCAAGTTGTGCTGCTTCATATAGGCTCAACATTCCTAGCACATCAATTGTCAAGGACTCTTGGAAATTGCCTTTTTCATCTATGAATTTGTTGAATATATCTGATTTATATACATAGTTGAATCAAGCGATCAAAATGGATTATTGAAAACTATTTAAATGATAATATAAAGTTAAAAAAAAAAGTTTAAAAAGAACTTCTTGGAAAAATCTAAAGTTTGAGACGTAAACTAGCTTTTTTATGATCCAAAAATTCTATTAGAGTGACAATTAAAAAATACAAAAAAAAAAAACTTCAAAAAGAGAAGCTCTAGACTTACCACTGGAAATATGATGGCCATGTTGCCTTAAAAGTCGAAAACTAAGAGCAGTCGTGCAAAGGTCATGTGGATGATCAATATCACGAAAATAAGTGTCATAGATGTGTTGTAATACTCGTTCGATCTCTGTTTCAAAGTGGCGTTCCACCCCAAGACGTTCAACAATATCGATAAGGTTAATTTGCTTTGCTAAAGAATGATTAACAATAGCCAATAACTCCATTCTCACTTGTTCCTTAAGTTCTTCAATTTCTTCTTTTTGACTGACATGATCAATCTATATACACATAATTAACAAATATAAAATGTAAATAAATAAATATTAGGAATAACTATTAATTAGATGCATCGGTCCAACTAAAAAAATAAAAATATTACACATATATATAAAATAATTGTGCATGAGATGCCGTTACCACCTCATCTTCTTCAGAATTGTAATTAAGAAAGTGGTCACCCCAAATATCTGGTGGAAATTCTGCTGTTGGACGCACTACTCCATCTTTGTCAGAAACCAGTGAGACTTGGCCAGTAGACATATTGATGTAGTGTTTTAGCTTAAGGAGCACTAGAGATTGTATGTAGTGTTTTAGCTGTAAGGGTTATTATAGACCAATGTCTGTGGATGGTGGGGTATTACATACTAAGAAAAGTCCTACTCTCTCCAATGAACTGAAATGTTAGAAGTCAATATTAGTCACTTTCGATGATGACAGAAATTCCATTAGTTTAGCATCTTTGTTACACGCATCTCACTTGCCTATCAAATTTGTTCAATTATAGCAAATTTGTCTGGATTTCAGAAATTCCTTTTTTAAAAATCATTGCTTATTATAGTTGTAATGAGATAGGATCCAAAATATATTATCCAAAATAAAATAAGCCTAGAAAGATCCTAGGCAAGTGATACCTATCTAGACAAGTGAGACCTTTAAAATTGCCTCACTTGCCTAGGCTTTGAGCCTGCAATTACACATTCAAGAAAAAGAGTCCACCATTTTGAAATCAAATGAAACAAACAACCTTGACCAGACAGATAGGTATTGAAATATCCTTGACCAGACAGATTTGTCTGGATTGCACTCTTCAATGTCCCACCAAAAACCTTGGAAAATCATCGTAAACTTTCAAAAGCTTTCTTAGATTATTTGAAAGATGTCTGAAACCTTTGGCTCATGGTGTGGTTCTGTGTTTTTTTACTGTTTAAACTTTGGGATGAAGACAAAAAACTACTGAAATCATCCCTTATTCCTATTTGTCTCAAATCTATACAAGGAAGCCGAGTCATTGCATTGACTAAAAGAAATCTCTGTATGATTCCAGTTTCATAGAAAGTGTCGTGCAATGGAGCACTGCATCAAACAAATATAACCATCT
This sequence comes from Xanthoceras sorbifolium, assembly GCA_003430845.1. NCBI lineage: Eukaryota > Viridiplantae > Streptophyta > Magnoliopsida > Sapindales > Sapindaceae > Xanthoceras > Xanthoceras sorbifolium. The sequence goes on along the minus strand of CM010620.1, from coordinate 25,770,292 downwards.
TGGAGCATCAGAAAATGTATAAGAAGATGACTGAGAAATTTCTTTGTAAGCTCCATTAGTTTAGCTTCATGTGTTAAAATACTATTGTTTAGGATCTTACTTATTAACTTTAACTTCGAATTGAATATTTGATAAATCCTCTCTTATTTTATAAATTTGGACAAAAAAAAAATATTTGATAAATTTTTTAAAATCTGCTTATTTAATAATCAGAATTAAAATGGTACAATATATTAATGTGGCCTGAATTAATGAACGTAAATAATTTATTTTTTTATTAACTATATATATACAGGGGCGGACCGTAGTGGAGACGGGGTTGATAAATTTTTTAAAATCTGCTTATTTAATAATCAGAATTAAAATGGTATAATATATTAATGTGGCCTGAATTAATGAACGTAAATAATTTATTTTTTTATTAACTATATATATACAGGGGCGGACCGTAGTGGAGACGGGGGACCACGCGCCCCCCCCCCCCTCCCCAAAAAAATTTTTGAAAAAAAAAATTTGATATATGAAAAATTTATATATTTAATTTAAATATAAAAAAATAAATTATATATAGTAATAAATTAAAAATTTTGGACCTCAGTCCTCCCAAATTTCCTCTTTTCGGTCTGCCCCTGTATATATAGATGCAAATAATTTATTATGGGAATGAATAACACGGAATCCTTATAAGATTAAATTTCCAAATAAATAAACAATTTCTAATGTGCACTTCATGTAAATTTTAATATATGAACAAGACAAATTTGAGTATTATTATATGAAGCACATTTTCATATATGAAGTTTTTTTTTTACATATTGAGAATAGAACAAGATTGATAGTCAATAGATTGGTTCTAAAAAAAAATGTTTTAATAGTCAATAGATTGGTTCTAAATTATTATTATTATTATTAATTTATCTCTTTTTTCTCCCTAAAAAAATTGATAGATAGGCACCGACCATTAAAATGCTTAAAAATTATTATTTGTGATCATATTTAAAAACTTGAACCTAAATTTTAGGTGAACGTACATGCCGTGAAACTAATAATTACACGTGGTCCATTTCAATTGAGAAAATGAAAGAAAATTAAGGAAATAGAACCAAATAATCTGCAATATTCACTATTTTATTTCTATCGTCATTATATTATTTATAAGTTAATATGTTAATATTATCTATAGAGATCAAATATCAAAATTATGTAGTTTAAAAAGACTAGAGTGACACATCTATTCATAATTTAAGTGATTAGTAATGAGAGTTTAAATTCCATTATATATATTTATTAATATATTTGGAGAGTTTTCTCTCCGTATATATAGGAATAGATGAGACTTGACTGGTCGTACGGTATATTTAAACATACAATATAATATGGTTAAGAAACAAGAAATTGTTATTTATCAATTCCAACTTTTGTATAAATTAAAGGATTTTGAAGTAACAACACAATTAGTGTGATTTAAAAAAAAAATTAAAAAAACTACACAATTATTGAAATTCTCTTGTAATCAGCTTATATTTTAATAAAGCTAATAATAAAAAAGATTATCTCATTCTCTGTCGAATTTTAGCTTGTTTGCCACCAAGCAAAATTTGTATAAATATATCAAAACAGGACAAAACTACTTTTGAACTTGAAATTTAAAAATGATATCTACTTTGTTTGAACTTGGAAACTTGAAGTGTGGGTATGGTTGTGGAAGATTGTGCTCTCAAGATAATGGTTGAAAATGCACCATGTATTGGGTGTATAAAAGTTTCTCACTATTTTCAAACCCGATTACATCACTTTGCCTCATAAATTAATCCGCAAGTTAGTGTCTTCAACAATTATCATTACAATAAAAAAATATATAAACGGTTATGTTAATATGTATTCTTACTATGACCGAAAAATGTGAAAATAAAACTCAAGACGAATTAATGAGATTTAAATATGGAAACTTACTTGAAGTGTAGAAACTTACTTGAAGTGTAGGTATGGTTATCGACGATTGTGCTCTTAAGACATGTCACATGACATTGACATGAGAATTTTAAATATGATACCTTCTAAATGGGAAAATTTTATTTCAGTGAAAAGGAATCATCCATACGAATTCAATCAGTTGTTAATTTAATATGTTTTAACATAATTGTATGTTTAAGAGTAGTGTTGCTCAAGCAACAAGCTCAGCAGGTTCAGCTGATTGCAACTCTGCAGGTTCAGCTGATGGCAAGCAAGTTTACATGAGTACTGCAGCAGGTTTGTGTGCAGGTGATCTGAATTCTTATGGTCACAACAACCTGAGATCATTGGTACACAGGTTGATGAGAGGCTGATAGAATAGATTATTAACAGATAGCATTAATTGTAGCTGCCATTGAGCATGCATTCGGTGTAAATACCAAACGGTGGCTGGAAATGCATGCTGTATATATTGATGTATAGATTGTTTTGTAATTAACAAACATACACAGAAAATAGAAATGTTCTCTTTCTCTCAAGCTCCATCAATGGAGACTTGAAATACCACTGTTTTTTCATTGAGTGACATTTCATCAAACACCTAGTCACCTTTATCTCCTTTCAAAAAAAAAAATAGTCACCTTTATCAATTTGGATTAAAGCGCATATTAACATTCAAAAGAATTTTAATGAGGTCCAATGCCAAAATGGTCCAAATTTAAGACTCACATTTTTTACACTCTTAATCACGCACGCTTTTATAATCTTGACTTAAGGTGGAACCTAAACTCTACCGATCCTCTCGAACAAGCATATTGTCAACCTTATTAGAACAAGCATCCTCAATACAGCGACGCTCCATCTTAATTGGGGGCATAATTTAATATCGATAAGGTCATCTAGTACTTGCGAATGGTATGATCAACAAGGTACTTTGTCTAGTCGCCATCATTTTCCAAATTCCGTCAAGTAGATAGCAAGAGAACGGTTCATTTAGCCATCGAAATAAAGCATTAGACCTAACTAATATTTGGAATTTATTATATATCAAAGTAGTCTTTGCATTTATGAAATTGAGAGCATCGATTTTAATAATAATATTAATATGTAACCCAAATATATGCTTGTACAATTTCTGGAATGTAAATATATGCCGAATAAAGAGTTTATATAAGATAGAATAAATTATCACAACATAAGTGATGGAAGACAATGTTCAGCAAAAATATCATGCACATAAAAGTAGAAAATCATGCATGAATATGTTGTGAAAATGTCATGCACATTAAAGTTTTTTTTTTTTTTTTTTAAGGGATACAATTTAAGATTAAAAATTGTCGGGACCTGTTAAGATAAATCATTACTCACACATATTAGTAAATATGTATGGTAAAAATTCAACACTCACCACTAAAATAGAAGGGAGGTATACTAACCACTTGAGCTATAAGTAGATGAGCCATGCATATAAAAGTTTAGTTTCAACTTTGAGTCTTCAAATATTAGCCATTTCAATTTTTCTCTTAGCTTGCCATTCATTAATGAACAAAACATCTTTTTCTACTTTTATTTTCTTGAGCCAACCTATTAAGTCCTAATATTGGAAATTTTGATATGATTACGTCACTATTATGATAATTAGTCATTAATATAAATAGAGGAAGACTAGTATTTGACACAAAAGTAAGAATATCACAACCTACGAGGAGAAGATTTGCTAAAACATGCTATTTTAGCCATTTAAGACTCAAATTTTTTTTTTTTTTTTTTTGAAGGGTTTCATATAAAGCTTCCACTTCAAAAGGAAATTTAAATAGTTAGGGGTGGGCACGGTTTGATTCGGTTTGATTTTAGGTAAAACCAAATCGAACCGAATTTTTTTTTATATTTAAAAATTGAAATCAAATTGAAGCTGTGAACCGAATTGAATTGAACCGAACTAATTTTACTGAGTTCTATTCGGTTCGGTTCATTTTATTTTAGGGGCCTAATAGATTTCTTTTTACATGTATTTGAACTTAATGTGTTTTTAATGCTAATTTTGGATTAATACTTGTTAATTTTACCCTTGGGGCTACTGATTTTCATTTAAAAAGCCCAAAAACAAATATAATAGGTAAATAAAGCGACAATTAAAATATAACACTTTATATAAATGATTTTAGCGAGTCAAAACGGTTTTGATCAAAATCGGTTTGAACCGAAATCAATTCGGTTTTTAAATTTGAAAACCGATTTGAACCGAATAAGTGGACGAACCGAACCAAACTACACTTTTCGATTTGATTTTTAGTCGATTCGGTTTGATTTCGGCTTTGGAACCCACCTCTATAAATAGTCAGTGTTTTTGTTTATTGTTAGAGGACATTAATATGGAAGATAACTCATAATAGATGGTCTTACTCTTGTGTATTCTCAAAGGATTCTAAATAATATAAGACCCAAATACACTATGTTAAATAAGATATAAATAAATTGAAATGATTTTTCATAAACCGATCAAGAATAATTTTATAACAAGACGCTTTCAATTGAATTAGAATTAGAATTTAATAGGTGTGAAAATATGCAAAAACTAAAATCCTCTTGACTACTCAATTTTCATTTTAATTTCCACCAATTTCTTAATAACCAAACAGATTTTCAAGTGTTCTCTCCTTATAGATAATAATGGTATGCAATGCAAAATGATCATATACATAACTAAATGGAGATTACAAAATGCAGATCAATTGATGTCAAACTTTCTACAATAAAGACATATATCATTTACATCAAGTAAAAATCATGAATATATCATAAGAAATGTGTAGTTTACTTGGTGGGTCACAATTGTTTTTAGATTTTTTTTTTTTCTAATAGTAACTAATTGTTTTAAGAGTTAATTGTCAAAAAGGGTTCAAAAGTTATAAGTTTTTCTTTTAGAGCATCTCCAATACTATTATGTATTTGGAGAAAATTGAGTGCCACATAGGATTTATATTGAAAAAATTAAGAAAGCATTCTCCAATGCAATTATTTAACTTTAATATTGATATGATGTGGCAAAAAAAAATTAGAGAATATCAAGTAGACTTTCTAATTGTAGATATCCTCCTTGATATGCAGACTATAATTTCTAACTTTTCCCACTAATAAAATTTTAGCATTTTATTAATGCATTTAATTATCATATTGAATGGAGAGAGAATGTAACAAATAACTTGTGGTGATTGGTTTAAAATTACTATTTAAATATTCACATTGGAGAAATAAATATATATTTCTATAATTTTTTTGACAATGTAGATCCATATTATTTAGAAATGCTGATATGACGCTATTTAAATACTTAAAAATACATATTTACATTGGAAATGCTCTTAGTAATCACATATACATATTTAATTGTTTCAATTTTTTATTTTAAAGAATAAAAAAAATTGTAAAATTATCTTCTTCCTCTCTTCATCCCCGCCATTTTCTCTTCCTCGTTCTCTCTTTTTTGCTCAATCTAGTATAATCTTACATCACCCGTTTGCTTAATGGATCTAAAATTGAAACTCACACCCATTCACCTTTTAATAAGTAGTTTTATTACGAGAACATATGTCTCCCGTCTGATTTAACTTTATTATTAATCTAGTAATTAATAAAATTATTTTACAACAATAAGACTATTTTAAGAAAAAATGTCTTCTTCCCATAAACATTTTGTTAGAAAAGTCAAAAAGAAACAAAAAAAAAAACAAACAAAAGTCGGCAGGTCAACAGCTTTATTATTAATTTAGTAGTTAATAAAATTCTTTTAAAATACTACAAACTATTTTAAGAAAAAATGTTATCGAAATTGGAAAAGAAGCATTATTTTAGCCCGGCCGAGAAAAATCTTCTGGCTACGCCCCTAATGATAATGAGCATCATCTTAATGTATTATATTGAGCACCTTCCAATCCAAAGGTTATTATTAAAAAATCTTTTTTTTTAATCTAATCAATGAGCTTTGTATTGATACAATGGCCTGAATAAAAAGGCACTCATTATAATATATTATGGAATACCGACTTGAAGTGTATATATATATATATAAAAGTTCAACAGCTGTAAGAAAATTCTAGATATATTTGTGATTATTTGTATATACCACGTGTATCATAAGGTATTCACATATTTTGTTTACGTGAATTGCAATGAAGTATCCTCACGTTTAACTATATTATAATAAAATCATGATTTTACCCTTAATTACATGTTAGTACCCTTAACTAACTGGTTAACGGTTAAAGCTCACGGTCAACCATTAATCAGAAGGGTAATATGGTTATATTTTATTAATTTTTTAAAAAATTAAAATGCAGCTTCACTGCCAATCTTGATAAATAGTGGAAAATATATTGATAAAAAATAAAAATAAAAATAATTTTTTAAAAAAAATAAAAAATGAAAAAAAAATTGTATGTTCCCACCAAGAACGCAAACAACAAAAAGTGTAAAGAATATATAAAAAAAATGATTGTAGGAGGTGTTTTTTTTTTTTTTTTTTGTATGTTCTCTCCACCACAAAAAATTTTAAAAAGAAATTTTTTTAAAAAAAAAAAATTGTATATTCTTGGTGTAATGGGAATCTAATCTCCATATTGTATATTTATAAAAAAAAAAATTGTATATTTTGAAAATAAATATTAGTGAAGTTGTCAATCCATCCTATATCTTGAAGTTGCTTATATCGTGGGTTTCATTTAGACTTTTGTGACTGTCCTTGGTAATTTTTTCTAAGATTTGAATGTTTTTCATGGAATGGATTAAGACTCTGATCCTGATTATCCTATTTTTCAACGTTTAACATAAAATTATATTAAATCTTTTACAGGAATTCCACATAATTCCAGCAAATAATCACTCAGGTGCCCGTCCATGCAATACAGAGATAAATGAGTTTCTTGACATATGCATTAGAGTAATATATATATATATATATATATATATATATATATATATATATATATATAATATATATATATATCTCACTTACTTGTAACCTATTACTATCTCTTGCAATTTTATGAACCCCCTAAGATTTCTCTCTCAATTCTCTCTCAAATTGTTCTTCATTTTCTTTGACTTGTTCACATGGTATCAGAGTTTTGGATTGTTCATTTTCTGTTTTCGCATCGCATCGTACTGGTATTCCTTCCGCATCTCTTCGATTTTGATAATTTTTGGATTTTCGTATGAATTGCAATTTCTAGGATTTCACAGATATTGAATTTGGGAGTTTTATTGTATTTTGCATCTGTTGAATTTTTTGATAGATTATTGTGATTTTATAATGGATGGTGGTAGAGATGATTCACTTCAGTCCATTAGTGTAAAATTAGATGGAAGAAATTATTCTTATTGGAGTTACGTTATGAAGAATTTTCTAATTGGGAAAAAGAAGTGGAATTATATTTCAGGTGCATATATTAAACCCATAGATGATAAGGTAGAGAATTATGCACAGCTTGTTGAGAATTGGCAAGTTGATAATTCAAAAATTATTACATGGATAAACAATTCCTGTTGAGCACTCAATAGGCACACAATTAGCAAAGTATGACACTGCTAAGGAGGTGTAGGGAACACTTGTCCAGACTGTATACACAGTCTAATTTTGCAAAGAAATATCAGTTAGAATATGATATTCGAGCTCTTCAACAAAAGGATATGACTATACAAGAGTTCTATTCTGCAATGTCAGATCATTGGGATCAATTAGCTCTTACAGAATCTGCAGAACTGCGGGCATATGCACCTTATATTGCTAATAGAGAGGAGCAACGTTTAGTTCAGTTCTTGATGGCTCTCCGTGATGATTTTGAGGGCCTTCGTGGTTCAATATTGCATCGTTCTCTGCTTCCTTCTGTTAGATTCAGTAGTTAGTGAACTCTTGGCTGATGAGATACGCCTCAAGTCTCATGCAGGAAAAGGAATTCTTCCAATACCTACTCAGTCGGTTTTAGCAGTTCTATCTAGACCTTATGCTTCCTATGAAAACAAACCATACTCAAGGGTCGGGTTTGATGAATGCAGTTTTTGTAAGCAGAAGGGTCACTAGAAGTTTCAATGTCCTAAATTGGGCAATAGAGCACAGCAATCACAGCAGCAAAAATATCAGTTCAAGCCTCTACAGTCTGTCAATCAATCACAACCACGGACATATAGACCTTCACAGTTTAACACTGCAGCAGTTGTGCCATCACCAGACTCCATTGGATTTGGATCCCCATCCTCAACTCCCACACTTGCATCCCTTTCTAAGCAACTTCAGAAGCTTATTGTTGCATAGTCGCATGCTATGTCTGTCTCCTCTCCGATAGGTCAGTCGCCTCTTAGTACTTCATGTATGTCTTCCTCTGTATGGGTTTTAGATTCAGGAGCCTCACATCATATGTCTCCTAATTCGAATTTTTTTATTTCTTTATGTCCTGTATCATTTACTTCTGTTACAACCGCTGATGGCACTCCTATGCCATTAGCAGGAGTTGGTTCAGTTGTTACATCTCAGTTATCTCTTTCTAATGTCTATCACATTCCTAAACTTACAATGAATCTTGTTTCGGTTAGTCAATTGTATGATTCTGGTTACTCAATATCCTTTACTTCTACTTCTTGTCATGTGCAGGATCTACAATCCAAGAAGCTGATTGGGATAGGTCGTAGAAGTGGGGGATTATATGTTTTGGATGAGCTGAAGCTACTAGCATTTGCAGCTCCCAGTGTTGATTTGTCTTCTTTTCGCTTGTGTCCTCTAGTTTTTATTTATGACATTCTTGTCTTGGTCATGTTTCAGTTTCCCGCTTGAGATTCTTAGCTTCAACGAGAACCTTAGGGAATTTACAAACTCATGATATTTCAGATTGTGGTGGTTGTAAACTTGCTAAATTTTCTGCTTTGCCTTTTAATTGAAGTAATTCTTATTCTCCTGCACCTTTTCACTTAATTCACTCTGATGTATGGGGACCGTCTCCAATTACTACAAAAGGAGGGTCTCGATATTATGTTTCGTTTATTGATGATTGCACTCGTTTTTGTTGGGTTTATCTTATGAAACATCGTTCTGACTTCTTTAGCATTTATAGTAATTTTCGAGCTCTTGTAAAAACTCAACACTCTGCTGTTATTAAGTGTTTTAGATGTAACTTAGGTGGTGAATATGCATCTAATAAATTTTATGAATTACTTGCTTTGGATGGAACTGGTCACCAATCTTCTTGTACAGACACTCCTGAACAAAATGATGTTGCTAAAAGAAAACATAGACACATTGTTGAAACTGCTCGTTCTCTTTTGTTGTCTTCTTCTATTCTTAGTGAGTTCTGGGGAGAAGCAGTTCTTACTGCAGTCCATGTCATTAATAAAATCTCATCGTCTCTCACTTCAGGTTTGTCCCCTTTTGAAAACTTATATGGGCATGCTCCTGATTATTCTCTCTTGCGAGTTTTTGGCTCTACTTATTTTGTCCTCCGCCCTCATGTAGAGCGTACAAAATTATCGTCTTGCTCTGCCATTTATGTGTTTCTTGGTTATAGTGAGGGAACAAAAGGGATATCGTTGTTTTGATCCTGTTTTGAAAAAGCTATATGTATCTCGTCATGTTGTGTTTCTTGAACATATACCTTTCTTTTCTATTCCTGCTACTGCTCATAATGTCACCATATCTGATCTTATTCATATTGATCCTTTTTCTGATCATACTGATAGCCTCTCTCTGCAAGTTCCTTCTAACACAGATTCTAATTCCTCTATTGTTCCTATAGTTCTTGTTTCTCTTCATTATTCTTGCAGGGATCGCACAATTGATTCTGCAGATACTGGTACCTCATCGTCTGATAGCTTCTGATACTCCTCCTCTACCTACAGTCATCCCAACACCTTCTGCAATTGTGGATCCTTCTCCTCGTTATCCTCAGCGTATTCGTAAGTCTACTCAACTCCCAGATTTCGCTTACTCTTGTTATTCCAATTCTTTTTCTTCATTTTTAGCATCAATTCACTCTCTCTCTGAGCCCTTATCCTATAAAGAGGCAATTCTTGATCCACTGTGGCAGCAAGCTATGAATGAGGAACTTTCTGCTTTGCATAAAATAGATACTTGGGATTTGGTTCCTTTACCACCTAGTAAAAGTACAGTTGATTCTCGTTGGGTATATAAGATCAAAACGAAGTCTGATGGGTTTGTTGAGCGTTAAAAAGCTAGATTGGTTGCAAAGGGATTCTCTCAACAATATGATATGGACTATAAGAAGACTTTTGCTCCTGTTGTAAAGATGACTACTGTTCATACTCTTATTGCAGTTGCATCTATCCGTCAGTGGCATATCTCTCAGATGGATGTCAAAAATGCCTTCTTGAATGGTGATTTGCATGAAGAAGTTTACTTGGCTCTACCACCTGGTGTCTCCAACAATCTTGGAGAAGTTTGCAAACTTAAGAAATCTTTATATGGTCTCAAACAGGCTCCTCGAGCTTGGTTTAAGAAGTTTTCTACTATGATCACTTCTATTAGGTTCTCCTCCAGTAATAATGATTCGGCTCTTTTTGTCAAATGTACCAATGCTGGTCGTATTTTGCTATCTCTGTATGTAGATGATATGATTATTATTGGCGATGATGTTGATGGAATTGCAGTGCTCAAGTCAGAATTAACCCATCAATTTGAAATGAAGGATCTACGCTCTCTGCGGTACTTTTTGGGTATTGAAGTTGCGATTTCTCCAAAAGGCTATCTTCTTTCTCAGTCCAAGTACACCATTAAAATTCTTGAGCGTGCTCACCTTATTGATACTAAGACTGCTGATACTCCCTCTGAGCTTAATGCTTGGTACTCTCCTTCTGATGGTACTCCCTTGCCAGATCCTACATTGTATCGCACCATTGTCGGCAGTCTGGTCTACCTCACTATCACTCGTCCAGATATTGTCTATGTTGTTCACATTGTTAGTCAGTTTGTTGTTTCTCCTACTTCCATTCATTGGGCGGCGGTCCTTTCGTATTTTACGGTATTTACAGGGTACTATCTTTCAAAGTCTTTTGCTTTCGTCCATATCGTCCTTACAGCTGCGTGCCTACTCTGATGCTGATTGGGGCCATGATTCCACTGATCGCAAATCTATTACTGATTTCTGTATCTTTTTGGGTAATTCTCTTATCTCATGGAAGAGCAAGAAACAAACTGTTGTTTCTGTAACATCCCTAATTTCAAATAAATAAGAAAAGTATGGTTGAATTAATTTTGAGTATGTGAATATGATATTTATGATTTGAGGGGTGAAAAATGTAATTAAATGTATGTATATTTATTTTTAAGGTTTCCAGGTGGATCAGGTGGAGCGATCCAAAAAGAATGCATGAAGTAAAAAAGGAAAAAAAAAAAGCTGGCAGTGAGTATCACGACCTGGTCGCGGTGTGCAGCTCGCGATGAAAATGCAGATTTTGGGCAGTAAGTATCGCGATTCAAGACCACGACCAGTGCTCGTAATAGGTTGATCGCGATGAAAGCGGTGAAATCCTCCAGTGAGTATCGCGATCAGATGGCGCGACCACAGGTTGCGATGAGCGATCGTGATGGCCAAATTTTTATAAAAAAATAAGAAGTTGTGGGAAGCTTCAAGAAAGAAGAAAAAGAAATAGAGAAAGAGAAAGAGAGACCGGGAGAAAGAAAAGAGAGAAAAAAGAAGAAGAGAAGAAGATGAAGAAGAAGAAAGGAAGAAGAAGAAGAGAAGAAGAAGAAGAAGAAGAAGAAGGAAAAGAGAAGGAAGAAAGAGGAAGAAAAAAAAAGAGAAAAGAAAATCTAGAAAAGAAACTGTCCGAAAAACGGTATCCAGGTTGGTGTACACTGATTTCTGAAATCGTTATAATTTTCGTTATATGTTTTGATTTGAATTTCCATATTTTGACGAAATGAGTTTGAAAATTTATTTACGGATTTTGTACACTTATATTTCGTTTACGACTATTGTTAGAAATTGTTTGAAAATAATTAGGGAATATTATAGATAATTGAATTTCTATTATATTGTATGATTTCGAATAAATCGTTTTGCGAATAATGTTTGGAAACGATTTTGAAATAATTTAATATAATTATTGATCTGTAAATGATATTTGAAAATAATTTTAGAATATATGGATAGGAGTATTGATGAAAGGTTTTGGATTTGTGAATAATTTTGAATATAACATTAGATTATTTCAGTATCATTGAATTTCTGTGATATCATATGTTTTCAAATACAACTGTTTTTACGAATATTGTTTGAAATGAAGATTGAAACTGAATTAGATTTACAAATTCAAGTTGTTGATTTCGAAATGAATAAAATGATTTGATATGAAACATGTAAAATTGTGTATTGTGAAACGGCCCTAGGATACTTGAACATAGAAAATGGATATAGGAGGTTGGTATACCAGCTAGGTTATTTCAGCAGTACTGCACCGATATTAGTGATTGTTGGCGGGTGTCTCTAAAGCAGCCCCGGACATCACACCGATATTAGTGATTGTTGGCGTGTATCTCTAAAGCAGCCCCGGACATCACACCGATATCAGTGACTATTGGCGGGTGTCTCTAAAGCAGCCCCGGACGTCACACCGATGTTACAGATACTAGGCCCATATTCCAGTTCCGTAATTTATGTTAAGTATACCAATGGGGCTAGGATTAAAAAGAAATGAATGAAGTTTATCGAAAAGAATTTTGAATACTGTTATACTATTGACAAATAAACTTTACTGAAATTAGTTGAATATCATCGTATTTTAATATATACATATATATATATATATATATATATATATATATAGTTGTTGTGATATTTTGTTTATTTATCATTTCTACTAGTAAATATATATAGATATTAATTTAAAAGTGTATTCCTGATATTATAAGAGAAAAGGTTTTAATTGATTAAAAGTTTTGTTTAATGTGAATATTTGATTTGCTTTGAAAGTGTATTTACAATAATATGATTTGTATTTGTTTGATATATATTATAAATGATATTATTTTAAAGTTGTAAATTCGATTTGTGTACACACACTAAGCGAAAGGCTTAGCACGTTGATTTTATCACGCGTAGGTAGAAGAGGTTCCAATAAATAAAGGACTGAAGAGTTGATAGCTGCAGAACAAGATTCCGAGTCACATTACTTGGGTAGTTTTATTTAAACTTTGTTTGTAAATTAATTACTTAAGCATGCATATACAGAAGTTTGTAAAGTGATAATGTATGATTTTTGTAAATATTTGTATAATAGTTTATGTTTTATAAAGTTTTGTAACTAGTAATGATGTAATGTTTTATTTAAAATGTTTGAGGAAGTCGCACTATATGGCAGAGTGCGCATTTGATTGAGAAATGAATTTTGAAGTGTTAATATTATATTGTTTGAGTTTTTGTTAAAACAGGGTTTTTGGAAAGTCAGAAAAACAGAGGAAACTCTGGCAAAATTTTTAAAATATTTGATGGGCTCACTATAAAAGGGATTTTAAGAAATAATTTATTTGGTTTTCATTGGTTTTTCAATTATAAAGTGAGTAAAGAAAAGTTTTGAAACCGGGTAGCGCTCCTTGGGTCGATCCAGTCAGGTCGGGTCAGGGGGTATTACAGTTCCAAAATCTTCTACCGAAGCAGAATATCAGGCTATGGCATCTACTACCACAGAGATTATTTGGTTATGCTGGTTACTAGCTGATATATGTGTTTCTCTTTCTCATTCAACTCCGATGTATTGTGACAATCAGAGTTCTATTCAGATTGCTCATAACTCAGTTTTTCATGAACGAACCAAGCACATTGAGATTGATTGTCATTTCACTCGTCGCCACCTTAAGCATGACACTATTACATTGCCTTTTGTTCCTTCCTCCTTGCAGCTTGCAAATTTCTTTACTAAGTCGCATACAATTTCACATTTTCGTTTTCTAGTTGGCAAACTCTCGATGCTTTCTGCTGCCGCATCGTGAGTTTGTGGGGGGATATTAGAGTAATATATATATATATATATATATATATATAATTCATGTATTATTATTTGTGTAATTAATTAGTCTTGTAAGGTTAGTTTAGTCTTTTCATGGGTTAGTATATATATCTCACTTACTTGTAACCTATTACTATCTCTTGCAATTTTATGAAACCCTAAGATTTCTCTCTCAATTTCTCTCTCAAATTGTTCTTCATTTTCTTTGGATTATTCACAATACAGGTCAAGCAGTCAGGTGGACCATTATCATAACTCGGACACATCTACACCGATTCCATGTCAAAATATGCAACAACTAAATCCATATTGAATTGTAATTAGAATTTAATAGGTGTGAAAGTATGCAAAAACAAAAACTAAAATCCTCTTGAATACTCAATTTTCATTTTAATTTCCACTAATTTCTTAATAACTAAACAGATTTCATGTCTTCTCTCCTTATAGATAATAATGGTATGCAATGCAAAATGATCATATACATAACTAAATGGAGATTACAAAATGCAGATAAATTGATGTTAAACTTTCAACAATAAAGACATATATCATTTACATCAATGTAAAAATCATGAATATATCATAAGAAATGTGTAGTTTAATTACTTGGTGGGTCACAATTGTTTTAAGAGATTTTTTTTTTAATTGTAACTAATTGTTTTAAGAGTTAATTGTCAAAAAGGGTTCAAAAGTTATAAGTTTTTCTACTATTAGTCACATATTCATATTTAATTGTTTTAATAAAATTTCAATTTTTTATTTTAAAGAATAAAAAAAAAACAATTGTAAAATTATCTTCTTTCTCTCTCTTTATGCCCACTATTTTTTCTCATCCTCATTCTCTCATTTTTGCTCAACCTAGTACAAATCTTACACGACCCGTTAGCTTAATGGGTCTAAAATTGAAATTCACACGGGTCTAAAATTGAAATTCACGCCTACTCCCTCTTTATTGAGTAATTTTATTATCTTATTATGGGAGCATATGTCTCTAATCAATCCAGTTTAACTTTATTATTAATCTTGTAATTAATAAAATTCTTCTACAACAATAAGACTATTATAAGAAAAAAAGTTTTCTTTTGATAAACGTTCTGTTGAAAAAGAAGCATTATTTTAATTTGGTCAAGAAAAACCTTCTGGCTACATTCTTGATTAATATATATGTGAGTATAAATTTTCAAGTGAGCACCCTCTTAGTGTATTATAATGAGCACCTTCCAATTAAAATGTTGTTGTTAAAAAAGCTTATTTTTTAAAAAGCTTATTTTTTAATCTAATTGATGGGCTTTGTATTGATCCAAATGGTCTGGATAGAAAGGTGCTCATTATAATATATTAAGGAGTACTGATTTGAAGTGTTATATATGTAACGCCCCTAATTTTTCGTAATTATGAAAAGTATATATATTCGTTATATGGTGTATAAATGAATAGTGATTTTAACCGAGTTAAATCCCATTAAAGATATTTTATTATTTTCATGGTGCAATTGGAGAATAATGAATCCAAGTGAATATTGATGAAGTTAATTTGGTGATTGAATAAATGTGGAATGTGATTAATTGTAAATTGGTTTCCATTTTAGGATTTTGAAATGTTAAGGGGGCATGTTGCAATTAAGATATATATATATATATATATGTGTGTGTGTGTGTGTGTGTGTGTGTGTGTGGAGGATCCACTCACACAAAACACAAAGTAAGTCAAACAAGAAGCATATTATCAAAACAAACAAACAAGAGAATTTGTGAAGCGGGTAGTGGAGGATTTATGAATGCAATATATATATATATATATATATAGAAAACAAAACATGACAAGTGGAATTCTACATTCCAATTGTCCAAACAACAAAGTACAAAGCAAGTCAAACTTGCAAAAACAAAACAAAACAAGCTTGCAAAAAAAAAAACAACAAACCAGAAGGTTGGCTTGAGAAATAGAGAGAGAAAGAGAGAGATTCTAGTGAGAGAAAGTGCTAGAAGAAGAAAAAGGAGAAAGAAAGTGAAGTTGGTCAAGAAGAGTTTTATGTAAAGAATAGCATTTCAAGTTTGGTGATACCGTTTTCGTATCTTTCAGATTTTCCAGAATATTTCGGAATCGTTATATTATATTGTTTTTAGTTTATTTGAGCTATATTGATTATGATATATTGTTTGAAATTGATTTTGAGATGTTTTGGATTATGTATATTGGAATATATTCTGGATCCGTAATATTGTTTACGAAAAATATTCTGAATTGATTTTTGATATGTTTTGATTATAGTAATATTACAGAGAATATTATTAAAAACGATTTTGTATATATTGTTTTGCGATTTGTTTCGAAAAGTAATTCGGGGCATTTGGATTTACTATGGATTTACGATATATAATTGCATGTGATTTTAAATGTGATTTGAAGCGATTTCTGGATTCATAAATATTTTCGAAAACAATTTTGTAATTTGTTTGAATATGTATTGATGCGATTTGAATTCCGAAAATGTGTATACTGATTTGGATATGATTTCAAAATTTAAATTGACGATTCTGTTCGGAATGAATTATATGATTTTTGAAAAGTGATTTGGCTCTGATATATGTAAACATAGATATGGATATAGGATATTGACATGTCAATTGGGTTTTTTAAGTAGTACTACGCCGATTCTGATATATATATATATATATATATGGGATACGCAGCGGGTCCTCCGTTGGTGTCCAATTCTGATATGTATATGGGATACGCAGCGGGTCCTCCGTTGGTGTCTAATTCTGATATGTATATGGAATACGCAGCGGGTTCTCCATTGGTATCCAACACTGTTCTATATAGCCCGTAATCCAGTCCGAAAAATATGTTTAGTATATCAGGAGCCCGAAATGGAATTAGAAATGTGATATGATCTGTATATGATTTGAGATGACAAATGATTTGATTTGATATTATTATGTTTTCATAAGATATTTATTCTGATTTCCAATGGATTTATTGATAATTGCTTCAATATGATATTTGTTTCAGTTTTCCGATGGATTTGTATATTCGAAATGTTATTTGATATATTCGATTTACATAGGCCCTATATGTTGATATTAAATGTTATTTTGCATATTTGAAAAGTTATTGTACTATTTACACATTTGACTTTTAGGTACACCCACTAAGCGTTATGCTTAGCGTGTTGAGTTTCTCACATGCAGATAAAAGAATTGTTGAAGGGGACAAGGATCAGAAAGAGTAGAATCTGCAGGGATAGTGTTCAAAGTCACATCACTCCTGCATTTTTGGTAGCCTACTACGTATTTGATGTTTTATATGTATTATATCGGCATGCATGGATATAAATATTTTTTTTTTTTTGTAAATATATATAATGGATATTTAGTTTTATGTATGTTTGTAAATATTTATGATAATTGGGCCCATAGATTTTAATGCTTTTGAAGTTGAATGTTTATAAATATTTTGTATGAATTGTGTTTACGAAATTGTTGAAAACAGGTTTTTGGAAAGTCGGAAAAACAGAGGAAACTCTGGCGAAAATTTCAGAAAATCTTTTTGGACCATAATTTTAAATATTTATTTGGATCATTACTTAAAGTTCCTGTTCTGAAATTTGTTTTCCGTATACGGCAGTGCTTCCCGATTCGGTCGGAGCAGGTTTGGATTGGGGAGTGTTACAATATATATATATATATATATATATATATATATATATATATATATATATATATATATATATTTCAGTTCAATAGCTGAAAGAAAATGCGGGATATAATTGTGATTAGTCATATATACCACATCTATCATAAGATATTCATATTTTTTTTTTGTGAATTGCAATGAAATATCCTAACGTTTAATCATATTACAACAAAATCGTGAGTTTAACCTTAATTACATGTTAGTACCCTTAACTAACTGGTTGATAGTTAGAGCTGACGGTCAACCACTTGTCAGAAGGGTAATATGGTCATTTTCCATTAATTTTTTTAAAAACATTAAAATGGATCTCCACGTCAATCTTAATGGATAGTGGAGAATAAATTGACAAAAAATAACATAAAAAGAAATTTTTTAAAAAGAAAATTAGAAAAAGAAAAAAAGTTGTATGTTCTTACTGGAGATTGGATCTCATCACCAAGAATGCAAACAAAAAAAATATAAAGAATACAAAAAAATGATCGTCGGAGATTTTTTTTGTCTTTTTTTCTGTTCTTAAGGGTGGAGATCCAATCTCCAATGGCAAAAAATTTAAAAAATAATTTTTTTTAAAAAACATAGAGTAAATAATGCGTACCTCCCTCGAGGATTACTTAATTATAAACGGAGTCAACTTTTGGATTTATTGACAAAGACCTCCCATTCCGTTAGTTAACTTTAGAGTTTTTTTGACAAAGACATCCCCTCCGGTTAGTCAACTTTTTGATTTTTTGACAAAAAAATCATCGGTCAACTGTTATATTTGACCAAATTTTACTAAGAGTGGGGGAGATGTTTGTCAATAAACGATAAAGTTGACTCCGTTTGTAGTTGGCAAAACCTCAGGGGAGATCGTTGCAATTAGCTTAAAAAATAATTAAAAAAAAGAAAAAAAAATTGTATGTTATTTGTGAGATGGTGATCTAATCCCCATATTAAATCTCATTGATCCCCAAGAACACAAACAATATATATATATATATATATATATATATATAATAGATTCGGGAGATTTTTTTTTTATATATAGGTTCTTGGGGGTGGAAATTCAATCTGAAATTTGGATCTCCATTCAACCCAAGAACACACATTTTTTCTTAAAAAAAATTTCATATGATCCACCGTTTAACAATCTTGATGGACGGTATAGATGTATTTTAATTTTTATAAATTTTTATAAATTTTTTAATTTTTAATTTAGTAATTCTTATATTTTTAACCGATGGTATTTATGTTATTTCTCGCATAAATCATTATCAAACTGTTACTTTTGATTAAGTTAATTAATAGTAGGGTACTAACATATAATTAAAGTTAAACTTACGATTTTGTTACAATATGGCCAAACATATGGTACTCCATTGCAACTTGCCCATTTTTTTAATTATTATTTTTTCGATAATATTCAGCAGTTTTTTTTCGTTAAGAAAATTAAGAATTCTCACTTTAGTTGTAGCTCAAATGGTTAGATTACATCCCCCACCTCAGTAGTAATGTTCAAGTCTGGAGTGTGAGTTGGTCCGTCAGGCTTATTATTAATATTGTAATTATATCCTTCCAAACAAAAATTAAATTTAAAAAATCTAAAATTATCTTAGAGGGGTCTCCTTATATTATTCGAAAGTATACAATAATACTAGACATCAATTTGTATTGCACTTTCTATCATCCTTTTACGATCCTAAACATTTACAATCCTTATTTTATTCGAGATTGTTATGGTCGTGTTATGGCTTCGTGTGCTCAAGGTTTGGATTCTTTATTCTCTCCCCCTATTGTTGAAGTACTTGCGATTTTGTATGGGTTAAATTTGGTTGAGATCGGTCTTCTTCCTGTTTGTGTGGGAGGTTGTTATTAAACTAATTGCCTCTAAATTGTGCCACTTTCGGAGCTTGGTATGGTTTTTGCGAATATCATCCATTTGATGGAAAGAGTTAATGTGTCTTCTCTGGATTTTGTCCCTTGGAAAGCTAATTAGGTGGCGCACGCAAAGTTGCAGGGTTGGAAGAGTAGGCTTTTTTCGGTAGAAGGGAAAAAGGTTCTCATAAAAGCAATTGCCTAGGCCATCCCCTCTTATGCGATGAGCTGTTTTAGGCTTCCGATCACTAAAAAAAAAATGATATTTAGTGACAACAAATATTTGTCACTAGAAAAGAAAAATTTGTCACGATATCAATATTGTAACATAAAAAGTGTCACTATAAAATTGTCACATTTGGTCTCGTCACTAAAAGTATTAGTAACGGTTAAAGTTATCTCGTCACTATGATTAGTGACTCAATTTTATGTGTCACAAACTATAACTTTTAGTGACGCATTATTAGGGAACCTTAATTAGTGACAAAATAAAATTTGTGTCACTATGCACAAATTTAGTGACAGTTAAATATTTAAAAATTTGTCACTATACACATATTTAGTGACGATTTATTGTTTAAATATTATGTCACTATTTCAAATATAGTGACTATTAATCGCTGGAAAAATTTGTCACTAGACAGAAACTTAGTGACACTTAATCATCTGAAAATTGTGTCACTGTATATAAATTTAGTGACAGTTAATCATATAAAAATTGCGTCACTGTATACAAACTTAGTGACAGTTAATTGTATACAGTTAGTGTTATTATATGTAAACTTAGTGAGGAGGCCCTCATTGACTCGACCCCGGCTTTGACTCTAGCTCTCTTCCTCCCTTGTTTTCTAGGTTCTTCAACAAGTTCTTTGTAGAGAGCGAAACGAACCCACCACCAGGCGGCTTCTTCGCGGCGGTTGTGGTGGTGAAGATGGCTAAGGAGTTCGACATCGCCACCGTTATCGCCATGTTAATTGCATCGGTCATCACCACATTTTGGCTCGTCATATTTGCTGCTCTCTCTTCAATGAAACTTGCTATAACAAAAATAAATTAAATTAAAAAACGAAAAACAAAATAGATATACAAACTTCGTACTTTGCCCAAAAAAAACCCACAGTTGTTGAGCTGCAATATGGAAAATCGAGTACAAAGTAATAAGTATTACAACAAATAAACAGCACAAAACTAAGCAAATCCATAAACAAATATCAACCAATTCACACATAAAAAAACAACAAAAGATACAATGACAAAAGAAAAAGAACCTAATCCAAAAAAAGAAAAAAAAAGTTATAAGTCAATGATATGAAAAAGAAAACTCCATCAAGGCATTTAATCAAACAGTTGGTGTGCAATTAGCTTACACCAGACTACAAAGACTATCTACAATAGACTACGATATGAAGAAGGGAAAAGATCATACCTATATTCCTCTGCAACTGCTTTGGTTAATTTTTACTTACTTTCCTTCACTTTTCTGTACTTTCTCGGGAAAGTGATAAATCAATAATGTGATAATGATGGAAAAGAAGAGTTTGAGATAAAAATTTTGCTTGAAATTAGTATATAATCGGGTAAAGGATATAGAAAACATGGTGACTGAGTTGTGGTGAAACAAGGAATTGCTTTAGCGGATACGTTTGAGACCAAAAAAAAAAATTGGCGATATAAATTTAATCCCAAATATGATAACCCAGTCCTAATTCTTGTAAATTTAAAAAAGAATAAATGAGTTCGTACCTTATATGAAGAGAGGTTGTTGTATAAGATTTTCTTGGATGTTAAATGAATCCGAAGTAAATAACTCTGTTTTGTTTTAGGAGTGTTTTTTTTTCACAAATTAATTAAATGTATTTTTTTTATAATTTAATTTTCTAATTAATGATATTAATTGTCACAAATTATCTATTTTTTTTAAAAATTTTCGTGGCAAATTATAAAATTATAAAATCTGTTACAAAATTGGTCATCTAATTTGTATTAATTGATCACGTTTTTTTATCAATTAATTTATAAAATATTATTTCTTTTCTTTTCTTTTCCTATCATTCAATAAACAAGTCTATCCAAATATTAACATGTTAATAGCACTGCCTTCACATATGCGAATGCCCTTAATTGGTTAATAGTCTAATAGGGTTTAGGAATCCTGATAAAAATAAAATAAATAAATAAAAGGTAGTAATTTGTGATAGAATAAAAAAGTCGGAGCAATTAATTTTAATACTGTTATATTTGTATGAGTAAAAAAAAATTATTTCTTTTTTTACAAGTTAATTTTGTGACTAATTTTATTAATTGTCACAACTTATTTAATTTTTATTCAATTGTGACAAATTATTAGAAAAACTCTCAATTGAAACAGAGTTTTTAACAGACAATTTAGAATGAAGATTTTGGTCTAAAAACATAATGACAAATAATTAAATTTGTCACAAAATAATACCTACAGTGATACATTGAAAATATGTCACTAAAAAATGTGTCACTACAGGTCACTTTTTTTGTAGTGGATGTCTTTAGGTTTAGAGATTCAAGGGCTGATTTCTGATTTTTGGTGGGAGATGAACAAAGGGAAA
The DNA here is from genome assembly GCA_003430845.1 of Xanthoceras sorbifolium. Taxonomy (NCBI): domain Eukaryota; kingdom Viridiplantae; phylum Streptophyta; class Magnoliopsida; order Sapindales; family Sapindaceae; genus Xanthoceras; species Xanthoceras sorbifolium. The sequence goes on along the minus strand of CM010620.1, from coordinate 25,748,198 downwards.
AAGATTTTGCATTTGATGAGCTAGGGAAAAATGTGTCAATCTAAGGAATTGGGTGGGATGAGTTTCAGAGAGATTTCAGCCTTCAATCAAGCAATGCTAGCTAAGATTGGTTGGAAGATTTCGTGTCAGCTCTTTTTCTTGCTCTCCAGAGTGATTAAGACAAAGTATTTCCCTTCGGGTCCTTTTATGAATGCCAAATTAGGCTGCCGGCTTTCGTTTGTGTGGAAGAGTGTTGTTTGGGGTAGAAAGGTTCTTGATAAGGGTTTAAGGTAGAAAATAGGGGATGGCTCGAAGATAGGCACTTACAATGAACCTTGGCTTCCTAGAGATTCAGGGTTCTCGGTATATTCTCCTAAGGTGCTGTCAGAAGGGGTCACGGTGTCCTCTCTTTTGAAGTAGCAAGGAAGCTGGTGTAAGGAGTTGGTGGAGAGATATTTTCTTCCTTCTGAAGCTGCTGTTATCTTAGGGATTCCTTTGAGTGTGCGGCCTGCTGATGACTCTTTGTGTGGCATTTCGATCGTAAATGAGAGTTCTCGGTCAAGAGTGTGTATAGGCTCGCTCTTAAGGGTAGGGACCCACTGTTAGCTTCCTGCTCTTCGAATCATTCAGGTTGGTGGAAGTTGATTTAGGCCCTGACGATCCCTAAGAAAATTAGAATTTTCTGCTGAAGGGCTTGTAAAGGAATCTTGCCAACCAATGAGGGGTTGTTTTGTAGAGACATTGTAGCTTCTAACTTGTGTTCTTTATGTGATAGTGCTATGGAGACTGTGGATCATGCTTCTTGGGGCTGTGTTGCTGTGCAGAAATGGTGGACATCTTGTCCTTTTTTTGATGAGTTGTAGAAATTTAGGGCTGTGGATGTGTGGGATAGGCTGGTTTGGGTCACTTGGGGTTACAGGAATTTGTTGTCTCATGGGGGGGGTTGTTCCTGCTGAAGCTGAGGTCTGGACCCGTGCAGGGAAGTTGCTGGATAAGTTTTCTCAGCCTTTGGTTTCTAAAAAAATCTACTGAGGTGCAGCAGCTCAAGCTTCCTCACTGGCAGCCTCCTGTTTTGGGTTTCAAAGTTAATGTTGATGCATCCACATATTCAGTTGATGGCAGTTTTGGAGTTAGTATGATGGTTAGAGATTCACTTGGTTTTATTGTTGGTGCAGCTGCTGTTTTCTTTCCTTTTTTCTTTTCAGTAGAGGTGGCTGAAGCTAGAGCTCTTTTGGAAGGTATTTTATTTGCTGGTCATAATGGTTTTGCTCCCTTCTCTGTGGAGTCTGATGCTCGGTCAGTAGTAGGGCTGTGTAATGGTTTGCTGTCTTCTAGAGCTGAAGTGAATTTAGTTGTTAAAGATATTGTGTCTTTTAGTTCTCTGTTTGGTGTGAGTTGTATTAATTTCTTACCCAGATCTTGTAATGTTGTTGCCCATTCTGTGGCTAAGAGGGCTGTTGTTTGTAAAGCTTCCAACTTTTAAATGTCTTTATTCCAGTCTGGCTGTCTCAGCTGGTTGCTAAGATGTTTGTTTTGTCTCTTCATCTGGAGGAGTTTAATGAAGATTTCTTTTCTCAAAAAAAAAAAAAGGTTAAACAATTAATGTGTATATATATATATATATATATATATATATTAATGGTTGATGGGTAGAAAAACTTAGGGCCGATCACACCAACCACCAATGCCGTGTCAGTATTATGATAAGACAAGATAATGTTTGTATTTTATTATGGTTGCTTGTTGCCATTAATCAATATGCGTTTACTAATGGAGAATGAATATCGAATGGAATAATTGAGTTCTATTTAAAAAAAAAGTAGGAAAGAAAACTATTCTTTAGCTAAGTGGGAGATAGGAATTAAATTCCCAGTAACTTAATACCTAATTTGAGTTTGAGATGTACGTAATTTTATTCCGAACAGTTTTTAGTAATTAAGTATTGTAATTATTAATTATAAATTAAATTTCCGTTTTCTCATTAGAATTACTGATTAGTAATTAAATACGTCATTAGTTGAAATAATCAAAATGCATATCTTCCTAATAATTATTATTATATTAAAATAAAAATGAAAAATTTTAAATCAATCTCCTATTGTAGGTAGTATGTAGACGAGTTGATCCTCCTCCATGCTTTTGGAACAGATATCTCCTCTGCAAACGGAGGAGATCTAACAATCTTTAATGGAATAGAAGAGATATGATCACCACTACCTTGTTTTAATTTTTAATTTTTATGATTTTTGTTTTATTTTATAAATTTAAATTTATTTCTTTTTATTATTTACTATCACTGAAATGAAAATATATGAAGAAAAAAAAATAATAATTTGTTTTATACCTCAAAACCTTTAAATCATAATGAAAATTTTTAAACGGTAGATAACTTTAACGACAAATATAGAGGTTTGTATTATAATCTCTACACGCATATTAATTAATACACGATGCACCCCTAAACTATGCGAGCCTATATTAGTGAAACTAAACTAATTAAAAATATATAAAGAGTGTTTTTTTACCTGGCAGGGAAGAGACGAGAGATTGTACGTATTGTTGTTGAGGCACAGCAATGGCAGATTGGATGAGGACAGAACCAGCAGCAAACTCGTTAAGATAAGTTTAATCTACATTTTTGCTAGTTAGTGTGTTTTGACATAGCTTACAACTGGTATTTATAAGAGAAACTTATTAAATTTAACCTTTTAAAATTATAAAATTTTATTTTTAATCACAATTAGTAAAAGTTTTTGTACTTTTAACCAAATTTAGCTAAATAATTATAAAAATAAAAATATCATCCCATCTTCTTTTTCAATATTAATTTTTTTTTCTCTCTTTGTCAATCTAAAAAGAAACAATCTACATACACACAAGGCAATTGCCTTGGTGGCTCAAAAGCCTCCAAGCCACCAAGGTTCAAACCTTGGTGATGTATTGTAAATAATTATTTTCCACCATTACTTATAATACCGTAATTATGTGGGTAGACCCCTCCCATTTTTAGGAGTAGTTGTCCGGACCTTTGGTCCCGATAATTGTTCGGGCCGTACTTGTATGATTTAATCTCGGTTGGTCTCGATAGTCCTCTGACCCTTCAGGTGTCAGTTAAAAAAAAAAAAAAAACAATCTACATCATTTCTCTCTTTAAATATATCAACATTTTTTAATGGATTCGTGTCAACCGCAAACACAGTAAAATTTGATATGTTAGAAGAAGAGGGAAAAAAAGGAATAAATCTTACCGTTGTTCTTGAAGGAATATAAAAATCTTATTCTAATTGCATTATTTTCTTTGTTAGATTATATACTTGATGGGTTTTAGTTGCTTGCTGTAATGGTTAAAAATTTTGTAAGAAAAATCGAAAAATACGATTTGGGGAAGAAGTTGCATTATTTCGCTTTGTACCTTCCTATTTTGCCAAACAAACTTATGGGGTAGTTTAGTCATTGTATATTAAAAGATGGCAAATATTCTATGTGACTAAATAAGGTTATTTTTATAATTTTTTTCTTTATTATATAGTGGGTTTTTACGCGGAGAGAAAAATATTGTATAAGAGAATAGTTAGTAAAATAAATAACAACACTGTTTTTATCTAAAATTTTATCTAAATTATAATCAATAATTATAATACATCAATTCACTATATTATTTGGACTAGATAATATTACTATAAATTATGTGTATACTAATGAAAAACTTGGGTTAGACTGTCTCATCATCATGAGAGCTTCATTTAGAAGAAAGTGAAATCACCAAGGCCACCTAAAGTTTTCTCTATTGAGTTTAGCGAATTGCGAGGTATTTTGGTCAACTTTTTGGGGAGCTGTGGTCGTGTTCACATGCAAATAATATTATATATAAAGATTCTTGACACTTACAAAATATATTGTTAACACATGTTAGAGCATCCACAATACATCAAATCTAAACACAAGATTCATTGTATGCTACATCACCACTTTTAAGTCTCATTTTTAAAAAATGGATTTTTCCATTTGGATCCTATTATAATAGGTTTCTTTTTCCCACAATACAATTAAATTGAAAAAGATAAATTAAATCCACTTTTTAGCTTTTTCCAAATAATCATTACTCTTTATTAAAATATAATAATGAAATATATATATATATATTATAAATTATATAATATATTTTAAATGTTAATAATTATTTAAAAATTATAATTAATTAAAACAAGATAATAATATTAATTAGAAAATATTATAACGAAAATACAACAATAAAAATTTAAATATTATTAATAATCAGATCAAAGCACTTGGTATAATAATTTTCAATATTATTAATTTTATATTTTCAATTCATTATATACATATTATATTAAAATTTAAATATTAATTAAATTTATACATTACACACTAATTGATACATATTATAAAAATTAAATTTATAAAATAAATAATATTATCATTTAAAATTATTTTAATTTTATTAAAATATTTTTTATATTTTTTATTATATATAATTATTTAAATTTATAATTATATATTAAAATTTAAATTATATATAGGCCTAATGATTGGTTACAATAAACAATCATTGGGTCTAAAAATATGGACCCCACAAATGGGACTTGCACAGCAAACCCATTGTAGAGTTCACTAGAGTGGGTTTAGTAAAATGGGACTTGAATAAGCCTCCACTGCGGATGCTCTTATTGATATAATTTTAAAAGGTAGATCAAATGTATAGAAATATAGAGGATAAGAATGAGTTGACTTGGATAATTATCATCAGTTTAAGAGAATAATAAATTTATTATGATGTGACGAAATCGATCACTAAACATATGGTCTGAATATTTACTCTCATAATGAGAGATGTCTACTTTCACAATAAGGGGAATAAACTACCTACACATGCTGGTAAATGTATATTGTGAGAATTGAACCCTCACTATTGAAATAGAAGAGAAGTGTACTAATTACTTAAATAATGAGTGAATGTACGGTATAGTTTGTTGTTGTTAGCGGTCTTATTTTGGTTGAATACTTGTAATTATATCCCGTTTTGTCTTTTAAACTAAACTTTTTGGAAGAGACCAAATTTTTCTACCACCGTCCAATATGGCTCGGTGGCGAAGACATTCATTCAGTCTGACAATGTCCAAAATTCAAGTCGTCACCACCACAAATAGTATATCAAAAAAAAAAAAATCTCATCAAATGTTATGCGTATATGCACAATTTATGGAGGATAAGAATGAGTTGACTTGATAATGAAGATATTCTAAATTTAATTATCATAAAATATAATATATTCAAATCTAATTTATTAATGTGCTTGGCTTGCAAATAATATTAGATATAAAAATTTTTCAGATGCTTAGCTTACAAATAGTATTATAATTTTTTTTAAGGGGAAGAAAAAATTTAATGTATAAAAAAATAAGTAGTATTATAATTTATACATACAAATTTTAGATGCATGTATAATATTCAAGTCAAAGATGTAACACCAACATTGATCATGCTATAAAAAGATTGATATTATACACTATAAGAAAAATGAATATTAATAACATAAAATCACAATGATTTTAAAAACTTTCTATTATGATGAATACTTTTTATTATTTCTTAAAGTTTTATTTATTTTGAGAAAGATTTTTTCTTTCAATGTTTTCTTAAGATCAGTTAAAATTTAAACTTCATGATATGAAATCTTGATTTAGTCCGGTTTGGAAAAAAACTTTATGGCTCCGCAATTATACTCTAATAAGTATATTATCAAATAAATTAATTTTGAGAAGTTTACCTAATACTTTTTTCTTTAAATTTAAGAAAATAAATAATTATTTCATAACGTACGACAATCTTAAATGCGCACATCTACTAGTATTAAAGTGGTTGAACACTTTCTCTTACAATTCTATGATAAGGGGTTCGAATCTCACATTTTTCAATTAAATAGGCAAAGTGTGGGGAGATCCCTCCCCTATAATGGAAGTTACCATTCAAGACGAACTTGTAGCGTTTGATCGTTTGATGTTAGATTTGAAATTAAAAAACAAATCGTAATAACCTAATTAATACTCACTTGGGCCTAAAATACTAATGCCTAGTGAGGCCCAAACCCATTCGCAAATACTATTATATATCCCGAAACCCAAACTAACGTTTTGAATAAAATAGAAAGTTAGAAACAATAAAACAAGTGAATAGAAAATCAGTAAAGAGTGAGAGGAGAAGAAGAATAAATAGAGAGAGAGACGCAGAGTGTCAAAATTCACCTCTAAGTTTCAAGGTTAGTATCCATGATTTCATAGAATTCAATTGTAGAAATTTATGTTATTTTCTGAGATCTCTCTCAAAAAACTCCCAAACCTCCTTGCATTGAATATAAGCAATATTGAATGTGATTTAGGCTTTTAGAAGTGAAACTTGCAGGTGAAAAACATTGGGTTTAAGAAAATAAGTAAAAGAATAGTTTTAGGACAACAAAGAATTGAAGGGTTTTCAATCTATTTAGTAGTTATGATATTGTTTTTTATATAGGAATAAGAGTTCTTTAGTCAGTTTAATTTTGGAAGTTATTGTTGTATTTCACATGTCCATAATTATGTGTGATTTGGATGGCAAAACGAGGATTTTTTTTTTTTTTTTTCACCAGGAGCTGCTTCTCTCTTGACCGCTTTTCTCTTGTTTGCTTCAACGTAGCACCTCTTCCGCCGCTCGGTCGCTACCTTCGACAAAGCTTCTCACGGTGAGTCGAGCTTCTCACGATCACTGCCATCCAAAAATTTTTGATTTCCACTAACTATTCTCTCTCCCACAGGGATCTCTGAAACCCAGAATAGTTTCTTTTGATTTCTCGAAACCCAGAAGAAATCCAGCTACTTTTCTTTTGATTTCTCAAAACCCAGTATGAACTTCGTTGAGGCAAGCCTTTGAGGCTTCAGTGTTCTCTTGTAGAGTCCGTTTTGTTCCCTTGCTTTCATTGTTTTTTTTTTTCATGAGGCCGAAGAGAGAGTTTCCATTTCTCAATTCATTGTTTTTTTCCATTGTCTTTTTCTCCCATTTTGTCTCTGTGTTGTATAGTTGATACAAAGCATACATAATCTTTACTCTTTTCTTTTCTTTTTATTGCCTCTGCTCTGTTGTTTCAGATTTTTGTTAATAGATTGCTAGATATTTGTTTCGATCTTAGTCTTTGTTAGATTCAGGCTGCTATATTATGTGTTGGCAGAATTTTATTTTTGTTCTCTACACTGTCATTCTCTTTTGGGTGTTGGATTAGGATCTTGAAAGTTGAAACCTATGAGTAATTTTGGGTTTGATTTGCTGTGAACAGTGAGTTTTGCTGTGTATAAGTTTTTGTTCTCTATACTGTCACTTACTTGCTGTGTATAGTGAGTTTTACTGTGTATAGCATGATTGATTTTTATTGAGAAGTTTATTGTTTTTGCTGGTGGCTGGAGGGATGGCAAACAAGGGCTGCTGGTACATTGTTAAATATGATTGTGAGTTGTGACAGTAGTATGCAATGGCTGTTATTGTGGAGTGTTGAGCAGTGAATAAATATGAGGTTGATGAGAATTTATTTACATTACATGTAGTCATTGTATGTATAGGGGTTGATAATCTTTGTTGGTGGACTCTGCCACAGAACTGAAAAGCTTTGTCAGTGGTAGCTTGACTCTTGCATCTAAGCTATTGTTGGTTGCCATGGCATTGTATGATCTTGTTGTTGTTGAAACGCCTATTCCTTATGCATGTAAACCCAACCAAGCCACAGGCTCTGCAAATATCTTTTAGTTCACCTTCAGATAGGAGAGCATAGCTGCCTGATATTTGCATCATATTCTGGCAACAAAGACAGCAAATGTAGTGATGGATGAATGTCAGACTCTTTAGACGAAGTTTGTCCTGTAAACTCGACAACCTCTGTTAACATTTTGCATAGAAGTACTGGGAAGAGGAAGACATAATTTTTAAGGTTGTTACATGTCTCCCAACATTATTATTTTTTTTTCAATTTTTTTTCTTTTTTTGGGTTAGTCATTATTGCAAAGATTGGTGTGACAAACTTGACTCTTGCATCTAAGCTATTGTTGGTTGCCATGGCATTGTATGATCTTCTTGTTGTTTTGTTGCTTGTTGGGCTATTAAGACTAGCTACCTGATATTATTGAAGTTTTTAGGCTCTTTTTTGTCTTTAACTTGGTAGGTTGTTGTTGTTGTTGTCGCTGCTTCGTTGGTCATGCTCGCAGGTTTTGCAGAGCTCTTAAAGGTACAAAACTACTTCCTTTTCTTCTCTGTTTATCTTTAATTTCCTGCTCCTTGCTTCAGCCCTTGAATGCAATAATATATACTTGTTTTTTATTTTTTTTGCTTTGCTTCATTTACTGATCTTCATCATCATGCATATATATATGTATATAAAACTTAATTTCTAGGATTTACAAAGGCTAATGGATATATACATATATATATATGTGCAGCTCATATTATTAAGTGACTCTACTTTGATTTATAATATCAACTATCCCATTACTGTTTTTTATGTGGATTTTTGCTCTCACTCTGTTATTAGACAAATAACCCACCAAATTTAAATCATCATTTAATTCATTTGACTTTGTCTCCAAAGGATTTTATTGCATTTCTCTACATGATGCATGGTACAAGATACTAGTGTTCTTATAGTGAGTATATGTATATATGTGTATATGTCATTCTCTTTTACTGTGATCATCATAAGAGTTTTGGCAAATCACATAGTTCCCATCCCAGGTTTGGTTCTTCTCTAGGGCTTTCAATTCTTCTTCTACAGCCTTCTTCCATTCTGCTACTGACAATGCTTCTTGCACACTATTGGGAATGTGTATGTCTGAGATTCTTGCAATAAAGGACCTATACCCTTGAGATAGCCCATCATAACTGACATACTTGTTAATAGGATATAACGGCCTACTCTTGCAGTCTCTCACCCCTATTGGGATTGCAATAGGCAAACCATCATCAGTTTGTGCACTCTCAGGGCCTGTACTGTTGAAAGAATCTCTTTCGTCAACTTGTGTATGAGTTTCATGAGACTTGGACTCATGTTCAGATGGTTGAAGTGGTATAGGTTGTGTCTGAACCTCTGTTTCCTTCTGTTTTCCTTGTCCCCTTTGATAAATAATTATGTTTTGATAAGTGTAGGTTTCTTAGGCTCACTAACAGAAGGGTTGTTATCCTGAGCAACAATAGGATGGTTTAACAAGTCTGATTTAGGCTGACTAGGAGGTTGTTTTGGACTGACACTAGGACTATGATGAGAACACACTTAGGAGAGGTACCAGAATAGGGGAAACAGAGGAAAGGTGAAGAGAATGGAAAAGGAAGAAGCAAGAAAATTGAGAAACCCTGGCAGTGAGTGCCGTGACCAAGGTCGTGACCTGCTGCCTCGCGACCTTGGTCACGGTGCTCATTGGAACACCAAGGGGGAAGACCCCGCGACCTAGGTCACGAGACCTCCCTAGGTCGCGGCCTTCACTGGAGAAGAAAGGGACGTTGGGCGCGCTGGGAGGAAAAGAGGCAGTATGCCTCGCGACCAAGCCAGGTCGCGAGGCCTTCTGGTCGCCTAACAATTTTGATTTCCTGCACAATTTCTGATTTTATAACTAGGGGCATTTTGGTCTTTTCGCCCTAATTTTCTAATTTTGTATAAATAGAACAACTAGTTTAGGGTTGTTATTCATTCACTATTCTTATCAATCAAAAACACATTTGAGAGCATTTTCTCTCATTCTCTTGGATCATCTCTAAGATCAATCGGTTCTTTTTGCAATTTTGCTTGTGAGATCAACTTGGGCTAGGGCTTGAGCTAATAACCTAAGAACTAGAGAGGAAGGAAATCCCTAAAAAGGTAACTAAGCTCAAAATTTATCTACATTGTTTTAATTCTTGTTGGGTGTTGTTTATTTGGCTATTAGTGAAATTAAGGTTGTGGATTTGTGTTGAATTCGGGTTTAATTGAAGTTTGGGTGTGTTATTGGGTGAATTGGGAAAATTAGGGTTTATGTGTGTGTGTGCTAAGTTAGGATTTGTTTCATGGATTGATCACTTGGTTGACAATTTTTCTTAATTTGGGTTTGCTAAGTTTTCTTTGGTTTCAACTTTACTTGACTTTGTTTGTATTCATGGGTAACTATTTTTTTTTATTTTTTATTTTTTTATCTTTAATTGTTTTCTTCTTTTGTCATTTTTGATAGTTAGTGGTATGAGAATGGAGCATGAGAAGAGAGCTGAGTTGGCAACCTTTTTAGAAGATGTTCCTCCTGTAGAGTATTGTTGTGTTTATGGTTCTTCTCTCCATCCAAACAACAAAGACAAGGTTACTCTTTGTTCTTTAATTTATCTATTTATTATAACTAATTTATTGTTTTTTTTTTTTGCGTTTTTTGTTACTGAAATATGTGAATTTGTGAATATGTAGTCAGCTATGGTAGATTACATTCTCGGTGTATCAGACCCTATGCAATGGCATTCTGAGGTGATATTATACACATCTAAGTTTTTGTTTAAGTATGATGTTGTGTTTTGGTATAAAATACATTTAGTTAACATGATCATAAATCTAATTTAGTTTATTGTACAACGAAGAATCTGAAAATGAATCCAGATCATTATGCAACATGGTTGATGCTACTTGGTGGGGCAAAGCTGGTGCTTATTTCTCTCTTTCTCAATCACATACTAAAGACATGTAAAATTCCTCTTTACTATAAGACTGAAAATTGATTGGTTGTTTTAGATTACCCAAGTTGCAGATGAAATAGGTGTAGGGGTATACTTCAACCCACTTGTTACATGGAATGACAAGGTATTTACCTTTCAAAAACTCAACTTTAATGAGATAAGTACAAGAATTTGTATGATTTTTACTTGCATTTGGCTAGCATCTGTTCGACCTTTTTTTGCATGTGCAACGTGTTCTATTTTGCATGATGATTTACTGTATCTCTTGACACTAAAACCATTATTGGCAGATGTTGAAGTATGGCGTTGTTCGGATGCATGACTTGGTTCAGGACATATTGAATTGGGAGAGATTCTATTTAAGTGGTCGTCTACAGAAGCCGGTGTGTCATGTCTATCTTTGCATTTTCTGTCATTTCTTCATTTATTTGTAATATATGTCCCTTTCTTGTCGTTGGCAATAATGTTAAAAGCAAAAATGTTTGTTGGAACAGAAAATTTATCCTCTTTATAAATGACTATTTGTGTTTTACTGTAACCCATTAAACTCTTTTTTCTAGTAAAGCTTCAGACTATTTACTGCAACTCATGCAATTAGTTTCTTAGATAAGAATCAAAAGATGCTACTGTTAAACTTGTATCTTAAGCCACATAGAGCTTTTTCAGCATTGATGTTTCCTTATTTCTTTAATAGTTTCTTTATAATGTTCTTATTTGATGTAGGACAAACAATGCCTGTTGAACCATCTTTTAACATTCAGTTATATGATTATAAAAAATTACTAGTTTAATTGATCCTAATTGCTGGAGAAAGAAATTGAAATGAGTAGAAAAAATAAGGGAGAAATACAAAGATAAGCGCGTAGGAAATCAGGCCTAGAGTTCCAAAGCAATACGCCTTAAATAGAGATTCAAAAGCTTGTTGAAAAATTTATTAACGTTATCGATTCTCAAATTTACAGCTTTACGAAGCTAAATATTACTAAGGTGAAGAGTAAATCCAGAGCAAAAATTGTTATTATAAGAGCAATGTTTTCTTTTCTCATTCACATTGCTTTAATATTTTCCTATTTGTTGGAAATATCTTTAATCATGATGTAGCTTTAATCATGATGTACCATTATGATGTAGCTTTAATTATTATGTACCTTTAATTATGATGTATTTTAGGTAGGGAACAACTTCCTTTGATTAAGGAAATTAAATTAGGTAGGTATCTAGCCTAATGTGTATATATAGGGCTGTTTTGTACAGTTGTAAGCAGATTTTTTGAGTGAATAGACTCTAAAAATTCTCATGGTATCAGAGCTAAGTTTCTGAAACCTTCAACCCCAAATTCATACTTTTTTTTTTCAGCAGTACCCTCATCTTATACTACTCTTTCCAGCAGTAACCATACATCTCTTATTGCTTTTTCCGGCAACATCTTGTACCATACATCATGACAACTCCTTCCAAATCTACCAGTTCTGATGCAGCCTCATTTGAGGTATCTAGCCTTGAAACAACTGTTCTTGGTGGCAATTGGGGAGATCCTCCAAACTTTCCTCACATGTCTATTACTTCATACAAGCTCAACGGCCGAAACTAGCTCAACGGCCGAAACTATCTTCAGTAGTCCCAATTGGTGTTCTTGTATATTTGCAGCAGAGGGAAGGAAGGTTATCTCACAAATAATGTCACCAAACTGGAGGAGAAGGCAGATGGATATCGAACCTGGAAGAAGGAGAATAGCCAGGTAATGTCTTGGCTGATCAACTCCATGATGCCCAATATCGGAGAAAATTTTCTTCTATATGAAACAACAGCAGAGATATGGGAGGCATCAAAGGAAACTTACTCCCACAAAGATAATACTCCTGAACTTGTAATAATCGAATGTGCATTACATGATTTGAGGCAGGGTGATCTCTCAGTGACAGATTATTACAACAAGCTTCAACGATACTGGCAGCAACTTGATGCATTTGAGACAATACAAGTGGAGTACTGCAGCTGATTCACAACAGTACAAGAAGATCATTGAGACTAAGAGGGTGTATAAGTTTTGTTTGGGATTAAATCCAAACCTTGATGCTGTGAGGGGTAGGATTTTTGGGACAAAACCACTACCTAATCTTCGAGAGGCATTTTCCGAAATCAGACGTGAAGAGAATCGCAGGACCTTGATGCTAGGGGGTGAATTAAAAGAACCAAAGGAAGCTGAAGGTGAAGCTTCAGCTCTAGCAGTCCACAGTATGTCGCAGCCACGAAAAGGAGGTTGGCCATGGTGTGATCACTGCCAAAAACCTGGCCATGTCAAGGACAAGTGCTTGAAAATTCACGGGAAACTGATGGATTGGAAATCAGCCAAGGAACGAGATAGCAAAGCCAACCTATCATCCTCCTCTATGGTTGAACTATTCAGCAAGGAACAATTGGAAGTACTGCAGAAACTCCTTACTCAAGGACAACCTAACCAAATGGTAATAGGTTCGGGGACAATTGCACAAAAAGGTAATTTCCTTGCTGCACTGACTGCAAATCAAGACACATCTCATTCATGGATTGTGGACTTCGGAGCATTGGATCACATGACTGGTAATAGAAAACTTTTCAATCAATTCTCAGCTTATAGCAATAGTCCTCATGTACGAATAGCGGATGGATCCTTGTCTAAAGTAATGGGGATTGGTTCCGTAATTATTTCTACTGATTTGACTTTGAATTAAGTCTTATATGTGCCTAAGTTAAACTGCAATCTCTTATTAGTAAGCAAACTAATTAAGGTTTTGAATTGTGCTGTTGATTTTCGATCGAATACTTGTGTTTTTCAGGATTTGCCTAAAGGCTGTGCATGACTATTTTCTAGAAGTTCAACCCTCTCCAATAGATAAAACATCAATAAAAGTGAGTAGTACTTCTTATGTTAACAGTGTTAGCAACATTGAGTCTGTTAGAGTGTCTAGTCTAAGTTAGGATGTTATGTTATGGCACTATAGACTAGGCCACCCGAACTTTATGTATCTCGTTAAGTTGTTTCCATCATTGTTCAGTAATAAAAATCCTAGTGATTTCCAATGTGACATCTGTCAATTCTCTAAACATTTTCGCACCAGTTTTCCAAATCAGACTTATAAATCCACCAAACCATTCTCTATGGTGCATAGTGATGTTTGGGGACCATCACAGACTCCTAATATCACTAATGCCCGATGGTTTGTTTCATTCATTGATGATCATACTTGACTCACTTAGATATTTCTCATGAAACAAAAATCTGAAGTCTCTCAAATTTTCAAAACTTTTAATATCATGATTCAAACCCAATTTAATTCTAAAATTCAAATTTTAATAACCGACTACGATAAAGAGTTCTTTAATTCTACTCTTAGTAATTACCTTTTAAGCAAGGGTATTATTCACCAAAGCTCATGTGTTGATACCCCACAACAAAATGGAATTGTTGAGAGGAATAATCGACATATCCTTGAAGTTGCCCGATCTTTATTATTTTCTGCAAGCATGCCAAAACGTTTTTGGGGTGATGCTGTTCTTACAATAGTCTACATAATAAACAGGCTCCCTTCCAAAGTTTTAAATTTTTCCACTCCAACTCAAAAACTTCTTGAATTTTATCCTCAGTGTCGCCTCATATCCAATTTACTGAAAAAAATATTTGGGTGTACTGTTTTTATCCATCTTCACAAACACACAAGAGGTAAATTGGATAAGAGGTCTGTCAGAGGTTTATTTCTCGGTTATTCTTCACATCACAAAGGTTACAAGTGCTTTTGCCCTGAAAATAAAAAGATTTATCATAGCATGGATGTCACTTTCTTTGAGACAACCCCATATTTTAATAAAACTGCTCTTCAGGGGGAGAATTTAGGTGAATATCAGTTTTTGGAATCTGAGAGACCTACTTTGACCTTGCTTTTGACTCCTTATGATATTGAATTTCTCAGTGATGAAGAAAGCGGTATTAAGCGGCCCGTAAGCGACGGCCGCGATTTGGTCCAAAGCAGGCCATTAAGCGGCCAGCCATCGTCGGCAGGAGGAAGATGACAAAGAAAAACGGTTGTCGCGGCGGAGAAAGAAAAGAAGAAGAAGAAACAGAGCGGCGACAAGAAGAAGAAGAAATAGAGCCGCTGTCGCGGCGGGGGAAAGAATGAGGAAGAAAGAAAAGAAAAGAAAAGAAAAAAATAAATAATTTAAACCTAACCCCAAACGGTGTCGTTTGGGGTTAGGTAATTTTTTTTTAAAATCTCACCCCCAAACGACGCCGTTTGGGGGTGGTGTTAAATTTTTTTTTTCTTCTTCTGGTGGTAGCGCGCTGGTTCTGTTATTTTTTTCCCCCTACTTCGTTTTTTGTCCCCAAACCCAGCAGCTGTGTTACTTCTTCTTGCTCTTCACTTCTTCTTCTTCATCTCTTCTCCATTTCCGTCACCGTTTCCTTCTGCCGTCGGTGCCGCCGGTTTCTCCTCCTCTCTTGGCAGTACCACATTTGTTGGTATTATATCAATTTATACTATTTTAGTTTTACAATTTACTAATTTAGGGTTTTGGAATTTATATTTAGGAATTTTTAATTTTAAAGTTTGAAATAGAATTTTAGTTAATTAGTTTATTTGATGATATATGGAATGAATCATGTGATTATTTTATAATTTATTTATTTATTATAAGCTTTGAACATATTTATTTATATTATATAATTATTGGAATATTGGTTGAATTTGAATTGAATTGTGTTTGTGGTTGTGCATTGTTGTTAGGACATAGGAAATGAGTTCTAGATCTAACACGAATATTCGTTCGGAGGGTGCCGTTTCTAACTCGAACGAATCCGCTCTGAAACGGAAATCAGATGATATTGGGTGGGATTATGGGAAGTTGGTTGATCCCTCAATTTATGATAGAGTTAGGTGTAATTATTGTGGAAAGATATTTTCTGGGGGAGTACATTGATTGAAGCAACATGTTGGCCACATAGCCGGAAATATTTTTAGGTGTCCGAGGTCAACTAAGGAGGATCAAGTCAAATATAAACAAGCCATCGAAGATGCAAAATGTAAAAAGAAAAATAAAAGTAATGAAGACCGTGAGATTAGAATGGGAGTTGATCTCACCGGGATTAGGGAGGAGGAAGAAGAAGTTGAAGGGTCAGGGTCAAGAAAAAAACCACACTTTCTTGGCCCTATGGATAAGTTTGCATCGAAGATTAACCCTGAAACTTCGATGACTATGAGTACCGGTACATCTCTTCGGCAACAACATATTACGGATGTACTCTTCAAGGAGAGAACACATTCCGTGCAACGATATGTGGCTAGATGGTTGTATGAAGCGGGCATTCCTTTCAATGCTATTCAGAATAACAGTTTCACTGCAATGGTTGAGGCAATTGGTCAATTTGGTCCAGGATTTAAACCACCAACTCGATACCAATTGAGTGGACCACTGTTGAAGGAAGAGTTTGATAGTACTAAAGAGGCCCTACAACAATAACAACAAGAGTGGAAATTGGGTGGATGTTCGATTATGACCGATGCTTGGACTGATAGAAAAAGAAGGAGCATTATGAACTTGTGTGTAAATTGCAGGCTCGGTACTACTTTTGTTTCTTCTAAGGAAAGCTCTGTAAAGGCACAAATCGGGGAACACATTTTTGATTATGTGTTCAAATGTATTGAAGACGTTGGGCCAGAGAATGTTGTTCAAGTGGTGACCGACAATGCCTCCAACAATATGGCCGCGGCAAAGTTGTTGAAGGATCGGATGCCACACATATTTTGGTCTTCATGTGCTACTCACACCATCAACTTGATGCTTGAAGGTATTGGAAAAATACCGAAGTTCAAAAAAACTTTTGATAGTGCAAAAGCTTTTACGATATTTATTTATGCACATCACAAAACCTTGTGGTTAATGAGGACCTACACAAAGAAAGGGGAAATAATTAGGCCTGGAGTCACTAGGTTTGCCTCCGCTTTCCTAGCATTGCAAAGTTTGGTGGAGAAAAAGGAAAGTTTAAGGAATATGTTTACTAGCACGGAATGGGAAAATTGCAAATGGTTGAGGACCGCTAAAGGGAAGGCAGCCTACTCTACCGTGTTGAACATGAATTTCTGGAATGGGGTCACCTTGTGCTTGAAGGTATTTGCTCCTTTGGTGAAGGTGCTTCGACTAGTCGATGGGGATGTAAAGCCATCCATGGTTTTTTATATGGGGAGCTTAAGAATGCAAAAGAAGAGATTAAAGTGGTCTTGCGAAATAATGTGAGTGCTTATCGACCAATCCTTGACATCATTGATAGCAAAGTCAAGGATCGGCTGGATACACCGTTACATAAGACGGCCTATCGCTGAAATCTCTTCTATTCTCATAAAGATCCTGAGATTGGAAAAGACTGTGATCTAATGAATGGGTTACATGCTTGTGTGGAGACAATGCATCCCAATGACATGGACAAGCAAACGCAGATTTTAATGAACGACTTAGTGAAGTTTACCAACAAAGAGGATCACTTTGGAAAATCATTGGCTAAAAAGATATGGGATACCAATAGAACATATGATCCACAAATAAGAATTTTTAGTTGGTATGTGTTTACCATTTAAACTATTAATATCTAATTCTTTTATTATGTAGTTCAATGGTGGAATGTGTTTGGAGCTCAAACACCTGACTTGAAAAGGATGGCGGAAAGGATCATGGCATTAACCACAAGTTCATCCGGGTGTGAAAGGAACTGGAGCACTTTTGAGGGGGTAAATTATTCATTATGTTATTATTTACTAGGCATTAGTTTTTTAATTAATAATTAATTTCATATATTCACTTTGATGTAGATGCTAGTGATGCACAAGGATGGATGGTTGATGATGGTGACGAAGAGGTTGAGCCGGGTACGGGGCTTACTTGGCAATTAGTTGATGAAGCAACCGGTGCGGACGAAATGACACAACCTCGAAGAAGTACTAGAGTTATTAGAGATCTTGGAGAAGAGTTTGAATCCGAAGATGAACAGGTGGATGAAGATAATTTTGAGTTCGAAGCCTTTGGAGAACAAGTGTTGGAAAGATATGGAGAAGAACATGATGATTTTGACACTTAAATTTTATGTTTGTTTAGTGTTTAGTGTTTACTACTTTATGTTTTATTGTTTTATGCGCTTATGCACTTACTAGTTAGAGTTGCAAATTAATTTCCCTACTTTATCTTAATGTTTGTTAATTTGTTTTTTAATTTACTACTTTATTAACATATTATGTTTGTTATTTTATTATTTTGTTTACTATATGAACTATTGGATGTGATTGAATTTAATTTGAACTTAGAATTTGATTGACTTGGGTATTTTAGTTGGAAATTTATTGATTTGGTTGGATTTTGCTTGAAATTTATTAATTTAGATTTTATTTTTAACTTGAAAATTACTCCGATCTGCCTCCGGCCGGCATCCAGCCGGACAACTGGCTGACTTCCAGCAGACCGCTTAATCTCCGCTTAATTTTCTAGGCGCTAGGCGGTAGGTCGCCGCCCGACTAGCGCCTAGTGCTTTCTGCAACCTTGGAATTTCTTGATAGTCCTAGTGTCAGTCTAAAACAGCCTCCTAGTCAGCCTAAATCAGACTTGTTAAACCATCCTATTGTTGCTTTGGATAACAACCCTTCTGTTAGTGGGCCTAAGAAACCTACACTTACTGTTGATGATCAAAACATAATTATTTATCAAAGGAGACAGGGAAAACAATGTTCATAAAACATTTATCCGTTGGTAAGGTGGTAGTGTTAATAGTCTATGTAGACGATTTTGTACTCACAGGGGACTATGAAGAGGAAATATCTAGAATTAAAACAGTTCTTGCAAAAGAATTCGAGATCAAAGATCTAGGAAATCTTAAGTACTTTCTTGGGATGGAGATAGCTAGGTCGAAGAAAGGAATTTTTGTCTCACAAAGGAAGTATTTGTTAAGACCTATTGAAAGACATTGCCATGCTTGACTGCAAACCAGCTGACACACCAAAGGACTCTACTACTAAACTAGGGTCAATTCAGGATAGTGCTCCTGTTGAAAAGGGGAGGTATTAAAGACTTGTAGGGAAGTTGTTCTATCTTTCTCATACAAGGCCTGATATTGCCTTATCGGTGAGTGCTGTAAGTCAGTATATGAATAATCCTACTGAGGAACATATGACAGTAGTTCAGAGGATTCTGAGATACCTCAAAATGACCCTCGGTAAGGGGCTGTTTTTTAAAAAGAATGCAACAAGAGGAGTTGAAGTATACTCAGATGCAGATTGCGCTGGATCTATAACTGATAGGAGATCTACCTCAGGGTTGTGTACTTATGTCTGAGGTAATTTAACAACTTGGAGGAGTAAAAAGCAGTCAGTTGTGCGAGTAGTGTTGTTGAGGATTCAGAGCCATGGCTCAAGGGTTTTGTGAAGGAATATGGCTGAAACGATTGCTAATTGAGTTAAAGGTTCCTATAGATGGTTCAATCAAGCTATTAAGTGATAGCCAATCAGCAATAAGCATTGCCAAGAACCCAATTCAGCATGACCGAACCAAACATATTGAAATTGACAAGCATTTCATAAAGGAAACCAAAATAAATTGCTAGACTTGCTCATGTCAACTGATAAAAGATTCCAAAAACGAGTTCCTTTTTGAGAAACCACAATTAATAATCTTTGTCTGTCGCTAAGAGAGCAAGCAGCTCACAGCTGCAGAAGTATGATGGACTAATATGTGAATAGAGGGTGTGTTATAGGTTCTTTTTTGATGTGTGACCATATCAATGAAAGAAAATCTTATGCTCAGCTGATTTGCTTCTTTATGCCTATTCTCCTGAAATTGTGCTTTGCACTTGCCATCCTGTTCTCTCTCCACTGCTTTTGGTTCTTATATCTGACCCAATATCTATATTAGGTTGTTGTCTTGTATTGTATATCAATGTCATATAAATATCAGACAGTTGGAATGTTGATCTTGTAGGTACACATACTTGTAGATAATTTGGATATCGAAAATCTGAACTCGGTTAATCTGAGGGCTGCACTGTCTGCTGCTCTTCTCCTCCTGCCATCCAACTTCACTCAGGTTTACTTTGATGTCAATGCTCTGTCAATTTAGAGGGTAATATGATAAGCTCAATTCCATGGTTGTGCAGGAAGATTTGTTTGCCAAAGTATGTAGCCTTTCATATATGGGTGACTTGCGTATGTTTTTTGCAGAGGACAAAAACAAGGTAAAGCTTGATGACATAAGTCAAACTGTAGAAAAGAATTCATTTGTGGCTCTACTTTTCATGTATATAGAGTGAAAAAGATGAAATTGTAATGTGATGAGCTAAATAATAATTGCAAAATGTATAAACAACCTCTACTCTTGATTTTCTCCAACAAATTAGTTATGCCCATATAACTAGGAAAATACATTGAAAATATGCCTAGTGAAGTTATTCTATAAACTAACGAGTACGAACTGAAATTTCTTGTACTGACACACGTTCACATTCATTGTTGTAGTGATTGTAAACTTTTGTGTATTGTAACCTTCTATAACGTTGTAGTCATATATATCTGATGAGTGTTAAATGAGGCATGTAAAATGGTGCTTGATTCAATGGACAGTGGTGGGATTAGTGAAATAGCATACAATTCTGATGGTTTGAAGAGTACCATTTTTAAAATTTTTTTTTTTTCTTTTACATGTCTCTTTTTATGTATAGTTACATTTATATTTAATTTGGCATTGTGACGAAGACTGAATACGCAATTTACCTAGGTGACGAAGATTGTGCAAGGGCAGTTTGATTTATTTCAGTTGATGTACAAGCCGTTTCTTCAAGAGTATGAGGCCAAGGAGTTCTTGAGAGTCTCATCATCTGGAAATTACCAAGTATCTCAGGTTTGTATGAATGTTGAAGTTCTCATTCCAAAGGTGGTTGTCTAAATTTACCTCGATTATTCTCTCTGTTTTTCTTACTAGGTAAAGCTCCTCATATTTCCTGTTACTCGTGTAAATGGTTATGTATCGACTTTCTTACTTTGAGTTAACTATACTCTTATCAGCAAATAAATGCTGTTATAGGCTACAGCATCCAACTTTTTCTCTTAATACCTTTATTATGATGCTTACTATTTTTTTTAAAAATTATGGAGGGTTCAGTTATCTAATAAGTTTTTTTTTTATTTGCACTTCTGTTTCCTGCATGAGTATTTGCAAAATTATAGTAGTTTCCTTTGTTGCCCGAATATTGAATTTTCTTATTGAAATTATACGGTCTCAAACCAGGATTGCAGTTTACCAGTCACTTGCTCCCTTGTATCTTCTCTTCCTCCTGCGATTAGAAGCCAAATGGGGATGAAGCTTGGAGAGAGAAGAATAATGAACGGATCTGGTATGAAGAAACCTCAGCTTATTTGCAACATATTATTGATACATGGATAAAAACCAATATGTGTATCTGTTAGAAAATCAATGTTGCACATACCATAAACATTAACCATTAACAACATCAACCACTGATACATCAACAACCATACATTAAAATTAAAGCATCAACTACAAGCTCTCGGTTGAGAGCAAAAAACCAGAACAATACACACTTTTGCTCAATACCATGTCTAATTGCTCTAGGTGTTTCTCCATAGATTTCGAATATACGAGGATGTCATCAAAGAACACCATGACACACTTCCTCAAATACGGCTTGAAGATATCGGTCATGGCTGCTTGGAATGTGGACGGGGCGTTGCGCAGCCCAAATGGCATCACGAAATATTTGTATAACCCCGAATGTGTTCGAAAAGCAATTTTGCAGACATCCCCCTCTCGCATTTTGATTTGGTGATACCCAGCCCGCAAATCTAGTTTAGTGAACACACAAGCTCCATGTAACTCATCCAACATCTCATCCACGGTCGGAATCGGGAATCGGTCTTTAACTGTTGCTTTATTCAGTGCTCGGTAATCAGTGCAGAATCTCCATGTGCGATCCTTCTTTCTTACTAATAATACCGGAGATGAAAAGGGGCTTTGGCTTGGTCTAATCAACCCATGTTGCAACATCTCTTCCACTTGTCTCTCGATCTCTCGTTTTTGGAAATGAGCATACCTGTACGGAGGCATATTGACTGACTTGGTTTCATCTTTCAAATAGATGTGGTGATCAAACTGACGAGATGGTGGTAGACTAGTAGGCACTTTTAGAACTCGACCATGCTTTGCTACTACCACCTTGACTCTCTCCGGCAATCTCTGTAACTCGTCATGCAGGCTCTCTTCACCTTTCTTTTCATTTTCCTCTGCAGATTTTTCAGTTGCCCTTATCACTGCGAAGCACTGGGCACCCTTTTTACTTAGTCGTCCCATCAGGTGAGCCTCACATTGCTTAATATGCCCTAGTGGACAGGCTTTCCACTTTTTTTGCTTGTCCCCCAATTTAAACCCCATCGTCATGGTCTCGAAATCCGTAGTCATTGTGCCGATACTCCTTAACCACACATTACCCAGAACCACATCAACTCCGACCAAGGACAATACATGTAGATCCGCCACAATTCGTACCCTTTGTACGTTCATTTTGATCTCTCAGACCACCTCTTCACACTTTAGCTTATCCCCATTAGCTACTCGTACATCAAACAACTCTATGGTAGCTCCTCGCAATCCGATTTTACTGATGATATTAGCATTGATAAAGTTATGAGACGAACCAGAATCTACCAGTAATGATACCTCGAATTTGCCAATCCATGCCATAAGCCTCATGGTAGATGGAGTGGAAGAACCTGACATCGCATTAAGTGACACTTCTGCGTCCTGGTCTTCAGTGTCCTTTTTGACCACTCTTAGTTCCCCGTCATCCTCGGACTCACTATCCCTTTCACTGCCATCCACCTCAGAGTCACTCAAATCCAGTACAAAATAAATCTTGCCATTCCCGCACTTGTGATCTTTGCTCCATTTACCGCCACATTTGAAGCATAATATTCTATCTCGGAGCTCTTCTCGTGATAGCCTCCACACATCTCCGCTCTCTTTCTTGAATCGGTCTCCATCCGCTTCCTTCTCTTTACCATGTGTTTTTTGAAACCCAGGTTTAGAGAACTTGTTGCTATTACCTTCCTTAATGGGTCTTCGATCATCGTAGTAACTATCTCCAAGGACCTCGGCTATCTTCATTGCTTCAACTAACCAGTTGGGTTGCTTCAACTTGACCTCCTGTGCAAACCATGGTTTTAACCCCTCGATGAATGTGCCCATCAATGTTTCTTCAAACCACCCTCTCACCAAAGTCTGCAGTCGACGGAACTCCTCAATATAAGACTGCACCCTTTCTTCTTGTTTAAGTTTGGCCAAACGACCATGATGATTGATTACCGGAGATGGTCCCCATTGAGCAATAAACTCCCTTTCAAGGCCGCCCACCCTATTCGCCTACCATCCTGCTCGTATTACGCCCTAATCCACCTCCACCAACTGTTGGCCTTACCATTTAGGTAGATGCAGGCCGTGGAAACCCGATCTTCCCCAATCACATCATAGACCCGAAAATAGTGCTCCACTTTATCTAGCCACTCATGCGGTTCACCACTATTAAAATGCGGAAAATCTACCTTTGGTTCCCGGGGTCTCCGACTATTATGTCTTTCCCGCCGCCTTTCATCATCAAACTCGGCCTCACGCCTTGGCTGTCCCTTTTGTCGTTCATAAATGGGCATACGGTCACGGGTTCTCTGGTCAAACCTTCGGTCTTCCTTGTCGAAACCCTCACCCAATTCCGCTTCTGAATCTCTATCATGCAGCCATCGTTCGACCACTAACGGCCCCCTTTCTACACGCCCTCCTAACCTTACTCCACGGTTTCCTGTTAGGACTAGCTCCTCTACCTCATATAGTCTAGCCCCATGCCTTGAATCTTGCGATCTCCGTTCTTTCCCATGAGTTCGTCTGTCTATCAGTTCTCTCTCCTTGATCTCAGCCAGCGTTCGTTCAATCCGCTCTAGTGAATGTGTAAGGTCGCAGTCAAATCTGCTATAGATTCGGGCATCCGGTCTTGCTTCTATGGCTTTAAACCGTTGCTTGTTGGACCGCGTCCCACTGCCCGACTCATCTTTATTTGCCATGGCTAGTTGAAAACAATTGACTTTCTTTACTTTTTTTTTTTTTTTTTGTAACCGCTGACTGGCTCCTGATTCCTGAAGAACCCTAAAAGAATTCTCTCAATGAAAACACCAAATTGTTGAGGACCTAGGTATAGATCCAACAACAAACCCTAACTTGTACCACACTTAACTCACACAAACGATAGATTTTGAATTAGGTCACCTTAATTAGGGGTCCCCAATTCTCTAGAACGCGGATTAATTAGCCCTTGCCCTAGCCCAAGACGCAAGCCAATCTCAAGTACGAATCTCAAGAAAAGCTGAATATTCTAGCACTAGGTTATTAGCCTAAGAACTAACCCAAGCTTAGAAAAGTCAAAGTAGAGAATTTCTCTCAATTTTATTGATAAAAGATATATCCTTACAAACTAATAAACTATATACAAGAATCCTAATAACAATGAACTAGCAAAGCAATTATAACTCCTAAAACAATAGGTAATTAAATAGCAACTAAAATAGGAAAGGAAATAACATAAAATTCAATATTAAAACAAGGTGGAAACACTGCCCGAGTTGGGGTCGTGACTTGCCCAAGTCGCGAGCCATGTCGCAAGTCAAGTCGTGACAGTCTCGGTCTGTTCTTGGGATTTCAAGGCCGCGACTTGCACTTCTCACGACTCAAGTCACGGGTCAAGTCGCCACTGCCTTTGTCTTGGCTTCTTCTCACTCGGTCTTCATCACAATCAGCCATATTGGATGGCATGCTAAGCTATCACAAAATATTACCTAACCCCACTAACATTGTCAAACATTACAAGTAAATTAAAACTAAACAACCAAACATAATTAGATACATCAAAAACTAACTAAACACTTAACAAATGATAACTAAACATGAACTATTCCATTACAACAAAAACAAACCATAAACAATATCATGCAACAACTTTAGAGTCTTCAAGAAAAGTTTTAAACTTCAACACTTCTCCTTAAAATTTTTCTTGCAGACTTCAAGCTTTGCCTTTAACACATTGAACTGCCCAGAAGCAAGAGTTTTAGTTAAAATGTCAGCCACTTGCTCCTCAGACCTGCAGTGAATAATCTTCACTTCACCAA
The DNA here is from genome assembly GCA_003430845.1 of Xanthoceras sorbifolium. NCBI lineage: Eukaryota > Viridiplantae > Streptophyta > Magnoliopsida > Sapindales > Sapindaceae > Xanthoceras > Xanthoceras sorbifolium. The sequence goes on along the minus strand of CM010620.1, from coordinate 25,723,281 downwards.
TTCTTTGAGCCTCTCGGATTGCATAAAACTTCACATTTACATGCTTAGTTCTCTCATGTTGGATAGTGTTTTTTGCCATAGAAATTACAGAAATATTATCACACAAAAGTACACATGGATCAGCTTGAACATCATCCAAGTCAGTGAGGATTTTTCTGATCCAAATTACTTGGTTTGTGGCTGTTGCAGCTGCAATATATTCTGCTTCAGCTGTTGATTGAGCCACCACTTCTTGTTTCTTGGAATTCTATGAGAATGCTCCACTTTTAAGAGAGAATACAAATCCAGTGGTGCTATTAGAATCATCCAATGAACCTGCCCAGTCACTGTCAACATATTCAACCAGCTTTCCATCACTCTTTTCATACCATATACCAAAGTCTGGGGTCCCTTTCAAGTAACTCAAGATTCTTTTGCCTACTCCAAGATGTGTGAGACTAGGAGAGTACATGAATTTTGATAGTAAACTTAAAGGGTACATCAAATCTAGTTTAGTGGCAGTAACGTAAATAAGAGTGCCTACCAAACTTCTATATTTTGTTTGATCAGCCCTTTCATCACCATCCATATTAGAAAGCTTTTAATTAACTGCAAGTGGAGTAGGTACTGGATTGCAATACTCTATTCTGAATTTCTTTAGCACATCCTTTGCATATTTCTTTTGAGAAGAAATATCCCATCCTTGAGATGCTTCACTTCCATACCAAGAAAATAATTCATGATGCCTAAATCAGACATCTTAAACTCCTTGAGCATGCACTTTTTAAATTCAGCTATCTCTTCTTCATTATTTCCAGTAACCAATAAATCATCCACATAAAGTGAGACAATGATTTTGCTTCCTTTCCCATCAGCTTTGACATACAAAGTGGCCTTATTTTGGATTCTTTTGAAACCAGATTGTAGGAAATAAGAATCTATCCTGTTGTACCAGGCTCTAGGGGCTTGCTTCAATCTGTATAAGGCTTTGTGAAGCCTATACAAATCACTTTCATGCTTGGCTATCACAAAACCAGGGGGCTGCTCAACAAAAATTTCTTCTTGCAAGATTCCATTTAGAAATGCAGACTTGACATCAAGATGGTACAACCTCCAATCATTTTGAGCTGATAGGGCCACAAGCAACCTTATGGTCTCATGTCGAGCCACAGGTGCAAATGTGTCTCCAAAATTAACCCTTGCCATGGTGCCACCTGAGAGTAGCCTTTCATAACTAAAAAGCCTTGTGCTTGTTTATAGAACCATTTGGATTCAACTTGATCCTATAAACCCATTTGACACCAATGACTTTTCTGTCACTTGGTCTAGGAACTAGCTCCCAAGTCTAATTTTTGTTTATCATTCTTAACTCCTCCTGCATTGCTCTCCTCCATTCTGCCAATTGAGAAGCTTCTTCAAAGCTTGAAGGTTCATTCACCATAACATTGCATCTCTCATAAATTTCAACTAAAGATTTTGTTTTAAAAATGGGAGAATCAGATTCAGCAACTTGATTTGAATCATAATCTGAGTTGATACTTGAATTTTGGTTTTCATTTGCAGTAGCTGTGGGTTCCATTTCCATTTGAGTTTGCTTCACATCTTCCTGTGCTGAGTTGTTTTTCCAGTCCCAATGAGATCCTTCATCCACTTGCAGATCTCTACTCACAACAAGCTTCTTAATCTCCATATTGTACACTCTGTAGGCTTTAGAACTTACTGCACAGCCAAGAAGAATGCCTAACTCAGCTTTCTCATCAAGTTTGATTCTCTTTGCTTTTGGTATATGCATGTAGCAAATAAAACCAAACACTTTGAGGTGATTTACAAGGGTTTGGAGCCTGACCAAACCTCTATAGGAGTCATTCCTTAAACTGCCTTGGTGAGAAGTCTATTCAAAATGTACACAGTTGGATGGACTGCTTGTGCCCATAAACTTCTCTGTTATAAGACTCCTTGCCATCTCCATGACAGTTCTATTCTTCCTTTCCGAGACTCCATTTTGTTGAGGAGAATAGCTTACAGTCAACTGGTGTTGGATTCCCAAGTATTGACTAAAAAGATTGAACTTATTGGAAGTATAGTCTCTTCCATTATCAGTGTTGAGTTTTTTCAACTTGCATCCACTCTCCATCTCAACCATTGCTTTAAACTTCTTAAATACATCAAAAGTTTGAGGTTTGCTTGTCAAAAAATACACCCAAGTCATTTTTGTTAGATCATCGATAAACAACAAGAAATACAAGTTTTGATTCAAGGAAGGGGTGCTCATTGGACCACAGAAATCTGAATACACCAATTCAAGTTTGCATTTAGCTCTATATTCAGTTGTAGTTGGAAATGGTCTTCTATGCATCTTTCCATATTGACAAACACTACATACATTTTCAGTTCTAAACAATTTAGGTAATCCATTTACCATATCATGCTTTTGCAAGCAATTCAAAGCATCAAAGTTAAAATGGCCTAGTCTTTTATGCCATATACTAGACTTATCATGCTTTGACATTAAAGCTGAATGCTTGATTTGCTTAAAGTCTATTGGAAAGTAATTGTCATGCATTTTAATCTTGACCACTTCAACTTTCTTGGAGTCTAGAATAATATAGTAGTCATTAATAAATGAGAGAGAGTACCTCATTTTCAATAGCTGAGTCACACTTAGCAAATTTTGCGCTAAATGAGGGATGAAGAGAATGTCATCGATCACTTTAGCACCTGAATCACTGTGGATAAGTACATTACCTCGACCAGTAGCTTGAACAACATCACCATTGCCCAGTTTAACCGTTGTTCTGTCAGTTCTGTCCAGGGAGGAGAAAAGGTTCAAATCCCTTGTCATGTGACTTGTGCAACCACTATCTATATACCAAGCATCACTTGAAGTTGCATAGTGATTTTGTGAAACCATAAACAAGTGATCATCTGCAACCAGCTCATCCGTGAAATTAGCTTGCTGCGCAGGTTGCTTTGGTGGCTGATTTTGCTTGGTTCTGCAATAATTCTCTCTGTGTCCCCATTTTTTACAAAAATTGCACTGAATTTGAGGCTTTCCCTTGTACCAACAATCCTTTACAAGATGATTTGTTCTCTTACAAGTGGAACAAGGAGGAAACTTGGCTCTTGGACCAGTTTCTGTAGAATTTCCATCCATTTTTGCCTTCCCTTTTTGATCACCATCTTTAGGACCAGAACTTTGCTTCTTTTGGTCCCTCTTGAATGATTGCTTCCATTTGTGCTTTGCAAGGAAGGCTTCTTCCATTTCATCTCTATTTCTCATAGCAAGTCTCTGCTCTTGTACTTGCAGCTTGCTGACCATCTCAGAAACAGTCAATGTTTAGAATTCACAAGACAGCTATACAAAGCTGTCTATCACAAAACAATCAGCCATACTGGATGGCATGCTAAGTTATTACAAAATATTACCTAACCCCACTATCATTGTCAAACATTACAAGTAAGCTAAAACTAAACAACCAAACATAATTAGATACATTAAAAACTAACTAAACACTTAACAAATGATAACAAAACATGGACCATTCCATTACAACAAAAACAAACCATAAACAACATCATGCAACAACTTTAGAGTCTTTAAAAAAAGTTTTAAACTTACAACAGTATCCTGCTTTGTTGCAGCTCGAGTTATAAATGAAGTCATGATCGGTTCAAGAGAAGAAGCTGCAAAGTGCATGCAGAAGGTCCTGAGGCGAACAGTTATGGTTTCAAGTGCAAGGCAAGCAGTCTGTGGTCTACTTTCTGCTGGTGGTGTTAATGCTGCTACATATGTTGCTAAAAAGATGCAGAAGGCTTGGAAATCCTGGATGTAATTTTGTTCTTCAATTTCCCCCACATTGAGATTTTTTGGGAGCAACTCAGGTGGTGAATATTTGCTATATTTGGGTCAGATGTAATCTTTCTGTGTTTGATTTTTAGATTATAGAATTGTATAATATCAGATCACAATTGTATATTATAATTTGATTTATTTATTTAAAGAAATTGCATTCTACAATTTTAAAGTTAGTTGCTCTTGCACATCTATCTATCTTTACAATTTGAGAAATGAGAAAAAAAGATAGAACAGCTATTGAGTACATTTTTCTTCAGGTACCCATCTTCATCTGAGATTGCAAAATAATTGATCTCATCTGTCCAGCATTGATTTCTAGTGTCTGCATCTTCCCCGTCTTTAATGCAGAAAAGACTCTCGACGATTTCCACTGTTAGTATGCTTTTCTCGTTGTTCAATACCCTATGATTACGCACATCCACTTGTAGTAAAGTGGTTAGTGCACCTCTCTCCCACTTTAGTGGTGAGAGGTTCGATTCCCACTTTAGTATGCTTTTTTTCCCTTATTGTGGGAGTAGTATTTTCCCGTTATGGGAGTAGATATCCGGACCACACTTTTAGTGATTAATCTCGACAGTTGTTAAAAATACCCTATGATTACGTGTTTAAAAAACAGACTCCGAAACTATTGTAAACATAGGAAGTGTTAGTAGATCAGGTGCCATGATAGCGAAAAACCCTTAGTTGCACTTTCCACCAGAAAAACCCTTAGTCGCACTGTCCACCAGCCAAAGCATCAAACTGTTCTAAATCTAAATAATGTTAGAAAGGATGTAAAATCAGTTACCAAGTACTTTTTCAAGTTCAGAGCATATGTGTAAAACGTCGTATTTTTGTTCATGAACCTTGGCAATCCTAAACCATACCTCATCCTTTCTACTTTTAGAAGAAGTAGAAGAAGAAGCTGCATCACTGGCAAACTTTGATTTATATGCATTAAAAGAAGAATCTAATACATTTTAAATATAATTCATATTTGTATACAATGGCAAGCTTAAATTTTGAGAAATTTCATTCAACAGAAATTCAAGACCTTTTCTAATTTGATTCTAGGATCCATTATTGCTGCTAAATAAAGAACAGGAGGAATTCTCTCCAAATATTTTCTCAATTTCTCTGCCATCGTCTTACAAATATCTTTAAACTTCAAATGATCTTTGTATTTAGCGAAAACGCAACTGATATTATACAATTCAACAAGAACAGCGCAAGAAGTGGGACAACAAACTCCAGAAAAAACCATTGTAGCATTGTAAAAGACTTACAGAAATTCCATGAATCAGAGACCGCCGAATCGTAGTTTGAACAAGATTATAACATACAGTAAGTAGAGTTCCAACTGGTTTCGGAACCAGGTTTAAAATTTCTCTCTTCCAAACCATAAAGATCCATAAATCAAAAACCTCTTTTGCCTATTAGAACATGAAGAAATATAAAGCATAGCTTCCCTGATTTTCCCTACATGATTTTTTACTGTTAGGACATTAGTCTTTATGTTGGCTGTATTCCGTAATAAAATCCCATTTACTTTTAATTTGCTGGTATTTGGTGTCTGAGGATACTCTGTTGTTCAAGCTTCAAGCGGATTCGAGTTGTGCATAATCTTAGGAAACTTTGCATGTTATGGTAAACTTTAGCTCTCTGAAGATTTAGCGCACGCACATAAATTCAATCACATGTCCCTGCATAGTTGTGCAAATCGTAACCGCACACAAACCATGTTTTCATGATATATGCTTATAGCCTTATGGACTAATGTTTCATAATGTCCATATCTTAAGATTGTTGTCCTCGTGCATTGCATATCTTGTTTGTGTTACATTTTTGTGTATATTGGCTTTATGTGACGAAAGTTGTGTTTTGTCTTGGGAGATTTCCGAAGCCTTATTTTGTGCGGTCTAGATTCAACCTTAGTTGAGTTTTTACGTTTGTTCTCATCCATGACTTGGAGCGATGTCCTTAGTCACTTTGGTTGTCATAGGTTCATTCCAAGCTTCCAGCAACTCCTAGATGAAACTGTGACTTGGAAGCACGAGCTTCTGCTAGCGGGTTTGAGTCACGAGTTAGTGGCAGTGTGTCAATTGACGAGATCTACGAATTGAAGCACGACCCTTAGACCGTGTGTGTTGAGTCGCAAATCAATGACGCTGAGTCACTGGTCTTGCATTGCAACCCTTGAGTGCAACCTGGGCCCTGCGAGTTGGTCACAGTTCAATTTCAGTAGGCCACTGGAATTGACTCGCAGTCCAAAACCTCAACCCATAGGTAGCATGTTTTGGTCTCATCTTTGTAGTTTAGCGCCAATACACGATGAAAAATGCGACCCACTGGTAGCGGTTGTTGGTAGCAGATTGTTTCCTGACTATTTGGTGACCTCAACTCGCAATCCTCTTGTAGCGGATCGTGGTGGCGATTGGCTATTAGGACGCATTTATTAAGCTCCCTATAGATCTCTCCATACATTAGAAAAATAGAGAAAGAAACCCTGAGAGAGCAGCCACCTCCAACCCAAGAGAGTTCTTGAGTGATTTCCGGTCATCTCCAAGCGAAATCCGACTCTCCATAGCTCACTAGCATCTTGATGGTAAGGTTTGCTTCCATGTATTGAGTTAATTTTGTCTTAGCTTCTCTTAGTCCTAGAAATCGTTGATTTCTTTATGAGTGTTCATATCTACATATTGTTTGGTATTAATTATGGGTAGTTGATATATTGGGTCTACATATTGTCTTAACTTCTATTTCGAGTTAAGGATCACTAGTAAAAGACCTACAGGTAGATTAGGTGGTGTATAGTCCAAGAGGGGTGGATTAGAAAGTTATACCTGAGAGTGACCAACAGTAGTGGAATTGAAGTCATACTTGAGATTGACCAAAAGTGGTGTGGTAAGTGGACCAACCTGAGGTACTCAAGAGTAGGAGACTTGTAAATCAACATGAGATAGTCAAGAGTGGAAAATTATAATCAACCTGAGGGGTGATCATCGTTTCAACTAGTGGATTTTGTGATGAAAGTGACCAAAAGCGTTTGGTCTCGTAGTTTTTACCTTGTTGGGTTTTCCACGCAAAAATCATTTGTCTATTATCTCTATCATTTTATCTCTTGTTCAAATATATATAATTTAGATATTCGGTTTGGATTGTAATTCCTCACCTATATAGTCATAAAACACTCAATCTCACGTTACATCGATAAGCCTAAAACTAAGACAAAACATCTTAAATCTTCAAAATCCTAAAAACACAAGAAAGGAACTTCCAAGAACAAGTGTACACAGGTGCTGAATTGAGAAAGCGTTTGAAGTCAAGGATCAGTAGTAAAAAACCTGCAAGTATATTAGGCGGTGTACAGTCCAAGAGGGGTGGATTAGGAAGTCATACCTGAGAGTGACCAACAGTAGTGGGATTGAAGTCATACTTGAGATTGACCAAAAGTGATGTGGTAAGTGGAACAACCTGAGGTACTCAAGAGTAGGAGACTTGTAAATCAACATGAGGTAGTAAAGAATGGAAAATTGTAATCAACCTGAGGGCGTGATCATCGATTTAATTAGTGGATTTTGTGATGAAAGTGACCAATGGCGTTTGGTCTCGTAGTTTTTACCTTGTTGGATTTTCCACGCAAAAATTATTTGTCTATTATCTCTATCCTTTTATCTCTTATTTAAATATGTATAATTTAGAGATTCGGTTTCGATTGTAATTCCTCACCCATATAGTCATAAAACATTCAATCTCACGCTACATCGATAAGCCTAAAACTAAGATATAAAATATCTTAAATCTTCAAAATCCTGAAAACACAAGGAAGGAACTTTCAAGAATAAGTGTACACAATGAATGGGCACAAACAAACAACATGAACTACAATAATTTGATATCAAAGTTTCTCGACCTCAATGTGACAACATCAAAGGAAATAGGCTCAAGCATTCAAACGATAAATCACAACACAAAAAGAGATATGGAAACCAAATAAAATATCAAATAACATAATCTGATATCAATGAATTCAAAGCATAAAACATTGATGGGAAGAGTGACACAATTCTGGAGGGAGGGGTTGTGCATAGGTTTATACCCAATTTTTAATTAATTAACACCAAACAACCACAGCAGAAATATACAATAAAATCAATGGATAGTAATATTGAACACTTGATTTTTACGTGTGTAAGATCATATACCTTAGTGTTGGCTTTATTCCGTACCAGAATCTCATTTGCTTGTATTTCGTTCTTGGTTAATGTCTTATGATACTTAGCTCTTCAAGCTTCAAACGAATTCAAGCATCGTTCAATCTTTAAAGAGCCTATGCGTAAATGACTAAGTGGTAAACAATATCTTAACTTTAGCTCTCAGATGATTAGGCGCGCACTCACAGTTCATACTTGTGTCCTTAGTTGTTATAAACTTAGTAGCATGCAAACTAGGATTTGATGTTTGTTAATGTTTATATGTGTCAGTATGCATGTGACTTTGTTGTATTTGTTTCCTGCATTGTCTCGGAAACGTCCTTGCACGAGCCTTGTAACTCGGTGTGTAAGCATGTGCTTTTAGCCCTTTCTGAGAATCTCACTAATTCCTCAGTTGCAAGCCAACGGCAAAATGCGGTGATTCCAGTCAAAACTGTCACTGCATATTATTCAATCTAAATGTAGTTTGTTTGTCTAGCATTATGTATACATTTTGTATGTAATATTAATGTCAAACACTTAGACATTGTTTACTCTTTCATTGAGTTCAAGTCTTGTTAGTTGAGAAGGTGTCGGGTTGGACAAGTAAGAGTAAATGCTCACCATAAAAGCCTGAAGAGTTAGTGTGACTAGTTGAGTCAATTTACAGGTGTCACTAAATGACCATATAGGAAAGTTTGTGACGAAAATGGCTAACATTCGGTCCAAAGATTTTTACCTGTTGAGGTTTTCCATATAACTAAATTACCATATTTGGGTGTAGATAATATTAAAAAAGAATCGGGTTATAACCTATTCACCCCCCTCTAGGTGGTTAGTTGTCACATAAACACACTTTCACTTGGTATCAGAGTGGGTTCCTAGACGTACTTAGGTTGATTCGTGTGCATTCGTGTTTGTGTCAACATGAGTGGGGATGATGAGAAATGGTGCTTCATACTCAAGGCCAATGAATGAAGCATTTGTGTGTACTCCTAAGTCTCTTCAAGAATACAAGACAAGTTAGAACTTACTACGTGAAACGATCTCTTGAAAAGACGGCAATACCTGAAAAGTTGCTTAACTTGAAGCGTGGATCAATAGGATAGCATTTGCAACTAAGAACAACAAGCAAATGGGTCTTTTGATATAATAATAAGCTAACCTAAAAACTCAAGATCTCACACGCGACATATAAACTCAAAAAAAATCGAGCATAACCTATTTACCCCTTCTAGGTTATTCCTATTGTATTAGAGTCGGGCACTTTCATTTATCATTTTCAACCCATCATGAAATTAAAGGTATCCAAACACAATTTATATGAAAAAATTGATTCCCATAAAAAGGTTGCAAAAATTAAACATATTAATAACAATATCATTAGCAGCATAATCATCGAAAGTTATACTAAAAACCTTATCAACAATCCGAATTTCTTTCAAAATATCAATCACAACTTGAAAATTTTGAAACAGATTCAGTGAAATATTTATTCCAAGAAGAGAAAAGCGAGAATTCGCTTTTGTATCATCCAATCCGAATTAATAAAATACGCGACGCTACAAATGTTATCCACAAGTCACTCGCAAACGATATCATACCATTGAAATTTGAGAGCTCAGAAATCAAGTTCTTTTTTTCATTGAAAACCCTTATCAGACTTGATAAAGACGTAACCGGATTGGAAATAAGTTCGAATAAAATTTTCAAATTTTAACATCATCAACAAGCAATCAAAAAAAAAAAAAAACATCATCAACAAAAGAGAGAGGCAGCTCTGCATAAGCTATACATTTTGACCAAACTTTCTCTTACCTGGAGCTTGGAATATTGAAAACTGTCACTGCTTTCGGTCAATTCCGGCGAAACATGTGATTTTAAAATAATAATCATATCCTGTCAATAATAATCATCATCATAATTGATTTTAAAAGGAACATGTGATTTTTCAACGAATTACCTCTCAAACCCGTAATTAAAAAAGCTGAAGAAAACGTGTGGATCAAGAATTGTTGTTGAAGAGATTTGTAATTGTAGAGAGACAGAGAAAATGAAGATAAAATTTTGAATTTGTGAGGGAAAATGAAGAGGAGTTTGGGTTTATTGTATTACTTATATAGAGAGAAAAAGCGAGATATGTGGTTAAAATTACGTATTCTACCCCTCGAATTATATATTGTATGCATGTCAGAAGGAGTACATTGGTCTTTTGATACTATCTGGATAGAAATAGCCGTTGCAGTGGCAGAATAAGAGCCCGTTGCCTTACTCTTATATGATAATTTAGTTCACCCTTAAGTTTAGTCAACTACTCCACTCATGTTGGGTGACAACCTAGATCTGTCTATCTATCCTCGAGCCTTTTATAGCGATTTTTGACTATCCAACACCTTCTGATAATAAGACTTGCACTTAATAAAAAAAAAGGAGATTATCAATTTGGTCCCTATATTTTGAAGAATTATCAGTTTTTTAAACCAGTTATGGTTAATAGTGTTATTGGTCCCTAACTTTTAAAAAAGGTATCAATTTGGTCCCTCTGACCAAATACCTACTAGTCAACGTCAACAGAATAGGTAAAAAGTCTATTTTACCCCTGTATTCTATTTACTAGTCATAAAATGACTATTTTACCCCTAAAAAATATGTGATAATTATTAATATAATTACCATTTTACCCTCACCTTAAGGTAACTAAATAAATTAATAAATACCTTTAAAATTTCAATTTTACCCTTACACAAAATCTAAATTATTTGAATAAACTTATAAAATTACAGTTTTACTCTTAAAAAATGTTTTACTGCTTTTAAAATTACAATTTTACCCTTAAAAAGTGTTTTATGTTTTTTCTGCCTTTATAATTCAATATTACACCGGTGATAAACTAAAAAGAATAAAATAACAAGCATAAACCTAATAATGTATTCCATACATATTTTCTTATCAACAAACATTAATATGAACCGATAATATGGACCGCCAATAAATAATATCACAACCACATTAATTTTAATAAAAAAAATAAACATTTGCTATCAACATTTTCATAAACAATTTCCTGTAAAAAAAAAAATAAAACATTTCATAAATAATTTCATATCAACAATCCATAAAGTAATATATTCCTTATACAAAATCCCCCAACTAAATAACTTATCATTCACCATCAGTTGTCACCATGCAAAAAATAACAACTACTGCCATGCAAAATTATCAACACCATTAACTGCCAATAAAACACAAAAAGAGTACAACCCAACTGCTAACTTAGAAAACAAAAACCATCACCACGTGGCCGAATCAGATTTGGGCATCTCAAAAACTGTTGTGTTAACCAAAGCTGATACAAAAAATAATAAAAGTACTTAATATTTTAAACTAATAAACTATTAATTACAACTTCTTCAAGGTTGTGAAGTTGAACCCATTTGTGAGCATACATCAGCTACATGTCTTGGTGGAGTGATGAGATTACTGGATAAGTATGTAGTTTGTGATTAGTTGTCCGATGAGCCTTGAAAAACTGTGTCATCACCATCTGGATCGTAATAAAAAAAATCTACCCCTTCTTCACATAATTGTTCATCCAAACTGACTTCATTGTCCTCCCCGGTCTCTTTATCAACCTCATACGAATCATCCTCATCGCTGTTATATTCTTCGACAGTTGCTGGAGGTGTTACATTATTTTCGCTTGCTGGAGGTGCTTCATTGTTGGAAGTTAGTAGCCCAATATGCTCTTCAGGATACTCAACTCCAAGTGGATTGAGGCTGATTTCAAACTCGATTTCATCCTTCGATTGATTGTCAAATGTTTCGAAGACAATCATCAACTCTTCATCCGAAATAACTGTGTGTCGTTACCCGTTCCATGGAAATAACACAGATAACTTCCAATTGTCGAACAACTGCACTCCTTTCCCACTCATCTCCTTCCAAGCATCATTTATGATGCTAACAACACTACAATCACTAGGTTTCAAGTAGCTCAGGTCAGCGATTTTGGTGTCGTACCTCACAAGAATGCGAATTGGCAACATTTTACTGTCACAAATAAAACAAAGTATGTCAACATGTTTATCATACTATTATTGACTATGTATTGAAAGCATCTCAATTATCAACAATAAAAAAAAAAAAAAAAACTCCAAAAGCTTCAGCTTCTCATTTTATGAGAAGTGAGATGATATCCTATAAAGTGAAAGCCATTTCATTTTGTTTTACTTATTATTTATAATCTCAAAGCACGAGCTATTCTCTGCTATTTAATCATTCTGAAAATTAAGTACTAAATTCAGTTTATTTTTTTTAATAATTTATAAATTTGTCTGTGTAATTGAACCAGAACAAACTAAAAATCGAAAATATTAAGACTACAGTACAATAAAATCAGGGCAAAATTACTGTATATTCACCATAAAATAACACAAATAAGACCATTCCATGAATATCCATAAGACCAAAACTTACACAAATAAACACTATCACAAATTTGATTTTTTTTCCCCAACAAAAACCCAAAAAAAAAAAACCAATTTAAAGAAAACCCTAACCGAAAAGCACTTACATCCTATATTTCTAATAATTGAAAAAACAATTCATGAAATCAATTATAAAACAACTCCAAAAAACAATCAATGCAAAACTCACAAAATAAAAAATAAAAAAAATCATAAACTCAACCCCTTCAACCAAAATGGAAGCAGATGAAAGAGAGAATAAAAGTACTTCTTCGCGACCAATGCTCAACACCGATCTTCGTGGTCGTCGTCGTGGCCGCTGCGCTTTCAACGGCAGTCCACGAAGGTGAAGGTGGCGAGTTGGAAGGTGGCAAGGCGAACTGAGACAGTGGCAAAGCTTGGTTGAAAAAAAAAATGGTCTAAGGAAGGAAGAGTTAGTGGAGTTGTGGGACCGTGGTTGAAAAAAAAAATGGTATGAGAAAGGAAGAGTTAGTGGAGTTGTGAGACCGTATTAGATATTTTAGGGATTTAATATTAAAGGGTAATTTTGCCCTTTTAGATTTTTTTTTTTAAATTTAAAATTTAAATATTATTTTATGTATTACTTTATGTACACGTGTCGCCCTTCTAGATATTAGAGTTAAAAGACAAAAATAACCCTGTCTCTGATTGAGTTGACTAACGGTATTTGGTTAGAGGGACTAAATTGATACCTTTTTTAAAAGTTAGGGACCAATAATACTATTAACCATAACTGGTTTAAAAAACTGATAATTCTTCAAAACATAGGGACCAAATTGATAATCCCCCTAAAAAAATAGTATAAGTTTTAGCTCATATTTATTGTTATTTTTTTTCAAGTTATAAAAAAATAATTTTTTATAAAGTTATTTCCGTCTGTAAGGTTTGCTGTATTATCGAATTTTAAATAATAAAAAAATAGTATAAATTTTAGCCCATATTTATTGTTATTTATATTTATCATTTCAAGTTTTAGAACTTCATCAAAACAACCCTTGATTCACTTTATTTCTATCAATGAATACCATAGGTTGATGATAACTATCATAACATATTGATGTGTGAGCATTGGACAACATTAATTCAAAGCGTATCAAGTTTATTGGCAACCAACACGAGTTATCACCACCCTCTAATGTGACTCGGTGATAAAGGTGTTCATTCAGTCCATTAATATCTCAGATTTGAGTAATCACCACTACAAGTGGTATGTTAAAGAAAAAAAAAATTACACAAGTTATCATATTAAGTTAGATAGGATTGTTATTTGAATGGAAATCTATAATATAGACATTATAGTTATGGGTGAGCATTATAACCGAACCGACCTGATCAGAACGTGTTTTGATCGATTTTGCATCAAGGTTCGGCTTCTCTCTCTCGCACTGCACACACCCCACCCACATCTATTTCTCTCATCACATGATTTGGTGCCACGTCGCCATCTCTTATCGACGCGGTGACCTCGTCGCAGTCTCCTATCACTTCCGGTGAGCTCATTGATGTGTCGTATTACTGTCGGGAGCCTGTCTCTACTCTCTCATCGTCCTCTCGTTGCCATCTCGTGATCTAGCTCGTCACCGTCTCCTCTAACCCGTCGCCGTGCGGTCAGTCCAATAAGTGTTCTTTTTGTGTTTTTGTTTTTGTTTTGGGTAATTGTAATAACTCCCCGTGTATATAGGTATAATTGTACAAAAATCTGAGAATAATTGATAATAACAATAACTCCCCTTTAACTAGTTGACTAACCGTTGACCACAGTTAGTCACTAACGGTCAAAGGGGTAAAATAGTAATTTTAGAAAAAAAATTTTAAAACAAAAAATTAAAAAAATGGACCATATGAGATCTGGTCCATTAGATGAGATAAAAATATCTTCATCCAATGGACCAGATCATCTGGTCCATTACCAAAAAAAAATCAAATTTTTTTTAAAATTTTTTGTTCACGGATCTACTTGTTCTTCCAATTTTTTTTTCTTTTTTCAATTTCTTTCTTCATCATTTTTTTTCTCGTTTCCTCCATCTTCTTTTTATTCTTCCTCTATCTTCCTCTTCTTCTTCTTCTTTTTATTCTTCTTCTTCCGAATTTTTTTTTGAATTCTTCTTCTTTTTTTTTTTTTTTTTCGAATTTTCCTCTTCTTCTTCTTCTTCTTCTTCTTTTTTTCTTCTTCTTCTTCTTCTTTGTTTTTTTTTTTCAGATTTTGTTCTTCTTCTTCTTCTTCTTCTTTCTCTTCTTCTTCTTCTTCTTCTTCTCTTTTTTATTTTCAGATTTTTTTTTTATTTTTATTCTTCCTCTTCTTTCTTCTTCTTCCTCCTCCTCCTCCTCCTATTCTTCTTCTTCTTCTCTTCTTTTTTTTTTCAGATTTTTTTTTGTTTTTATTCTTCTTCTTCTTCTTGTTCTTCTTATTATTTTTGAAAGGTAAAGAATTCATTAAATAGAAAGGAACCTGGAATCATCCAGAATTACAGAAGCGATTGATGGATTGTTTTTAATTTTCTGGACTGTACAATAATTTTATTTTATTTTATGGACTGTTATTTACTTATTTTCTGTTGTTGGACAATTGGACTGTATTTTATATTCTGCACTATTATTTTTTAAAAATTTAAATTATGGACAATTTTTATTTTAATTGTATTTGTATCATTAAAAATTTAATATAAATTTAATATTTTGTAAAATTTAAATAAATAAAAATTGAAATTATAATAATGTTCAGAGTTTTAATTGGATTTGGACGTGAGTATTAAATGTGCTTAAAATACCTGCAAATGAGTTTAAAATAGGTTAAAAAGTAAAATTTATGGACTAAAGGCCCAAATGACCCAATGAGGCTCAAACCGGCTAAACTAATCCGAACAAATTTATGGACTAAAGGCCCAAATGGCACAATGAGGCCCAAACCGACTAAATTGACTCGAACTGAATCAAAGGCACAAATGGCCCAATAAGACCCAAAATGTCTAAACCGACTAAATTGACTCGAACTGAATCAAACTGAATTAATAATGTTCGGTTTGGGTTTCACCTGAAAACCCATTCTGTTTGGTTTTCAATTTAAAAAACTGAATAGTTCTCGAAAAACTGACCAGTATCGAGAAATGCCCACCCCTAATTATAGTAGTGATATTACCGCATAAGGTGGATAATCTGGTGATGGTGGAGATTCTGGTGATGATTTATGAAGTCGGGTTTTAATTTCCACCAATTTCTTAATTTGTATATTCTTAATTTTTTAGTTATTACAATATGCAACCCAAAATGCATATCTGAATAGAGTTTACAAAATGTTAATCAATTAGCCGGTTGAATTTATATATAAGAACATACTGTATATAAAGGCAAGTAATAATACAATTAAATAAAAAAATATCATAACATACTTGATGGAAATAAAAATCTCAGCACATAAAGGTAAAAATCATGAATTAATTAGGAGAAATGCTGAGTTTAGTTGGTAGGTCACAAGCAAGCTAAGGTCCACGTCTCTCCTAACTTGTTTTATAATTACAGTAAAATAATCACTTATTTTATTAGGTATGATTCAAAACGTATTTAATAAATTAATTAAAAATTAATTATTTTATACGATACTTTTAAAAATTTAATATTAGAGAAATAACTTATACATAATTAACTTTTATTTTATTCATCAAATACTTTTTAAATTATAAATTTTAAAATAAATTATTATTTTATAAATTACAGTAATTTTAAAGCAGCATGGAGCTTGAAAACAATTTAATATATGTATGTATATTTGTTCATCACGTGTATTTATTATTATATTTATAATTTCCTTTTTTAAAGTAATTATGTTTATTTATATATGTTATGCTTGTATTGTAATATGTTTTAATTAATTTATGATTATTCTATAAAAATTTGTACTTTTCTCATAAGAATTGTGTTTCTTATATATTAAAACTTTTATATAGTGATACTCTGCATAGGAATAACCTCTATATAGTTATAAAAAATTATGGTTCTAATTTGGGCCAGCTATAAACAAGAATAAATATCACATTGTAATAAGTTATAATTTTTCTAAATCCCGTATTAAGGAACTTACCTCCACATAATAATAATTAATTGTATATTGTAAAAAATATATGTTATATTATGTTAAATGTTTAAAATAAAATATTCTTTTTAAAGCTATTTACGACAATAATCTATTATTTAGAGTTATTATCACATCTTTAAACTTACACGTACGTAATAACTCATCAATATGTACACTTGCACTAGGGACAATTAACAATAATTTTATAACTATATCTCTATTAAGTTATAACCTCCCTAATCTAATAATTTTTTTTTTTATCATGGTATTCCCCTCCATCACTAAAAATATTATTTTTATTAAAAAATAAAATCAATCTAAAAGTAAATAGACAACTCAAGTTATAATGACTAGTCATAAATTAATAATTCAAAGATTTTCCTTTTACCTGTTATAATTAATTCTGAATTTGCACTAGGGCTACTATTCAAACCTACAATTTTTATGATATAGATATAAAATATATATTACTAAGTCAATCTCATTTTATTGAATATTAAAATTTTATTAAATTAAAAATATTTATCTTTTAATAAAGTAGTCAATTGACTCCGTCATTAATTTCATTTATTAAGTATTGAAACTATATGTTATTTTACAAGAAGACAATGTTATGGTATAAGGTCTAAATTTTATATGTATCCAAAATTCAAAAATAATCAAAGTTATAATAATTAAACTTTTCAACACGTAGCCTGATTAATTAAAAAAAAATACATAACTACCAAAAAATACTTGGCAATATAGGTGAGTGAAACAATCTTTATTTTTGTTAATCAATAAAATTAAAAATAATTAAACATTAAAACTAAATTTAAGAATTATAATTTAATAATAAAAATAACTTTATTAATAAAATTCATTCTACACATTATAAAAGAAAGTTTAAAATATATGACGAGAATTATAACAAAAATTGAATAATAACCCTTAATGACAATAAAATTATTATTAAAAGTTTTAATCTTAAATCCAAACCCGCATGCATGCTTTTTTTTTTTTTTTTTAAGAGGGTATAATTCAAGGACGGAACGTGAAGAGAAAAATTGGGGGCCGGGTCTAAAATTCTAAATTTATTAATATATATAATTTATTTTTTATATTTAAATTAAATATATAATTTTTTACATATATAATTTTTTTTTAAAAACAAAGTTATGGGGGCCGGGTCCCCTATAGGGGTCCGCCCCTTATACAATTACAAAGTTAATAATTATTGAGATTTATCGAGATTAATCACTAAACGTACGGTTCGAATATCTACTCCCATAATATGAGACATCTACTCTCATAATAAGAAAAAAAAAACTATTTACACATACTCATAAATATGTATAGTAAAAATTGAACCTCACTATTAAAATAGTGGAGATGAACCCTAACCACTTGATTAAATATGCACCTTTCTGCTCTTCTTTTCTTTCTTTTTTTTCTCTTCCAAGCGTTGCTCTCTGTTTTGTGTCTATCTTGAGGATCATCATGCATTAATTAATTAATGATAAATGTCCAGCTTCGCAACATTTTTTCAGATTATTTGACAATCCCAGTTCACGACAAAAACCTTTTCTCTCAGAAAGTGAATTTTGAAAGTTTATTGAGACAAATACAATGCATACAATAAATATGTTATTGTCATATCTTCACAGTTCACACAGAAAAAGTATGCTTTACACGTGAAAATGGATTCATAGCACCACCTATCATCTGCACCATATCTAACTTTAAAAGCTAATAAAAGCCCTATTTTCATTTTCTTTTTCCATCTTTGTGTCGAATTCAACCACATGTTCGTTCTGTTTTGTATCTTCACTCATAATTTAAATAGTTAATATAAACTTCTTTTTATTTATGTGAAAAAGGTTTAAATTTCACTATATATATTTATCAATATATATTAATAATTTTATCCCTCATTTTAGGGATAGATATCTCCCGTTATATTCTAAGAATAGATATTAATATGTACATGTAGTGATTGATCACGGCAGATCTAATGATAGCCACACAAAAATCATATCATCCCATCATCATATCTTCTCATCTCTTTTCCATCGTTTTCTCAGTATCCAAACATGATTAATATCATTTTACGTGTATATATGAAAGATAAAATGTCCTTCCACCTACCCACCTAACTTAAGCTGGACACACGCCATTTTTGAAAAGTTGATCCAATTTGTGAAGCCAATCATATCAATTTATAACTGTTGCATGCAAATTAGTCAAGTAATCTTTGAAAATAAAGATCTTATGATAATTATAGCTAGAAAATTGATTCGATTAGTACATTAATGAATGAAAAGACAAACTACTAGCTAGATCTTTTTTTTTTTTTTTTGACATAACTAGATCTTATAAGTTATAATTACCAACTTTGACCAGATTTTCGTTTGAGGTATGCCAACGATGTAATGGTGGTTAGATTTCATTAAAAATGAATCTTAATAATTCAGGTTATTTACAAAAACAATTAGCAAAATACTATATATAGTAAAAATAAATCACTTTTTTTTTGTGGCACAACTTGTCGTGATAGTTTTTTTTTTTTTTTTTTTTATTTAGAGGGTGGAAGATTCGAATTTGGAGCCTATTGTAATAAGTTGAGATCAATGAAATTTGTTGTACCACAATGAACTTTTAGGTAAGGATTTTTGTATCTAAATTTATAAATATAAGTTTTTTTAATTTTTTTAGGTTATATTGAATTGATAGAGGTTTGTTTTTGAAGTCATCGTTGAATTATATTTTTAAATTATTATACCATTACATTTTTTATTTTATTTTTTACTTTAGTTCTTGTTAAATATTTTATTTTAGTGTAATGATAGCTAAAAACGGCAAACAAAATTTATATAACACTCAACGGGTCTGAATTACATACATTAAGTTATTTTTATTTATTCATTTAAATAGTTAAATAAATAAAAAATATATAAAATAATTTAAAATTATAAATTATAAATTTTGATTCGTCACTTAATATTTAATTACTTAATTATAAATAGATAAAAATTTTATAACTATTATTTTTATATTAATATATTTCTAATTTTATCTACATTTAAATATTTTTATATTTTAAAAATATCAATATTTATATTCAATTATTATAATAAAAAAAATAAACGTGTATCTATATTCAACCTTTAAAAAAAATTCTACCTATCCAGTATTTAAATAAAAAATAAATGATCATACTCCACTAATGATGGGATCTTTACAACTCACTAAGCTCACATTCAGAGAATCAGATTCAGAGCAAGCTTTTGGACTTTTTTTTTTTTTTTTTATAATTATTTTACCTTTTTTTTTCATTTAATTTAGTGTTTAGTTGTTTACCAGATTAATTCTTGTTGTGCCAT
Organism: Xanthoceras sorbifolium; assembly: GCA_003430845.1. Lineage (NCBI taxonomy): Eukaryota > Viridiplantae > Streptophyta > Magnoliopsida > Sapindales > Sapindaceae > Xanthoceras > Xanthoceras sorbifolium. Next base: position 25,703,356 of record CM010620.1, on the reverse strand, counting down.
GGCATGCACACGCATTTCCCAAGTCAATAAATCAACTTTTGTGGTAATGTAATAAAAAATGAAGAAAAAAAGAAAACGTAAACAAATAAAAGTCCAAAAAAAGCCACATATTGTTGGTGAATTTCTCAACTCGAAACCTAAATTATTTTGAATCCATTTGCTTTGTGTCCAAGCAAAAACTCTGACCAACGGCCTTTCAAATTAAAAATATATCATCTCACTCACTGGTCCTATTCTCATTTATATCAACTTTATCTTTCCATGAATTTTCCACATGACCTGCCCCCTTTGTCAGCTTTGTGTCATGATCATTCTCATGTCTCATGCGATATTCAAGTTACATGCGTAGAGATTTTAAAGACAATCGATCTTGTTTCTTATTAATATTCTTGATACTTGGGGTGCCTTTAAGACTTTAACTGATCATCTAAATGATGATATTGCCCGTCCAATGTGATTAGGGTCGTTTATTTTTTATTTAAAAATTAAATAGAGTTAAATTTTTTAAAAAAATAAGAGAGGTTGGGAGCCCTCAGCACAGTTTTACAGAAAGACCCATTCATATTGTCCTATATCAATTCAAAGTGGAATTTATAACGGAGAATAGGGTCGACCACTACACTGTAAGAGGGACCGTAGCTACTACCGGATCAAACTGTATATCCATTCTGATGTGCAGGATCCTCCATCAGAGGTAAGCACAGAGCATACTTAGATAGTTATAGCAGGATTCCGTAATAAAATAAAAGGAACTTAGGGTTTTAGGAAAGAGAAAGGATTTAGGTAAACATGTTTATTTTTTTTCTAAAAATTAAATAGAATTGTTGATTGTTTATATTTATTTATTTATTTTTTTTAAGGTAAACATCTCTTAAAAAAATATTTATTTTTTTTCTTTTAAAAATTAAATAGAATTATTGATTGTTTATATTTTTAAAATAAAAATATTTAAATAAAGATAAAATTAAAAATATATTAATATAATAATGATAGTTATAAAAAAAATATTTTAATTATAATTAAGTGGCTTTAGTTTAAGAGATAAGTTAGAATTTTTAAGTTTTATTTTAAATTTTATTGTAAAACCTTTGACTAGGTTCTACTGAGGAAAACGAGAGAAAAACAAGAAAGAGAAATGTGTTTGTTCACTGAGTAACAAAAATGGTTACAAGCAAGTATATAATACAGATTGACATCAGCCATTGATCTCTAGCACAAAACTAATCCGAGCCTTACATTACTACAAGTCAGCAATCCTATTGACAAGTATAATAACACCTGATTGGCTGATACAAAGGCAATAGCAAAAATAACACTTGTGGCTCAGATAAAAAACAATATCTACATCGGCATTTATTCAACTACTGTATGGTGCCTCCATCGGCTGCCGCGTGACACCTCAACACTTGATCAGCTGGCTGATAATCGACAATACATTCAGCAATATTAATAATGTTTGAATAAGGTACCTTCCATGTTTATTAGCATTTTTCACTTATTTGACCATATAAAAAAAAATTAATAGGTACAATTTATACCAGTAGTACGGCAACTCAAATCTGAATGAATTAGTGTCTTTTATCATCAATTCACGTAATGCCTAACTCTTCACCAGGTTTATATATATATATATTTTTTTTAATAAACTATAACAACCAGACCCGATGCAGCATGTATTTGGAATCCTGAATACGATGCTACGCATAATGGTAGCAATTCACATTTTAATGTTACATTACATCATATAATTCTAGAACCCACATATAGTTAAGCTTTTGTAATCGAACCTTTTGACTTCTGTACACTATGTGAATTTCTCTGTTGTTGCAAGGTTCCAATCCTGTTCTTGTTCCCGTGTCTTGTCACTTTATAAATAAACACATCGAGAGGTCTCATAATTAGCATAATTCACAAAACATTGAATTGTTAGTGTCACAGAAAAACAAAAACAAAAATGTCTTCTCCTCTTCACCATCTACTTAAAGGTCTATTGTGTGCTGTATTTCTGCTTCAGGCATCATCATCCTACTCCTATGCTCAGCTCTCTCCGACGTTTTACGATCAAACGTGCCCGAACATTTCCAGCATCATTAGCGGCGTCCTCCAGCAGGCTTTCACGTCCGATATCCGTATTGGAGCCAGCCTTATCAGGCTTCATTTCCATGACTGCTTTGTTAACGTAATAACTACTTTTATAGCTCTTGTTTTTGCTTGTTTCTCCTTTGCTTTATATTTTTTATAGGTTTAAATATTCGAACCGCACATGTAGAGTTTATTCTTGACAGTTTCTTGATCGTATAGGAAATTTTATCCTTTATTGCCTAATTTGAGTCTAATTTGAACAAATTTTTCTACTGTGACAAACCTAACTGAAAATATCCATACTTGTGATCACATAATAAAATATAGAATCCAATAATAATCAATTAACTGTTTTATTTCAGGGTTGTGATGGATCGATTTTGCTGGACAACACAGCTACAATAGAGAGTGAAAAAGAAGCACTTGCAAATAACAACTCAGCCAGGGGCTTCAATGTTGTTGATAGCATGAAAGCTGCACTGGAAAGTGCCTGTCCAGGCATTGTTTCCTGTGCTGATATTCTCGCTGTAGCTGCTGAACAATCTGTTGCCATGGTATGCTATTTTACAACTTAATAACCTCAGTAAAATATTATATATCGTGAGACCTTTTAATGTTATAATTTATAAAGTTGAACGTTAAATATACATATTTTAACGTGGAATGACCTAAGTAAATACTTTTAAAATTTCATGGGACCATAATAATATTTTGACAATGGAAATTCAATTTTTCTTGAGATTTAATCCATCTCCATCAATAAGTCTCTAGTTTTAAATATGAGTACAATGACGGTTCTTTATATTATACAAATACAATATATTCAAATAATGGGTCTCTTTTCCTGGTCAGGACGGTTTGTCAAAACATTGTGAAATCAGTTCCGTAATATTATAAAATTTAGATGTTCAGTTTCGTTACAGAACTAATTTCACAATGTTATAAAATAAAAGTCTTAAAATATAAAATTTTTGGACTATTCTGACCAGAGAATTTAATTATCCAAATAATAGTAAAATTAAGTGATATCTGGGGTAGTTTTTCAATGTCAGCCTTACCTAGTAGCTGGAGGAGAATATTTGAATTGGTCACTATTGTAGCTGTACACAAGAAGATAATATCTTGAACAATTGCTGACCATTAATTTTGCTATATTATTATCTTGAATTTTCAATGCTGATTTATTTTGTACAACATATAATGAATGGTCGCAGTCAGGAGGGCCTTCGTGGACAGTTCCATTGGGAAGAAGAGACAGCTTAACAGCAAGCAGAGCTCTTGCCAATATCACCATTCCAGGACCATTTGACACTCTTGATGTGCTCAAATCCAAGTTTGTCAATGTCGGCCTCAACAACGATACTGATCTTGTCGCGCTCTCCGGTATCAATCACACTCAATTTCGCCCTTTAATTGCATACTTCTCGTTAAAATTTAGGAACCTTCCATACAATACACAAAATAAGTTAGTTTACCTAGTAAATTATATATACGGTAATTTAAGTATAAAAGAATTATATTATAGTAATAGATTCTGGATCAAGAATTATATTATAGTAATAAATCTTGGATCCTGGATCCTGAATCTTGGACTTGGCTGCCAAAATTTCCATATGGAGAAACGTATTTCTTGTTGTAGGAATTGTTACCTGCACTCTAATACTAGTGTTTGATCTTAATAAATCCCGATAAATTCCCTAATCGATCTATGTGTCCGTAAAAAAAGAAAAACAAATAAAAAGAACCATATAGATAGTGTATAATTTCTCATTAATTAATGAGTTAATCAAGGTTTTGATATGTTCATGTTTCATTATTTTCAGGTGCTCACACATTTGGTAGGGCACAATGTAGAACATTCAGCAACCGGTTATTCAATTTCAACTCGACCAACAATCCTGATCCGACGCTGAACACAACCTACCTAGCAACTCTCCAGCAACTATGTCCGCAAGGCGGAAACACGAGCGTTCTAGCCAATCTTGACCTGACGACCCCCGATGCATTCGACAACAATTATTTCTCTAACCTTCAGTTGAACAATGGCCTTCTCCAGAGCGATCAGGAGTTGTTTTCGACCCCAGGGGCCGATACCATTGAACTTGTTAACAACTTCAGTGCCAACTCGAGTGCTTTCTTTGAAAGGTTTGTGGTGTCCATGATAAGGATGGGGAACCTGAGCCCATTAACAGGAAGTGATGGTGAGATCAGATTGAACTGCAGCAGAGTTAATGGAGCCTCAATTATTAGGTCATCAAGTGATGCTGATTTGATTAGCTCCATCTAAATCAAGGGCTGGTGATCGAAATGAAGTATTGAACTACAAGATTGCAGACAAGTCATGGTGCTATAAATATAGAGTGTTTGTGGTTGCAAATTCTCCTTGTGTATTGTGTGTTATGAGTTTTTCTTGTGTTGCACAAATAATGTTATGAGTTTTTCAATAAAATGGGGCTGTGTTTGACTTGCTGCTATTTTAGTGTTTTCTCTATTTGGAGAAATTTTCTCTTTGAAATTAAAGTACAAAAACATCTGCATATTTTAATGGTGTTAATCTTTCTAGTTCACGTCAGCTTAAATATAATCATACCTATTGACTAACATATTTATAAAATTTTCTTCATATTATAGTAAATAATTTTGACAAATCTCTCACCTGCTAAATTAAAAAAAAAAAATTGTACAAAGACATTCCTTTGATTTATTACTTTTTTTTTTTGGGCCTTCAGACCTCAACAATGACAAGAGTGCATGACATCACTTGCTAATTAAAAAAAGGGTTAAATGCACTCATATCCCTAAGGTTTGGCATTATTGCGTTGATAATTTTTATTTTTATTACACAAATAATTTTTAAAAAAAGTTGAGTTAACGTTCAATTTGATTAAGAGTCGTTTATTTTTTTATCTAAAAATTAAATGTATTTAATTTTTTTAAAAAAATTAAACAGAAATTAAAACTAAAATCTAAATAAAATATTTAATTTTCCTTTTAAAAATTAAATAAAAATATTAATTATTTATTTATTTTAAGGTATAAATATCTTAATAAAGATAAAGTTAAAAATTTATTAATATAATAATAATGTTTTATTTTAAATTATTTTGTAAAACCACTATGAAGAAAACGAGAGAAAAACAAAAAAGAGAAATGTGTTTCTTTACTGAGTAACAAAAATGGTTACAAGCAAGTATATATACAGATTGACATCAGCCATTGATCTTTAGCACAAAACTAATCCGAGCCTCACATTGCTACAAGTCAGCAATCCTAACACCTGATTGGCTGATACAAAGGCAAGTCAGATACAATATCTACAAACTAATACAATAGAGTTGTACTCACATCGGCATTTATTCAACTACTATCTACTGGCTCTACTGGCTGACAGGTGATAACTCAACACTTGACCGGTTAATTGATGATAACAATACATTTAGCAAAAAAATTTAATGGATACAATTTATATACATAAGTAATAATTACTTAAGTGAAAAAAAAAAACAAACTAAATTTAGAAATATTTCAGGTCGGCAGAAAAGGAGAAAAAGAAAGAAGAAATCATCTAGGCAACTGCCACACAATTTCTCTGGCTGATACTTCTAGATTTTCATGGTAGTGTTAATAGTAAAACAAAATATAATGGCAAAATTGTAATTAATACCGTCGGCAATCCCAAATGTGACTGTAGTACGGCAACTCAAATTTGAAACAGTTTGCAAATTAAATGAATGTCGTATATCATCAATCCACGTATATGTTTTTTTTATTATTCTTACTTTAAAAAACTACCATTCACAACCAGACCCGATATAGCATCTATTTGGAATCCTGAATACGATGCTACACATCATGATAGCAATTCACATTTTAATGTTACATCATAGAATTCTTGAACACACAATAAGTTGGTTTATCGAGTAAATTATATATTTAGTAATTTAAGTATAAAAGAATTATATTATAGTAATAGATCCTAGATTCTGGATCTTGGACTTGGCTCTTCAAATTTCCGTCTTCTCATTCCACTCTTGCTTATTTATGTGGGGTTCGCGACCTATCTAGCTCATAAAAAAGCCAATATTGAGAGATGTATATCTTGTTGTAGGAATTGTTACATGCATTGTAATAGTAGTGCTTGATCTCAGTAAATCACGATAAATTTCTTAACCGATCTATTAAAAAATGGAAAACAAATAAAAAGAATAATATAGATAGTGTATAATTTCTAATTAATTAATGAGTTAATCAAGGTTTTGATATATTCATGTTTCATTATTTTCAGGTGCTCACACATTTGGTAGGGCACAATATAGAACATTCAGCAACCGATTATTCAATTTCTACACGACCAACAATCCTGATCCGACGTTGAACACAACCTACCTAGCAACTCTCCAGCAACTATGTCCGCAAGGCGGAAACACGAGCGTTCTAGCCAATCTTGACCTGTCGACGCCCGATACATTCGACGACAATTATTTCTCTAATCTTCTGTCAAACAATGGCCTTCTCTAGAGCGATCAGAAGTTGTTTTCGACCCCAGGGGCCGATACCATTGAACTTGTTAACAACTTCAGTACCAATCAGACTGCTTTCTTTGAAAGGTTTGTGGTGTCCATGATAAGAATGGGAAACCTGAGCCCATTAACAGGAAGTGATGGTGAGATCAGACTGAACTGCAGCAGAGTTAATGGAGCCTCAATTATTGGATCATCAAGTGATGCTGATTTGATTAGCTCCATCTAAATTAAGGGCTGGTGATCGAAATGAAGTGTTTGATTTACAAGATTGCAGACAAGTCATGAGTTTGTGCTTGCAAATTCTCCTTGTGTATTGTGTGTTATGAGTTTGTCTTGTGTTGCACAAATAATGTTATGAGTTTTTCAATAAAATGGGGCTGTGTTTGACTTGCTGCTATTTTAGTGTTTTCTCTATTTTGGAGAAATTTTCTCTTTGAAATTAAAGTACAAAAACATCTGCATATTTTAATGGTGTAAATCTCTCTAATTCAATTAAGCGGTGTGACTTTAAATATAGTCATACGTATTGACTAACATATTTATAAAGTCCGACATATCTCTCACCCGCTGAATTTTAAAAAAAAAAATTGTACAAAGACATTCCTTTGATTTTTTATTTTTTTATTCGGCCTTCTGACCTCAACAAGACAAGAGTGCACGCATCGCTTGCTAATTAAAAATGGGCTAACTGCACTCATATCCCTGAGGTTTGACCTTATTGCACATGCCGGTAACTTTTACTTTTATTGCACAAATATTTTTTGAAAAAAATTAATATTTTGGATAAAAAAACCATTCTGCCCTTAAAAAAAAAATTTTCACCTTACAAGATCGACGATGGAAATCCCATCTAAGATCTCCACCTTCAAATTAAAATATATATATATATATATATATATATATATATATTGAAAGGGGATATCCACCTTTAAATTTTTTTTGGGTGAATTGCACTAAGCTACCCTGAGTTTAAGCATAATTACACGTATAATGCCAGTTTACCGTTTATTACACTCAAATACCCTTGACCACGTTGACTTCACTGTTAACCAACTATTTTTTTTTTGAAAATGACATAAATACCCTTATTGATAAATATTAAAATATAATATTAAAAATAATAATTAATAAAACAATAATAATAATTAAAAAAAAACCTTCATTCATCATCACCAATCCATCTCCACCATCATCACCAATCCATCTCCACCATCATCATCTTCCTTAAAATCCACCATCTCAAGGGTAAAATGGTCTTTAACGAACCCAGATCTGGGTTCGAACGCGAACCCAGTTGCTGGGTTCGTGTTCGAACCCAGTTGCTGGGTTCAATCGCGAACCCAGTTCCTGGGTTTGATCCCGAACCCAGTGGCTAGGTTTGAATAAGAACCCAGATTTCTGGGTTCGCGATCGAACCCAGCAACTGGGTTAGAACGCGAACCCAGCCACTGGGTTGGATCGCGAACCCAGTTGCTGGGTCTTTATCAACGAGGGGCGGTGTTCCATCACAGATGGAGTTTTCTCCATCTAGGATGGATCTGTCTTCTCCATCGTGCGATGAAGTTGAGTTTATTGTTTTTTTTTTCAAAAAAAAAAAAGATCTGAGTATTTTTTTAATTATTTTTTATTATTATTATTTTTAATGTTATATTTTAATATTTATCAATAAGAGTATTTATGTCATTTTCAAAAAAAATAGTTGGTCAACAGTGAAGTCAACGTGGTCAAGGGTATTTGAGTGTAATAAACGGTAAACTGGCATTATGGGTGTAACATCCCGAATTTCGAGTAATTAATTTTGAATATGTGAATATAAATATTTGAGAGTTGAGGGGTATAAATGTAATTAAAAGTATGTTTATTTTATGGTTTCCAGGTGGACCAAATTGAACGATTGAAAACGATGCACGAAGAGAGAGTGAAAAACCGAGACAGTGAGTATCGCGACCTGGCCATCGCAACCACAGATCGCGATGAGCTGCTCGCGATGAAGAATGGTGATTCTTGGCAGTGAGCACCGCGACCACAGATCGCGATGACTAGCTCGCGATGGAAAAGTGAAAATCTTGGCAGTGAGCATCGCGACCAGGGTACCGCGATGAAGGCGGTGGAGTTGCTCTAGAGAGCAACGCGACCACAGGTCGCGACGCCCAAAATTTTATAAAAAAAAAATATTTTGTCGCAGAAAGCCCTAGAAAACATAAAGAGAGGAGAAAATAGAGAGAAGAGAGACCGAGAGAGACCGAGAAAGGAAGAAAGAAAAGAAGAAGAAGAAGAAGAAGAAGAAGAAGAAGAGAAGAAGAGAAAGAGAAAAAGAGAAGAGAAAGAAGAAGAAAAGAGAAAAAGGAAAGAGAAAAAGAAAAAGGAAATCCAGAAGAAAAACTGTACGAGAAACAGAAATCCAGGTTGGTGTACACTTCTTTTTGAAAACTTTTGTGTTTTTGATTTGAATCTAAGTTTATTTGACCATTTTGATATATACAAATATGTTTATTGTTTATGAAATTGACTATTATGTTTTACTTGTGATTCGATTTTCGATTTTGAATTGTGATTCGATTTTCGGTTTCGAATGATTATATGAAAGGAAAGTATTTGAGAATATCGTATAAATTAATAATATTGTTTGGAAAGTTTTGATATGAAATTTATGAATGATGTGTTATGAATATTGTTTGAAATTGTTGATCGCGATGACTGGCTCGCGATGGAAAAGTAAAAATCTTGGCAGTGAGCATCGCGACCACCAGTGCGACCACGGTACCGCGATGAAGGCGGTGGAGTTGCTCTAGAGAGCAACGCGACCAGGTCACCGCGACCACAGGTCGCGACGCCCAAAATTGTATAAAAAAAAATATTTTGTCGCAGAAAGCCCTAGAAAACAGAAAGAGAGGAGAAAATAGAGAGAAGAGAGACCGAGAAAGAAAGAAAAGAAAAAGAAGAAGAGAAAGAGAAGAAGAGAAGAGAAAGAAGAAGAAAAGAAGAAAGGAAAAGAAAAGAGAAAAAGGAAAGAGAAAAGGAAAAAGGAAATCCAGAAGAAAAACTGTACGAAAAACAGAAATCCAGGTTGGTGTACACTTCTTTTTGAAAACCTTTGTGTTTTTTATTTGAATCTAAGTTTATTTGACCATTTTGATATATACAAATATGTTTATTGTTTATTAAATTGACTATTATGTTTTACTTGTGATTCGATTTTCGATTTTGAATTGTGATTCGATTTTCGGTTTCGAATGATTATATGAAAGGAAAGTATTTGAGAATATCGTATAAATTAAGAATATTGTTTGGAAAGTTTTGATATGAAATTTATGAATGATGTGTTATGAATATTGTTTGAAATTGTTGATTAATTGAAATATATATATATATATATATATATATATATATATATATAATGAATTTATGACTATTGGATCTCGCGGGACAAACCTGGCTGAGTCCAGTTTAGGCGAATCCCGGAGATAGATATTGTACTGATAAAAATTGAAATGTTTTTATTTGATACTTGAGTTAAGTGTACACCCACTAGGCATTATTGCTTAGCGCGTTGATTTTATCACGCGCAGGTATCAGAGACACAGGTGGAAAGAAAGAAAGAAGAAGTAACAGCAGATTGAAGGTCCAGAGTCACAGTTTCTTTTGAGTAGTTACAATTGAATATTATTTGTATATTGTATTTAGTGAAGAATGCATATACAGAAATCTATAATTTGACATGTAGTTATGTGTTTTGTAATATGTGTTTTATGATTTAGATTCTTTGCAAATGTTTGTAAATTCCAATTATATATGTTTTGTTTGAAAAATGATTGGAAGTCGCACTAATCGGCAGAGTGCGCAGTTATTTGAAATGTGGATATAGAAGTGTTGAAAGTATATTTGTTTTATTGAAAACAGGTTTTTGGGAAATCCGAAAAATAGAGGAAACTCTACTGAAATTTTCGAAAAATTAAAGTTTGATGGGCTCACTAGAAACATATTTTAAATTATAAATTGATACGAGTTTCAATGGTTTGAAATATATAAAGTGAATCTAGAAAGTTTTGAAAACCCGGTAGCGCTCTCTGGGTCAATCCAGTCGGGTCGGGTCAGGAGGTGTTATAATGCGTGTAATTATGCTTAAACTCATGATAGTTTAGTGCAATTCGCCCTTTTTTTTTAAAAAAAAAACACTCTAGGTGGATGGGATCTCCACCTTGAGAAACGATGGAGATCAAGTCTGGTCTTCATCTCGGTCTCCATCGATGGAGATCAAGTCTGGTTTCTATCGGGATGAGATCGATGGAGATCTCGTCTCCGTCGACGATAGATGGAAACGAGATTTCCATCGATCTCGTCTCTGTCACAATCACTAGAAAAAAAAAAAAAAAAATTCCACCACCACAACCACCACAAATAGCAAAAAATATTAATAAAAAAAAGATTAAGATAAGGAGAGGGAGCAATGGAGTCTGTCGGAGCGCCAAGTCTCATGAACCGCCAGAGTGCCAGCATGCTCCCATGGAGCCCTCCCTTCTAATGGACCAGATTAGATGGATATCCATCTAATGGACCAAATCTAATCTAGTCCATTTTATTTTGTATTTATTTATTTTTAATTTTTAAATTGTTTTAATGGTTTAATGGAAAAAAAACGAGTTTACATTTGCTACAGTAACTTCTCATTAACTTTTTAGTTAGTTAACCATTTAATTAACTTTTTTTAGGGAATATTTGTGTAATAAAAATAAAAATTATCAGCATGTATAATAAGGTCAAATCTCAGAGGATGTGAGTGTAATTAGCCCTTAAAAAAAAAGGTCTTAAAAGATTTTATAAAACTAGCATGGATATTATGCGACGAATAAATATATAGTAAGAAAAAAGATAATAATATAAGTAAACAAAAAGAAAAAAAAGATATATTTATGGTCCCAGTACTGATTAAAATTATTACGTAGCAACCCTATTTATATATATATATATATATATAATAGTTCCTTGTGATTTTAAAGCAAACCCCAAAGTCAAACTTACAAATATAAATATATATTTATATATACTATTTTTTTAATTCTATTTGTCACATAACACAAACTTTTCCATTCACGATTTAATTTACCCTCCTGCAATTAGTCATGATCTCCCCATTGCTTCCTGTCAATGGCCTTATATTTCCCATTATGCCAATGGCCACAATATCAACACCTGTGGTGAGAACAATTCTTGATCAGTCTGAAGAAGACCGCGCTTGTTTTGTAGATTTTTAAAGTAGTTGAGGACTGGATGGATCAAGATCATTCCGGACATCATTCACCGTCTTGTTTTTATTAAGGCATCTTCTGCGGAGGATTTTTAGGTATTTAGAATCTAAGGTTGAGTCCGGATTACCCGTACCATTGAAATTGTACAGGAGGTCCTTGAAGGTTATGCACCTAGCTTGTCCAAATGTATGTGCACCTGAGAATCAGCACCAATGTTCATAAGAGTTTATGTTTTCACACACTAGAAACCTTTTGTGGGGTCATTTTGTAAAGATTAAAGTTTTATGGAGATAAACATAAATAACCAACCCTTTTAGGCGTAATTTGCACAATAATACTAATTAATGGTGGGTGATTTTATTAATTATTTTTAAAGTAAAAGGAGGTTTATAACAATTTTCAAATTTTCTAACGAATTTCAATACGGGTAAGATTTTTCTATATTCTCCCCAAACTTCATGGAAAATTAACATAATTTTTCCCTTTGTCTAGTACTATAAATGCCAAAATGACAAGATAATATTCAATTATGTTCTTACAAATTTAGCAATCAATTACCTGATAAAGCAACTAGATCAGTGGAATCAAGTCCTTTAGATGTAAACTTGGCTTTGAGATCATTTAGGGTTTCATTAGAAAGTAGAATGGAAGTGATAGCTCCATGTAAATTTGCCACCCTACTATCTTTTCTTCCTAGTTGCACTTCCCATGTTGGACCTTCATCCTGCAAGCAACATTAATTCCTAATATTACATTTGAATTCAGAAAATAAATTTTAAGGTTCAACTAACTTATGAGCGCAGGATATATAACTGTAAACTAGTAGATTGCTTGTATACAACTGAATACAATTTATTTGTATGATTAATCAATTCAAAACACTTAAAATACCAAAACGACTGAAATTTGAGCTGCAATGGCCAAGATATCAGCACAGGAGACAATGCCAGGGCAAACATTGTCTAGGGCACTTTTGATACATACCCACGAGCGGATGAGTTGGGAAGCACTTTTTTCTCACTTTGTATGCCATCTGCCGTTGAATCTTCTAGTAAATTCAACCCGTCACAACCTTGATTAGAAAAATACATAGAGTAAACTTTCGTATTAGAACTTTTTTTATAGGTAGTCCTGTAACAATGAATATACAAACTAATTAGAGTTATTCTCAAGTGCGGACGTTATAATTTTAACAAAAATGAAAAGTAAGACCATATACATTGACAAAGCAATCATGGAAATGAAGGCGGATGAGTTTGGCCCCAATTCGAGGATCGTTCCTCTTAGTCTGCTCTACCACAACAGTAGTTGAGTTCATTTCACATTACACGTATGTTTAGAATTTGGAAACTATATCTACACAGTTTGTTTATGTCCAAATAAAGTTTGTCAAAGCAAACACGGTTTTTATGATTCATTTTAAAGATTCAATTAAAATTGTGATCATTTCAACTTTCACAATGTAGTACAGTCTTTAATTTTTACCAAATGGAAACAAGAGTTGATGATTAATTCAAGTAATTAATTATCTCTCATGTTGAGTGAACTCTTCTATTAATAGGATTTGTATAGTTGTAGACTTGTAGTATTACAGTCTGTCAATAATTTGCATAGTATTATCTTAGTGGGGAATGAAATTTATTATATTTTTTTGTTTGGCCTTCTTACCTTAACAATGACAAGTGTAGGGATTGAAAAAGTGAATAAAAAAGTTATATTTTTTTTTTTTTTTGAAACAATTATATTTATTTTTTCAAAACACAAAAGGTTGCGTATTGGTGTATTGAAAGAATAAATATGAATTGTTTATTTAAAATCTATATCTTTGACATGTGTCCTTAGGGCACATGTTACCATATGACTCATATAAATATATACCAATACTTAATTTTATTTGTCATATAACACAAATGTTTCCCAACACGTTTTAATTTACCCTTCTGCAATTAGTCCTAATCTCCCCATTGCTTCCTGTCAATGGCCTTATATTTCCCATTTTGATAATGGACTTAGCAAAAGCATCAAAGAACTCAGCTTGGATTTCCGCAAAGCGATTAACAATGGCCACAGTATCAGCACCTACAGTGGAGAACAATTCTTGATCGGTCTGGAGAAGGCCGCGGTTATTTTGTAGATTTTTGAAGTAGTTGTTGTCAAAATGTTGAGGAGTGGACGGATCAATATCATTCCAGATATCTTTAACTGTCCCATTTTTATTAAGGCACCTTCCACGGAGGGTTTTAAGGTATTCAGAATCTAAAGTCGGGTCCGCATTACCCGTACCATTGAAATTGTAAAAGCGGTCCCTTAAAGTTATGCAATTAGCTTGTCCAAATGTATGAGCACCTGAGATGCAGCACCAATTAATGGTCATTAGAGTTTATGTTTTCAAACACTAGACAACTTCGGTGGGCTTGTTTTGTAAAGTTTTCAGTTTTATGGATCTAAATGTAAATAACCAACCTTTTCAGGTATAATTTGCATAATAATAAAATAATTAATGGTGGGGGGACTAGTTTCGAAATTTTGCACTGAAAAGATAAAATTATTAAGTCTTGAAGGTAATTATTAATTGTTTTCAAGAATAAAAGAGTTTTATTACAATTTTCAAATTTTATAAGTTCAGGTAAGATTTACTATTTTCCACAAACTTAAGGAAAAATTAACATAATTTTCCCTATCATATTCAAATATATCAAAATGTGGTTTGCCGAGGCAAATGGTTCTTTTGCCACATAGCAATATATGGCAAAACCTTTTACCACGGCTATATTGACAGTACCTTAAATCAGCGGTAAATTTCTTTTACCGCAAAAAGCCTTCTTTTTTGTAGCGAGATAGTACTATAAATGCCAAAATGACAAAATAATATTCAATTATGTTCTTATAAATTTAGCAATTAATTACCTGATAAAGCAACTAGATTAGTGGAATCAAGTCCTTTAGAAGTAAATTTGGCTTTAAGATCATTTAGGGTTTCATTAGTAAGTGGAAGAGAAGTGATAGCTCCATCTAAATTTGCTACCCTGCTATCTCTTCTTCCTAGTTGCACTTCCCATGTTGGACCTCCACCCTGCAAGCAACATTAATCTCTAACTTTTCTTTCGAATTCGTAAAATAAATTTCACGGTTTAACTACCTTACCGGTACAGTAATATTATTATGATAGTTGAAAACTAGTATATTGCATACAGAAAATGGAATACAATATATGGTAAGTCACACTTAAATTAGTCTAAGAGTTGAGGTCAATAAAGGAATTAGCTGAATTAAAATACCAGAGAGACCGAAATTTGAGCTACAATAGCCAAGATATCAGCACAGGAGACAATGCCAGGGCAAACATTCTCCAGGGTAGTTTTGATGTCATCAATGACTTCATACCCGCGAGCAAATAAGTTAGGGAAGTGCCCTTTTCTCACTCTGTAAGCCATTTACACTCGAGTCGTCTAGTAAATTCGACCCGTCACAGCCCTGATCAGTATCAGAAAAATGCACATAAGAGTGAAGTATATAATTAAGTCTTCTTTGATCGGTAGTCCTGTAACAACAAATTAATATATGAATTAAGTAGTTATTCTCAGGTGTGAACTTTAGAATTTTTAACAAATATCTAAATGTTCATATACATTGACAAAGCAATCGTGGAAATGAAGGCGGATGAGTTTGGCCCCGATTCGGGGATCGTTTGTCTGAGTCTGCTCTATCACACGACGAACAATGCTAGACACATTTGGACATGTTTTAGCATAAAATGTGGGGCTCAATTGAGCAGTAGAAACCTCCAACACCGTAAAAAATAAGAGAATAATGATAGTAACAACTCGAAACCAGGACATTTTTTCTCTGAACAAATATAATCTCTAAAAGACTATTGAATTGAAAATGAGATTGATGATATATACCCTTTATGCAGAGCAAGTAGTTAGCGTTGGACATGTTTCAAAATTAATTGAACCTTTATTACATTTTACCCGATAAATTATTAATAAGTTACATTTATGTATGTATCAGGAAACTCATCATTTGTTAATAAATGATTTTTCAAATAAAGAATGTGTGATACGTTTATAAATTTATTATTAGATATATAAACGTATTACGTTTATAAATTTCATCTATCTTCAAGAAGCAATTATGCGACCCTAACCCGTAAATCAATTTATTTTATTTTACTCATATTTTAAGTGCAACTAAATTTATTTATTTTGTGTACTTATTTCCAACTGTTAGTGAGATACAGGTTGCAAGCTCATCGGATAGGGTTTTCCAGAGTTGGGTAAAAAAAAGGAGTAGAAAATTCTTCATTAATTTTACTAATTTCTATAAGTGGAAAAGTTTCATATGATTTTATTTAACTTGTGAATAGATACAGAATGTTTCCAAAGAATATGTGTTTTGCCATGTAGAAGATTCATTCTGGAAAGAAAAAAAATCCTAAAATTAGAAACCTTTAAATACTATTCATGTTTGCATAATTCTCAGAAATTGATCGAAGAGAAATGTTCCCTAAAAAGCACCTCTATTGAAAAGTGTTTCTTTATTGAAGCACTTCCATGACATGTTAGTAAAACAATTGGAGTACTAAGATCAATCTTCGGTGTTGCAACAAGATATATATATAAAACTACATAAACTTGTAAAGGTTGGTCCATTTCAAGAATTATTTTCTTTGAAGACCAGATTTATTGAATGAAACTTTGCCAATATCTTCTAACCTGATAAGCAAAATTGTTTACTTATTCGAATGCAGGCGAACCACCCAGATGACAAAATTTCATGCATGCATTTCCTGTAGAGGAGATTTTATGACATTTTTTGGAAGGTATCGAATATTCGAGCCACGTTTCTAACAAAAGTTGAAGCCATCCTGATCTGTTTGTACGTAGAAGTGCTTTTCTATATTCAGCAGAATGTCTCTCTTGATAGATTTAAGGTAGGCTAAAGAAAAGTTCATCATAATAAAAAGGTAAGTGAAACAGCAACTGGAAACACCGTTTATTCTCTTTATTCATGTTCAATTCTCAGTCAAACAACAGAACCCGGATCAGCAAAGAGCAAATAAAAGTTTTAGAAAACAGCAACTGAACAATAGGAGCCCTCACCTCAGTTATCGCATTATGTATCATACACAATGGGAGAGCTTTTGGAACCTCAAGAGAGACCACAAACCTTTCCGGTTGCAGTGTCGATGTCAATATCATAGAAGCACGGCCTTGTTGGGAGACCTGGCATTGTACTCATCGTTCCAACTAAAGGATAAATGAATCCAGCCCCGATGCTGGCTCTTACATCCCTTATTGGTAAGACGAATCCAGTTGGGGCTCCCTTCTCAGCAGCATTGTGGGAAAATGAATACTGGGTTTTTGCCATGCAGATTGGGAGACCAGAAAACCCTTGCCTGCTGTACATCTCAATCTGTTTCTCAGCCTAGTTGAAAATAAAAAATAACTCAAATCAGTACACAAAATTCTCTAGGGTCCACTCGTTTCAAAAATGTACTGGCTTTTTCTATAACAATTCTGAGTTTCTTCCTCCAACAGGATGGGAATGGAGAGAAGTCGTAGAACTATGTAAGAGACGAAAGAAGCTTTTACCTGCTCAGAGTATTCCACACCACTAGCACCATATGATCTTGCTATAGCCTCAATTTTCTCCTTAATACTAACATCTAGAGGATATAAGAACTTCAGTGGCTGCGTCACATTTTCACAGGCTTTTTGAACCGCAACTCCAAGATCAACCTGAAAATCATTTTACAAAACATCTAGTCAATAGAAGTTGAAGACCAGAATTAGGATTAGAGAGTGATATATAAAACATTCTTGATTCAAAATGGAAAAGCATAACATCAGAAATTCTCTGAAGATGGCTGAATCAGGGTCATTTGACGGCAAAAGTTCTTCAAATTGACCCGAGAAATCCAATGTGAATTAATTACTTTTTTTTTTATTTTATGTTAATGTGTTTCAATTATGTGGTTAAGGAAAGTAGACTAAATCTAACACCAAGAAGTGACTAACCGCTCCTTTTCCACCGTGGGCATGGTGAGTACAAATCACTGCATCATATGCACCGGCAGCCAATGCTGCATTTCTAACTGCATTTAGTTCTGCTTCAGTATCAGTTGCAAACATGTTCACAGCAACCACAACATTCACACCATAGGCCTTTGTGTTTGAAATATGCCTAGCCAGATTTATACAACCAGTTTCAACCAGAGCGACATTCTCAGTTAAGTAGGCACGGTCAAGAGGCTTCCCAGCAACAACAGCTGGCCCACCACCATGCATCTTCAAGGCCCTTATTGTCGCCACAATAACAGCACACTGAGGAGTCAAACCACTATACCGGCACTTAATATTCATGAACTTCTCAGCTCCAATATCTGCACCAAAACCTGCTTCAGTGACTACAAACCCACCTGGTCCCACCAACTTCAGTGCAATCTTATCAGCCACAATAGAAGAATTTCCATGAGCAATATTAGCAAAGGGGCCAGCATGAACGAGAACAGGGGTGCCTTCAAGGGTCTGCATCAAAGTGGGGTTGATGGCATCTTTCATTAACACAGTCAAAGCACCTCCAACACCAAGATCATCAGCAGTTATAGGATCACCAGCCTTGCTATTTCCAATAACCATCTTTCCAAGCCTCTCTCTCATATCAGCTAGAGATGTTGTGAGGGCCAAAACTGCCATTATCTCACTAGCAACTGAAATATCAAATCCTGTTTCCCTCACCATCCCTTTTTCTTCAGGGCCCTGGCCAATAGTAATCTTCCTTAAGAATCGATCATTTACATCCATCACTCTCCTCCATGTGATGGAATTTGGGTCAATATCAAGCCGAGCAAACTTTTTAACTTCTTCTGGCGTAAGATCCTCGGGCTTGGTCTTGGAGATACCAAGCTTATTCAGGCGCCTGAACATGATGTCACAAAAGCTCCGCTTTCCTTCTTTATTTGGTGGGCATAGTCGGTTAAAGAGAGCCTTATCTGATTGGCTCGACTCATGGAATATCCTGGTATCAATGGCAGCAGCAAGAAGATTGTTTGCAGCTGTTATTGCATGAATATCTCCTGTTAAATGAAGATTGAATTCATCCATCGGAATCACTTGACTGTAACCACCACCAGCTGCGCCCCCTTTAATTCCAAATGTTGGTCCTTGTGATGGCTGACGCACGCAGGTAACAACCTACATCATATCGGGAAAGATGGTCAGGGTTATGCCTAACAGATCCCCTTACCAAATAACACAAATCCACCAGTCACATTCGAAGTTGTGCAACAACAGCAACCACTATAACTATTTAAAACCCGTTAATCTCAAAGGAGAAGAAATGTAAAAGGAAAAATAGCTAACCATAAAGACAGCTTCATCTGCTAACTCTGTAAAACAGATAGGTTCATAGAACAACATCAAAGTTAAATTGCTAGAACCATGACACTAACTCAATTTCATTTGTTTTCTTTTCGTCCTGAACAGTCGTTCAGTTTCCAGACAAAGTTACGAAAGAAGATCTTCAAAAGGAGAGCTAGTTTGAAAAAAAAACATTGTGTTTGAATTAAGCAAATTTTGATGGGCAAAAGCATTACCAATAGGCAGCACTCCATCTTAACTAGTGGAAGGTTAAAGAGATTAATGCCCAAGTAAAGAAGACTCGAAGAGTAGCTAATATTCATGCAAGTAAATACTTCAATGATGATTCCTATGGAAGAATTGTTACCTGCGTTTTTTTATGGAAAATCTGAAAGTACTAAAGGATCTGAAAGTACTAAAGGTCATTTGGTTTCTTCAATTGTTACTAGAAGCAAAATCTAGTTAATTTTGTGCAAAACTTCACTAGAAGAGTGAGTCCATTGATGTCTGGAATTTGAAACCATTACTTTGGTTCGTGTTATAATAACGAAACTGCGAAGTTACTTATTTGGTTTATTTTCTTCATTACCAATAGCATGACATGATAAAGACTGGGGGTCAAGTGTTATCTTCTCATAATTGAGACTGCTACGAACACAATTTTAATAAACAGAAGCCATGGATTGCCGGCAAACTAAGAGAACATTGGCATGTGAAAGGAGAGGAGTGGACAACTCAGAATTTGTTCAAGAAAATATGTTATTTATCTGGAACACCGGGTTTAAAAGTTGCTTTAACCTTTCAAGGAATTTTACTGCTGAACAGCATACAACAAATCTATGTAACGTTACAAAGTCAAAACTCAACAAGAGATGCAAGACATCTAAAAGCGCAATGCTGCATTTATAGATAGTGTTTTGAGAACTTCCAACTATTGTATTCTCTAATCACAATGATTTAGCTTTTGTCTATCCAACATTAACAATTATATAACCAGGCCATCTCAACTACTAATGATTATCAGAAACAATACATCATCACTAAGAGTAGACAAAATCAAAAATTGGAACTCAGAAAAAGAAACCACATTAACCAATTTAACATATAAAGACAAGAGTTGATGTAAATGAGTTAAAAATTGTACCTTTTTATCAAGAAAAGCACCCAATGCTTGACACAGCCCAACAGTTGTAGTAGATTTGCCCTCCCCAAGAGGAGTTGGTGTGATCCCTCCAACCACCACATAATACCCATCTCCGGATCCCTCGAGCTCATCAATCACAGATAACAAAACCTTAAAAAAATTAAAAAAAAAAACCCAAAAATCACCATATCATTCAAACGCAGATACCCAAACTTGATTGCTTGAAAAAAAAAAAACAACAAAAGGGTGGTTTTTATTTCATACCCTTATCCAAAAAACCAATCAAAATCATCAATAACTTTCTTCACCACTAGATTGAATCAAAACCAATATCAACAATAAGACAAAAAATTTTAAAAAAAAAAATCAAAAAGCAATCACCTTGGCTTTGTATTTCCCATAAAGATCATAGTAGTTGGGGCTGAGATTGAGGTCCTCGGCAATCTGAGAGATGTGAAGTGGCTCAACTGAGTTGGCAATGTCAATGTCAGCTGGTACTGGTGACACCACCTCTACTTTCCTCACTGTTTTTGATGAACTCATAATTTCCTTTTTTTCTTTTTCTCTCTCTCCTTTTTTGTCTAACCAATTATGTATGCATGTGTAATGGTCATTGATTTTGGGTTTGATCAAGAGTTTTAATGAATCTTTGTCAAAATCTGACCACTTGACCAGTGACTATGTACCAAGAATTTAAAGGCTAAAAAGACAACCAAACATGTGTAGAGACTAGCGAGAGAGAGAGAGAGAGAGAGAGAGAGTTGTGCTGTGACCTGTGAGTGACATAGAATTGTGTGTACTTTCTTTTATCTTATCTAGCTGCTGAGGTGGTACCTGGGACTGGCAACTTGGAGGTGATAATGTTACAAGTTGACCGGCGGCTGTGATTTATTGTAACTTTATGGATGTGGGACCCAAGTGACGTGGCGGTTTAGATGATAATGTGGATGTCTGCGATGTTAGACCATGTGAATTTAGAATAAAAAAAATGAAAACCAAAGAAGTGGAGATGCGGGGTATCGATCCCCGTACCTCTCGCATGCTAAGCGAGCGCTCTACCATCTGAGCTACATCCCCTTTTGTTTTCATGTAATTATATTTACTTTATTGAAGCACTGTTTATAAGTACTTTCATTTTTATAAATATCATTCACCACTTTTGTAGAGCAATACTTTTGATTTAAAAACTGATCATTACAAGTTTTTTTAAACAAATTTTGAAGGAATTTTTTTTTATAGATATCAAAATGGAAAAAAAGAAAAAGAAAAAAGAGAGCTTCAATGAAACCAGCATATATAACATCCGTACTTCAGATAATAAAATCTCATCTTAAATGTATACATGACATAATTTTATTAGAAATTTATATGTATGTTAATATTACATCAGTCTCATTGAAATTTAAAATACATAAAATTGTATATTGATATATTGAGATAAAAAAAAATATAAGTTATTTATTTAATTTTTTTTTATTTTTATTGTATGCTAGGGCATGATAACACCACCTATCTAAAAATGACCTAAATCCATATAAACTTAGAAGTCACATAATACAAGTAATTGTAAGTTGAGACTTGAGATAGAGAAGGAAGCAATCTCTTTTTTTAAAATAAATAAAAAAAAAGGAGAAACATAAAATTTAAAAAATAACAGATATCCACCGTCATAGTAATGGAGATTCCTCTATTGCCGATCATAGAGATCCCTCATATATGGGGCATCTCCATTGCCAAACAAGAGACCTCTATCGTTGACAATAGAGATCGTTGTGCATGGGAGATCATCTAATTTGATCTTCGTAAAGATCCCACCATCATTATTATTTAAAAATTTTTATTTTATGTATTTCTTTTTACGGTAGAGATTCATCTTAATAATTTTTTTAAAAAATTTATGTTTTATGTTCTATCTTCCCAATTTTTTTATTTATTAATTATAATTTTTTTATTTTAAATTAAAATAAGATGTCGTGTAATTTACTTTATTTATGATTGGTATCCAATTATCCCGTGACATTTTGCATTGCCATGAGGCAATTTATGAAGCTATGAAAGCCATCATTTTGACATGTATGCAAACTGCGACCCCCACCCCCACCTATATTGTTTTGTACCAGTGAAGTGCTTTAAAAGCCTATACTTGTTAATTCCTTAGGTGCATTAATATTAAATCTTGTGTTTTGTGTTTGTGTTTTGTAATGTATGGTCTGTTCGGTTAATTTATTAATTGTAAAAACTTACCTAATGATAATTTCCTTTTGTTTTAATTTTTATTTGATAGAGGACTGAAGTGGGATCATCTTCACAATTCCAAACATAACAATGAACTCAAAACCAATCTCAGGTGATAGTGGCCTTACCTTAACTGCCTAATACAAAGATTTTGTATTTGATTTTGCCAAACTGTTTTTGTTACATGATGCCATTAATAGGTATTTACATGTTATAATATGATTGTGTAATTAATAGTACAAGTTCTTTATTTATTCAATTAATTTTTTAAAAAGTATTTAAATGCTTTAATTGCAATTAGAAAATGCTATCATGATGTTGGGACCAGGTTTTGCATGCATGCACATGTAGGTGATATTAAGAGGACAATATTATAATGGTTGAAGAGTTGTTGTGCTCACTTTTTAAGGGTAAATATGTATTTTTGGCTTCAGGTATTAATTAAACAAGGGCATTTTGGGTATTTAAGCCATTTGGCACTGTTAAAAATTCACTTTTCAAACGGATTCATAACGGCATGTCTAATTTTAAAAATACAGGGAGAAAACTTTTGATCTGTAAAATGTTAGGGTCAAAATACAAATTACACTTTTTTGAATCTTAGTGCAGGGCATGTAGGTTAGGTGGCTAAGGTAGCCTTTGAGATAGCTTTTTCAATTAAAACTTTTATAAATAAGACTATTTGGGTAGAGCTTTTACAAAATAAACTTCTAATAAAAAGTTTAATATTATTTAATTATCAAATAAATAAGTATTTTAAAATTAATAAATGGTTTTAAAAATTATAAAAAATTGTTTAAAAACTAAATTATTATTTTTTTTATTTAAAAGGGAATATCTTAAAATATATAAATTATAATAATGATATTTGAGAAAATTTAATCTTTTTAAAAAAAGCTCAAAAACGGCTTCTCAAAAAATTTATATGACAATTGATAAATGGATAACACCTGATAAGTGAATCAAAATCAACCTACAGTATAAGTTAGAATACAAAAGTTAAGATGCCTACAATTACACTTTAATTAATAAAATTTGTCGTAGGTGCACAATAAAATAATAACGGTGAAAATTCACTCGTTTCACAACTAAATAAGTAATTAGTTTTAATAAATGTTAAAGGAAACGCAGATCTTCAAGTGATTAATGTACATCTCAATCTATTATAGTGATGGGGGTTCAAATCTCACTATATGTATTTAAATATCATGTGGAGAGTTTTCTCCACAATAAGAATAGATATCTGAACTACGTATACAATAATAAAAATAAAAATTTCATCATATGAGATAACATATCATCCATAATTCTGTCTAACAAAAATCCTACCGTGGATGTATACATAATATAATTTGATTGGAAATGTATATGGACATGAAATATTATCTTTGCCTCATTGAAACTTTTCTAAAAAAGATCGCTAATAAACTCAAAACTAATTTGTAAAATGAAAATATTAACATGCATTAAAAATTTTCTTTAGAATATATATATAAAAATTTTATATTATTATCGCATTCCGAGTATACATTAACGTAATCTAATTAAAAAGGACCTAAATGCATATAAACTTAGAAATCATAGAATACACGTAATTGTAAATTGAGATACAGAAGAAAGTGCACTCAGAGCTGATTTGAGGGGATAACTTCTGCCGACTCAATCTTGCAAAAATTTAGCTTGTTGAATTTATTCACAAGAAAAAAGACTTTTATATAGTTCTTGATTGCGACAAGTTTATCAATCTATAGAACATGTTTTTGTTCACACAAAAACTGAAAAATATCTAGAAATAAATTACGTGGATAGTTAAACAACCCTTGTTATTGTCATGTTTTTTTTTTTTTTCAGAAATGGACGTCTCTAGTATGGAAAATTTAATTTCTCTATAGAGGGTCATGGTTGCTATCGTTACCAATTTAGTTGGTATGTGTCATATATATATATAACATCAATTGTGTTAGGTTGTACGGTTTGTGCATGTTCGATTTTAATACGAATTTATGGTCCGTGTAATCGAAGGTTAATTTATAAGTTATTTTGTAACGTTAATTGTTGTTTCATCCTCCAATAATTTTTTTTTTATAAATTGACATCATTAATTTAAAAAAATAATTTTATCGAAAGCAAAATTTGTTATACGGGGTTATGCTACAATTTCGTGAGTATAAACACATTAAATTTGTGAAAAATGAATGCTAGATTTACAATAAACTAATTTTCAGGTTGAATACTTCCTTTATAATATTGTTTACAATGTTGTAGAATTAAATACTAATTTTTTTTTTAATCATTAGGTGTAGTGTGGTTGGTTACCACACATGACACACCACATAGAGAGTGGATTGTTTTGGCAATATCCGAGTTTGACTTCCAACCGATGCAATTTTTATATTGGTGGAGTACATCTGTGGTCAGACCTTTACTGACCTTCGGGGCCGAGCGGGCAATAGTCCCGTGCTAATATGCATGAGGACCACCTCATGGATTAAACAAAAAAAATACTATTTTTTTAAAGCTAAAACCGAATGGGTTAGTGATTTGCTGGAAACTAAATTAGCGGTCCGAATAATTACCCTCATAGTCCGAAGACATTACTCTCATGTGTGTATATATATATATATATATATATATATATATATATATATATATATATATATAACTCCTCACACCACCTCGATTATGAGGAGGTATGTTCACACAAAACTAATATAAAAATTCAAGTTTATATACAGGGTTGAACTCACATGGTTGACTTTTATATTTGTTGCTGTTGTTGTAAATTCTGTTGTTGTTGTTGTTGTAAATTCTGATATATTTATATATTAAAATGTGTAGCACATAGAAATGACTAGATTTTCATTGGTTACTGTCTTATTCAAAGCTAACAGTCAAAGTTTCAGCTTGAAAGATATGGTTTAATGGTTGCTTGCAGTTTTTGTTCTTTGCGATGTTTACACGGCTTTTTGTAAAATTTTTCAATGCAAGACGTTTTCGATTGTTGCCTTTTTTACAAGCATTTTGTTTTCATTTTTTTTTTCAGGTTCTTATTTGGTAAATTTTCATCTATAACTAGCCGGTCTGCAACATTTTCTTTTTCCTGGAAAACAGAGTCTCATATTTTCTTGGCAGTTTTTCCCAAGAAGGGACTGAGAAATTTATGGTGAATTGCTGCAGAACTTGATACTGTGTTGCTTTTTTTTTTTTTTTTGCGTCAATATATAGAAGCAAATGGTGGTCAATTAAGCAGTAGGATTGATAAAAGTGCTTCTACATAAGCTGCTGCTATGCAACCCATGTTACTCATCCCCACAAAATCCAACATCTTCTCTGAAGATTTAGAAAGTGCTTATCTACAAGACAGTGAAGACGGAGATTCCCACAAAAGGGTTTGCTCTAAAGACTTGCTTGCAGGCCAAAATGGAGTTTTGTCGGTGTCTTACATGTCGAAGGAGACTCAAACTTGCACGAAAGTCCCTGTTAAGGAGACTACTTCAGTCACTTTAACAAAGGTAATGGTACTACATGCTCTTCGGTTTTGTAAATTGAAAATGTCAAGTCCCGTATCAATGGCGTTTGAGTTTGAATTATACGTATTTTTCTGGTCGTTTTACGTGTCAGTTTAAGCTTTCA